>JBBMEF010000004.1:7911156-7923025 GCA_037832685.1 Sicyos baderoa
AACTACAACCAATTATCTAACAACTTAACAGCTTAACTATTTACAAAACTGATAAACTAATTTAATATTAAGTAATAGTGAAGAAGGGTTTAAAATGGTTTGGAATCCCAAAATAAAACAAGAAACCAAACATGAGTTTGTAAACAAAATTAATAAAAAGACAAAAAATGGCATGAGATCACATCTCCAAATACTTATAATCTAAAAAAAAAGGGAAATATATATATTCAAAATTAAATTAAAAAATGTAATTAGATTAATGAGAATAGATTTGACAACTTAATAAAAATAAAAAGCAATCCATTAATACTATTTCTTTTTAATACTTGATGGGTGGTCACACCAAGTTAAATTGCTCTATGTGGCGCCCATTTATGACTCTACCTTTCTCTCTTTAATTTTTAGAAATATAAATATTCTAGTACTTTTTAGAAGGATATTATAAAATGGTAATGTAAATTTACAAAACCTTTTATTTTGATTTTTTTTGTTTATATAATATCAATTAGTTTTATGTGATTCATTGTAAGTTTAGATTTAAAAAAAAATGATTTTTTTTTTTAAATTACATCAATTGAAAATGGTGAACTCGAATCTAATACATTTTGGTCATTAAACATACACTAATATCACTCCCTGGACAACTGCTCATCTTTGTAAATATGAAAAAATTAGGTGGCTAACATTAGTTTTATTTATATTTTATAATACCATATTGTAATTAAATTTAGTAATTACATTAAAATGGTTTCAACCTAATTTAGATGTATTTCTAAATTTATTGAATAGATATGAAATTTGTTATATTGTTTTTAAATTTAAATTGAGATATTGAATTAAAATTATAATAAATAATAAATATATTATTATTATTATTTTTTGAGAAGTGGTTTAACGTATTAATATTCATTAATTCGACCGATCTAATATTCAATTTTGGCGTAGAGAATTGACTCCAACCGATTCTTAAAAAAAAAATGTATTATTTAGACCATTTTGAATAAATATTTGCAAATTTATTCTCAAATCAAAATATTTACAATTTTGATGTTTCATTTAAAAATTCAGAAATTGTATTTTTATAAAATTTCATTATGTCATCTACATCATTAATTACGATTTTGATTTAAATTCAAATTATCATTAAATATGAAATCTCATTTATAATTAATTGCAATCTCATAATTTCCTTTTTTGTACATTCCATACTAATTAGTAATTAAGGCCGCGTTTGATAACCATTTGGTTTATTGTTTTCTGTTTTTCAAATTTAAGCTTATTTTCTCTCAAATTTCCTATAATTTGTTTCATCATTTCTAGCATGCATACATCTTTCTTTAAGAAAGTAGGAAAATACCAACCAACTTTTAAAAACAAAAAAAGTAGCTTCCCAAAGTTTATTTTTGTTCTTAAAGAAAGATGGATAAATGGTAGGAATGATGGAGCACATCGTAGGAAATTTGAGAGAGAATAGGCTTAAATTTGAAAACCAAAAATAAGAAACCAAATGGTTAACAAACGGGGCCTAATGCGTTGGATTTCAAATTTCATTTCTCATTTATCTCAAATTTTCCATACATTTGACTTTTTTCCTCTCCCCATTTTCGACCTTTTTTATTCCTTTTCTTCTCATTGTTCTCCATTTTTCGCCGGCCTGATTTCCGCTCGGTATTCTGTTTGTCACATTCTGTTCACCATACTGTATTTTTTGCTTGCACAACTTACTCCACTCGATTTTTCACACTTATTTGAAGCTTTTTGCCCTGTATTTTTCGGGAAAAAAAATCAGCATCTTACTGTTTAATTTTCGACATTCATTTTCTGATATGTCACATACGATAGAGTATGGTATGTTCTATTCCGTATTTGCTTTCCTTTCTTTTCACTCTCCATTATTCATGTTTTAATCTATATCATTTTACTCACATTTCATACATTTATATGATCTACTCCATGATGCATTGTACTGTAAAAACATTAATATTTAATCTTTCTTTTGAAGACTGTTTAATCTACATTGTATTTCTATTCGTACACATATTCAGTTTACATTCTGTAACAATTGAACACCATGACATACCTTATGGTGAACGGGAATAGTTTATACGTGTGTTTTATACGCGTTGTAGGTTCAACAAGCATCGTAGTTTACACTGTACATACATATATACCATATAATTTATACGTGTGGTTTATACACATCGTAAACTTAACATCATTGCTCATGTTCATTTTTTTCATATTAATTTCATCTTATTTTTTCATATGTTTTACAGTATTATTTACGATTCAGATTGTATAATACCATTAAAACTGTAGTTTGCCATATATTGTTATATCACTGTATAAATTATATCAAACTCTATATGTTTCATTAATTCATCCTACATATTGTATAAATTATATTGTACATTTATGGTTTATTATTTATTCTATTCATGTCAAATACATTTTCCTACTCATATTACTATTCATTACAAATTTAAGCTCCACAATACGGTACTGTTTATACATGTATATTATACGACTTATAATATATGAATGTACTGTTTGAATATTTTTATAATACTACAAATTTTTTCTATATAGGTTCAACAAGCATCTCAATCTGTATGCACATAGTGGTCAATGAGATGAAAATGAGATGTACCATAATGATGAAGTAGCTGAAGAGCGTCGCATAAATACTGAGGAATGCATTCACCTAATGATGATTTTACATTACAATATTTTTTTATATCGAACACTTTCAATTTCAATTTAGTAACCTAACAGACATTTTTTTATTTATTACTGATCTCATTTTGAATAGTAATTTTGTGAGTTTACGTTATTCCAACAGTACGAGTCTCTATCAATTCATTAATATTATGTATATTATTTCTCAATATTTTACTATACGGCATTGTACATTCAAAATTTCTTGTTCCTTGTCGCAAACATATTAAATCACACTGCAAGTATCCATATCAAAAAATTAAACACTTTTAAAAAAATACAGTTTTAAAAATACAATATGATACATTATATATTATGATTGTACCGTATATACAAAATTATTTCAGTATTGTGTGGTTAACGAAACTACATTTTATTCAAAATAAAATTCATAGTTCATAAGCTCGAACATAACGAAGTTCATAACATTATTGTAATATAACGTGTTACCGTATAATATTTTTTAAAATATGTATAAAATGTACTGTATAATACTATATCTATATATATCGGGTTCATATTCATTGTAACTAGCAATCACAACATATTACGATTTTCCCTAATTAATGCCCCCAGAATTAGTGCCTAGTGATATGAAATGTGGGGATTTTTTTTTTTTATATTTTGAATTTTGTTTCCAAAATGAAGAAAACAATAATCGGAAGATATTGTTGTAATTAATTATTTATTGATTTAATAATTTAATAAAAAAATATATATTAATGCAACCTACAAATTGAATGGAAAGTACACATTTCATTTTTTTTTTCGAATTTCCTTCCCAAATGGAAACTACTCACTATAGGGGCACTATTGTAATTTTAATTTTTCATTCATTTAAAATAAATAAAAGAAAATCTACTATTGCTAATATTTTTCAAATTGCACAAATTTGTAATTACTTTTTTAATATGGTCTAAATAAGCAAAAAAAAAAAAAAAAATAATAATAATAAAAAAAATAAAAACTCAATTAATATTCACAAAGTAGATCAAAGTCCATTTAAAAAGAAGAGTATTAGTAGCAAATAGCTACTTTTTAAGAAATAAATCATGGGATGTCTATAGTTTTAAAAACTTTAAATTTATGTCTATTTCAAATTTTGTGTAGGTGAGAGAAAATTTCATTCCCCTAAATACCCTTTTGATATTTACTTAAAAATCAATTTTATTATTAAAATTTAAAAAATAAAAGCATATATATAGTCCCACATTTTGAGGAGTAGGATTCGTTCCCCACAACTACATTCCACCAAATCCGATTGTTTTATTTATTATTTTTTATAAACACACTAAATAATCATTTTATCGGTCATTCTAGCTTTTTGGGTATTTGAAAAAAAAAATATAATCTTCACTCCTTTTAAATATAATATAATCGATTACGTTTTAGGAATTTAAAAACAATAATATAATCATACTTCTTTTCAATACAATATAATAGATTATGTTTTATTATTTTCAAAGGTAGATATTGTAAATTCTGACAATAAGTAGATTACGAAGAAACAAATTACCAACAAATATTATTAAAATATATATATATAACCATAAAAGTAACAAAAGATCATATAATCGATTCCACCATCCATAAGAAAAACAAAGAAGTTCTCGGCCAATCTCCTGCAAATTAGAAAAGCCCCTCTCATTCAGTCGTCGAGGTTAATTTTCTCTCTCATGTTTCTTCATTTCGGTGACAAATCTACACAAAAAATT
The DNA here is from genome assembly GCA_037832685.1 of Sicyos baderoa. Classification (NCBI taxonomy): domain Eukaryota; kingdom Viridiplantae; phylum Streptophyta; class Magnoliopsida; order Cucurbitales; family Cucurbitaceae; genus Sicyos; species Sicyos baderoa. Next base: position 7,915,590 of record JBBMEF010000004.1, read on the forward strand.
GTATTTTTCTCCTCCATAAAAGTTCCCTATAACAATCATCTCTCTATAAAATCAGGTTTGAAAATTACAAAATAATGGATAGTGATATTCATCTGTTTGTTTTAGGTGAAAATTGTCACCAGACGGATCTATCAAGTTCCTAAAAAATGAAAGCGTTCAAAGATACAGAGAGTCGGAGAGTCGATCAATTAGACTAAAGTACTAGAGTACGGAAATATAGAGAGTTGGATTAGAGTACGGACATATACAGAGTCAGCTAGAAGTCGGAGATATATAGAGTCGTATACCTAGAAGTCGGAGATTATAGAGTATAGAGTCGTACTCTAGAATTCGGAGATAGAGATATATAAAGTGTGGAGAAGTATAGAATCGCACTACTAGAGTTCGGAAATATAGAGTCGGAGATATGTATTCGAAGATACAAAAAGTTTATCAATAGAATTCGAAGATATAGAGAATCAAACTTGCAGCTGTTGAAGTTGTGTTTGAAATTATTTTCAAATTTTAGAATCTAAACAAAAATTAAAATTATTCTTCACCATTTTTTTGGTGGTTGAGATTTTTTTTTTTCATTTTATTTATTATTATTTTTTTATGGTTGTTGAAGAGTTAGATTTTGTTTGAAATTTTAATTCAAAACATTAATTTTGATATTTAGATCTTCTAGGTAGTTACGTGATGTAAAATCAAATTATCACCCAAATTAAAAGTAATATTGAGGATACAAAGGTAAATTATAATTTAATTAATTGTTTATTAATTTATGGAAACTCAATTTTAGACATTAATTTAAACACTCTAAAATGGTAGTCATTTGTTTAATAAGTTTGATTAAAGTAGCTATTTTCCTAATTAACCATAAAAAGAAATTAGGCCCCAAATAAATATTCCCAATTCCACATTCCACATCCAGGCCCATATAAATAATTTATTCATTTATTGATTTCAATATTAATAAGGGCATGTTTGGTTTTGAGAGAATGAGTTGGGATGAGAAGAGAAATAAGTGAAATAAGTTTATATTTGGGGGAAGGAAAGAAAAGATAAAGTTATGTTTGATGTGATGGAAAGAGAACGATTGAAGTTTTTATTTAAATAAAAAAATGGATATTTAATAATTTTTTAATAATAAAGTTATGTTTGATGGGATGGGAAGTGAATTGTTGAAGTTTTTATTTAAATAAAAAATAAATATTTAGTAATTTTTTAATATTTAAATATTTAAATAAAAATGTGGGGTCCACACATAGAGTTGAGTAAGAATTGAATAGACTTATGAAAGTTCATGGGACAAACCTGGAATAGAAGCAAGTCAAGCCAACTCCACCATTTATCCATGGGCCAAACATTCCCTAAGTTGTTCTAAAAAAAAAAAAAAAAAAGTTGGGAATTGGATCTTATCCTCGAGCTGTCGCATATTCTTTGTAACACAAAGACTAAAAGTTAACCGAACCACGGTTAAGCTTAACCCTGGGTTGGTTAATAAAATCATGACCGAGTTAGGAAAAGGAGATTCCTTTTAAATCAACGGTCAGTTTTCCCCCAACGTGGACGGTTAGATCTCCTCTCATCCCCTCATGCTTCGTTGTTAGGTTAAACATAGGGTTTCGATTCCATTCTACGAACTTCCTTATCATTATCATCTTCTTCCTCAAACTCCCACCGATCTCTGGTTCTTCAATCTTCTGCGAGATCATGGAAATGGAGCGCATGATCGAGTTTCCCCACACGCATCTTGATCGGAGGCCCCGAAAGCGGGCTCGTCTGGGCTGGGACGTTGTCCCCGAAGCCCCTAAGGTATAATCTCTCATGATCTCTTTCAGATCTGATTTTATTTTGTGTTAGTTTTGGTTTTGTAGATCTAGATCTGCCGGAATTTTCTTTGTTTAGGTGTGTATTAGTTTCTCATGCCGAGGTATCGTCTCTGATCAACGTATCTATCAAGAAACCTCATCGTTTTGTGCTCTTTTTTATTCAGATTTACCTTTTCTCATGTTTGATTTGTGCTTATTTTGTATGGAATCTTGATTATTCTATATTTATCTATTGAGTTGACGATTTTTTTTTTATTTTGTTTGTGAGCTTGAATGAATTATCTTGTCAGATCAGGTAAGTATTGTTTCCTTTTTTGATGGATGGTTATTTCGAAACTTTAATTATATTTTGTTTACTATGAAAAAGAACTTTCGATTATCCTGTTTTGGATCATCTTTGCTTGTAATTATTTGTTATTTTCCATCTTCCGTGTCTGTTTATCATGATTCTGCTTATATTTTCATATCCGTCCTTAGTATTTCTCTTCCATCTGTATATATTCATCAAAATCTTGCAATTCTTTTATGTTATGGAGAATAAAGACTTTGGGTGAAGATATTAGGTTTAGGAAGGGCAAACTTTTATATGTATGGGTGACTGTGTGTAGGCTCAGGTAGGAATATGTTGTGGACAAGAGATTGCGAATATGCCAAGCTTTGCATCTTCAAGAGCTCTATCGGATCATTCTTCTAATCCTCTATTTGTTAAGGGAGTGGCTCGAAATGGTTCTCCCCCATGGCGAGAAGATGACAAAGATGGGCATTACATGTTTGCGCTTGGAGATAATTTAACTTCTCGCTGTAAATACACTTGACTATGATCAAAAGAATTTTTTATGTGCTATCGTAATTGATCTTCTTAGTTTCCTCTCATATGAATTAGTCATCTGCTTTTTTTAATGATGGCTATAACCTTAACTTTTTAATTTTAGAAATTTGGGATGGTTTAGTTCATTATTGTCAATTTTGATTTTATTTCTGATGGTTGTTTCTTTTCTTACTCGGTCAGTTTTTTCTTCCGTGCAGATAAAATCCATAGCAAAATGGGTGAAGGTACGTTTGGACAGGTTTTAGAGTGCTGGGACAGAGAGAAAAAGGAAATGGTTGCAATTAAAATTGTGCGTGGTGTTAAGAAATATCGCGATGCTTCAATGATAGAAATTGAAGTGTTGCAACAGCTTGGAAAGCATGATAAAGGAGGCAACCGGTGAGTGTTTTTTTGACTAGATATTTCTCACTGCCGTTGTTGGCATCTGTGGCTTTTGTCATCTTTGTGGCTATGGTTAAATGGCTTTATTCCTTGCAGTTGTGTTCAATTACGGAACTGGTTTGACTATCGTAACCATATCTGTATTGTAAGTATAAGACTGTTTTATCATGGATTAATTTCCCCAATTCACCAAATATGGGGGGTTAAGAATTTGTGGGTGAACTTCAATGGTGTCAACAGGTGTTTGAGAAGCTTGGGCCAAGTTTATACGATTTTCTACGGAAAAACAATTACCGGTCCTTTCCCATTGACCTAGTTCGTGACATTGGCAGACAACTTTTGGAGTGTGTAGCATGTGTGTAGTATTTCATCAAGCCTAGTCCTTTACTTTTCCCTTAAGCAATGTTTTGTTTATTGTCCATGTTAAATTGTTTTTAGCCTCCAATGCATGTTTCATTTCTGAAATTTTATTTAATAGTATGACGACTCAGTTTTTTATTATTTGTGTTCTGAGTCCTAATAATTTTGTTGACCCTTTAAATTCAGTCATGCATGACCTACGGATGATACATACTGACTTGAAGCCGGAGAATATACTGTTGGTTACTGCCGATTATGTGAAAGTACATGACTATAAGGTAATGGACTTGTTTTATAGCTAGTTTCTCATTGATTTTTTTTACTTCTATTTCTCTTTTGGCTTGTTTCTCCAATTATTTTGAACTTTTGTGGCAGAATTTATCTCGATCACCAAGGGATAGTTCCAACTTTAAGAGAGTTCCCAAGTCAAGTGCTATTAAGGTGATTGATTTTGGTAGCACCACTTATGAACGTCAAGACCAGAATTACATTGTTTCAACTCGCCATTATCGAGCACCAGAAGTTATTCTTGGTAAGGAGCTTTCACTACTTTTGAGGTTGAGTTTTTGTTTGTTGAGCAAGTGCATGGACTTGACAATGTTATTAACTGTGCAGGTCTTGGATGGAGTTTTCCTTGTGATATATGGAGTGTTGGCTGTATACTTGTTGAACTGTGCTCGGTATGCGTTTGGTTTCTCTAGAATATGGCTTTCATCTATAATTTTTCTCTATTTGCACAATTTCTTGTTGGCTTAAGGTAATGTGGGAGTTGAATGTTTAATATAATATCTTTTTCAGGGTGAAGCACTGTTTCAAACTCATGAGAATTTAGAGCACTTGGCAATGATGGAGCGGGTGCTTGGTCCATTGCCTCAGGATATGCTGAAGAGAGTAGAGTGAGTATTTGACCCTTTATTTCTTTGTCTATGCAGTCGAGAAAGAATAATACTGAAATTTGTTTCTGTATAAATAGTCGGCATTCAGATAAATATGTTCGAAGAGGTAGATTAGATTGGCCAGAAGGTGCAACTTCGAGGGACAGTATCAAGGCCGTTCAAAAGCTGCTTCGTTTACCGGTTTGTATTTTGATAGTAATTTTATGGGTTTGATAGGGCATTTATCTGTTTGCAACTTTGCACTAATTGATATGGAAAAAATACACATGCAGAACTTGATAATGCAGCATGTTGACCATTCTGCTGGTGAATTGATTCATCTTGTGCAAGGGTTGCTTCGATATGAACCCGCCCATAGACTAACAGCCTGTGAAGCCCTAAGGCATCCTTTCTTTACTAGGGATCTCTCGAGGAGATAGTACCTGTGGTGTGTTTTATTAACTGACTTGCATTTGGGGTTTTAACACTTTTCTCCTATTGACTCCATGCAACTGTATAGCTGTGCTCGAGGTCGTCTCATGATCATCGACGATTGCGATGATGCATCTGGCTCGGAGAGTGGAGTATCTGGCAGTGATGATGAAAATGTATATGTTTTACTCCAAGCAGAATTTTGCAATGTTGCTCATTTGCACTTGATTCCTATCGTTAAAATTGTTTAGATGTAAGCTAACTTAATTTTACAATATTGGATGTGTATGTAACATAGTTGCATCATGTTCAACAAATACACGCATTTAGTTTGTTTGTGTTGAACATAATTAGGAGTACCTATAAATAATTTCTCACTCATTACTAATATTTCTCATTTATAATTATAAAGCACAACTATAATGAGGAAGAAATGGAAACACGGTTGGGTGTGATACGTGAGTGGGATCAATGGTACTAATAAAATATTTGATAAATTAGGAACAAAAATTATAATTATGCGAGAAGTGGAAACCTGAAAAATATTCACCATTTTAAAGTCTTAATTTAATATAGATAAACAAATAATGTGTATTTTTGAATCTTACATTCTTTTTTTGGGGAGGTTACAACATTTTGGGGGTGGGGATAATAAAGTTTTTTAACTTATTTAAAATGTAAAATAATTTGTTCCCTTTAATATTGTCTATTATTCATTTTTTAGTATGAAAAATAATAATATGTTTTATATTATTTATTTCTTCCTTTTGACTCTAACTCAAAATAAAATTAAAAAAAAAAAAAAAATAATGGGAATTTAATGAAGGGGTGGGGATAGCACCTTTTTTCCCTGCATTATTTTTGTGTCACAAATCTTAAAATATTTTCATGTATAGCACATTTTTTGAAAATATTTTTTCTTTCCAAATTTGCGCTTCCCGACTTCCATCAGTTGAGTTGATAGACTTCCATCAGTTCAACGACTTCCATCAGTTCACCTGATTTTTAATGAAGGGGTTTTTTAGTAAATTTACCAAGTCCGTTTCCATTTTCTGCTACAAAAGAATATAGAAAATGTGCTATACATGTAATTTTTTTGTTCTATTTTGCTATATATGCATAAGCCCCTAAAATAATTCCGTTCAACATTTATAATTGATTCTTTAGTGTCGAAGTTTTATTTCCAGCTAGCATTAAAATTTGTAATTAAAGAAACATACCCCTTAAAGGTTATACTTATTTAAGCACAAAAGATTTTGATTAATGTACATATTTGGCCTTTACAAATTTCTTTTCTTTTCTTTTTTTTAAAAGACTTTTACAAATTTCTTTTCTTTTCTTTTCTTTTTTTTTAAAAGACTGTTACAAATTTCAGAAATGAAATAAAGTCAGGGATTCTGTTTTTTATTGGGTATTATTATATGATGTTCGTTAGTGAGTTATGTTCGTTGGTGAAAATTCCTTCAAACTTATTATACAGGGTTAAAATTAGACAAGTGAAAAAAATTGGATGATTGAAATTTGTAAATATTATTTAAGTTTTGGTATGTTATGAGTTAAACTAAAAAAACCATGAACAGAGAGATGTGTTAGAATTCAAAATTAAAATAAAAGTTGAAAGAATCATTCATATTTTTTGAAGAAGGGTATTAATAGTGATAAAAAAAGAAAATAAGATTATTTCTTGTTGAAGTGAGCAGAATACAGTGAAAACTAGTCTTGTATAACAAATAACTAGCATAGTATTCGAAAAGGTTTTTAATTAATTAATTAATTTATTTATTTTAAGATTAGGCCAAATGGAAGTGTCCATAATTTAAAATTTAGCAAAGATATTCAACAATGTATTATTATGAGTATAAAAGGACAAAAATACCCCCTTTTTGTGAAAAGAAATACCATCCAATTTTAAATCAATACGGTTTGCAAACATACATTTTATTTCTTTTTTTTGAAGAGACAAACATACATTTTCCTTAAAACAATATCCACCATACAAAATTCCTTAAAACAATATCCACCATACCTTTTCAACTATAAAATCAAAGGGCATGCCTGAATAAAAGGGAAGTTATGAGAAGAAATATGCTATAAAATTTACTCATGTTTATTTATGGTAAAAAAAGTTTTCCCCCAATCTCACATTGCAACCCTCACCCTGATCCCTCATTTCAATCTCTTCTCCAACCTACATTACCCAAACATGCCCAAATTCTCTCCCAATTTTCCTCCTTACCACGATTTTCTCTCTTTTTATGTCGCTCATTATGTTTTTTTTGTAATTGATTTTTTTTTCTTTATTGTTTTCGCTGTAAACGCTACAATATTTTTTTTTTTACAACCAAACAATGAAACTACTGCAAAAGTTCATTCTATGTATTACTGTAAATATGAGTATTGGTCGTATTAGCCATTAAAATATCATATTGTTTTAGGAAAACCAAGGCAAACACCATACTTAAAAAAAAAACAAGGCAGACACCTGATCCTACCAACAGAATGAATAATATTTGAAATAAATACATGTATTTCTTTTAAAGTAAAAAAATATTGACTGATTTTCTAATTAAGGGACCAATTTTTCTTTTAAAGTCCATGAATTTGGGAGCTGATATGATTAGAGATGTCCACGGGGCGGGGCGGGGCGGGGCCGGGGAATGCCCTCGCAGGGATGGGGACGGGGATTCACCGCGGGGAAATGACGGGGATCGGGTTCCCCACGGTGAAAAATTCACCATTTTGTTT
>JBBMEF010000004.1:7923125-7941487 GCA_037832685.1 Sicyos baderoa
TCTGAAATTTCAACTAAGTCAAAATTTCACATGACTTAAAAAATTTCGCAAAAACTTAATTCCAAAAAAAAAAAAAAAAAAAAAAAAAAATCGCAACTCAACCCAAGTAGAAGGCTTACTTGATAATTAAACGAGGAAAGCTAACCGAACTAAGGTCAGGATTAACCGGGATTGGTTAATAATCGTTGACCAAGTTTAAAAAAAGATATTCCCTTTTCCTTTAGAAAAAAACAAAAATATTCCGTTTTGATCAACGGTTCCTTCTCCGCAACGTGGACGGTAGGATCTTCCTCATCCTCCTAATGCTTCGTTGTTGGGTTAAAATTAGGGTTGCGTTCAATTCCAACCTACAAATTTTCTATTGTGAAAGAATATTTCTTCTCATCTTCTTCTTCCCAAACTCCACAGATCTCTGGTTCTTCAATCCCCCCTTCTTCCATCAACGACTCTGCTATTTTCTGCGATATCATGGAGATGGAGCGCATGATCGAGTTTCCTCACACGCATCTTGACCGGAGGCCCCGAAAGAGGGCTCGTTTGGGCTGGGACGTTGTTCCCGATGTCCCCAAGGTATAATCTCCGATCCTCTCCTTCAGATCTGATTTTATTTTGTGTTGATTTTGCTTTTGTAGATCCAGATCTAGAATCTGCTTGATTTTTTCTTTGTTTAGGTGTGTATTAGTTTCATATGCCGAGGTATCGTCTCCGATCAACGTAGATTTAGAAAGCCTTTCGTTTTGTGTTCTTTGTTTTCGCTAGATTTATCCTTTTAATGGCTGATTCGTGGGTTTTCATCTGGATTATTGACTATTTTTTATGTTTCGATATTAAAATATTGAGTTAATGATGTTTTTTATTTTATTTATAAGCTCAAATGAATCAACTTGTCAGATCAGGTAAGTATTGTTCTTTAATTTTGATAGATGATTTGATTGTATTTCTTTGGTGGTGGATTATTTTTTTCTTGTAATTTGTTTGTTCGTTTCCACGATTTGTTTAAATTTGGCGTTTTTCTATTATGTATCCCTAATATTTGACTCACATCTGTACTCATTGAACACATCTTGCTATTTATTTTGTGTTATGGAAAATATAGACTTTGGGTGAGAATATTAGGCTTAGGAAGGGCAAACTTTTACATGAATGGGTGACTGTGTGTAGGCTCAGGTAGGAATATGTTGTGAACAAGAGATTGCCAATATTCCAAGCTTTGCATCTTCAAGAGCACCATCAGATCTATTTGTTAAGGGAGTTGCTCGTAATGGTTCTCCCCCCTGGCGAGAAGATGACAAGGAAGGGCATTACATGTTTGCGCTTGGAGAGAATTTAACTTCTCGCTGTAAATACACTTAACCATGATTAGGATTTTTATGTGATATCAAAATTGATCATCTTTACCATGCTTATTTTAACGATGAATTTATTCTTCCAACTCAAGAATACTCAAAAGAGTGTTCATCATTGCCATCTGTATTTTATTTTCAAAATTGAGCTCATCTCCTACTCATAAGTTTCAAAATCATTACATGGAATGGTTTAGGATAGTAAACCTTTGTTCATTATCAACTCTTTTCTGATGGTGCTTACTTACCCTTTCAATTTTATTTTGTGGCAGATAAAATACACAGCAAAATGGGTGAAGGTACTTTTGGACAGGTTTTAGAATGCTGGGACAGAGAAAGGAAAGAAATGGTTGCAATAAAAATTGTGCGTGGAGTCAAGAAATATCGTGATGCAGCTATGATAGAAATTGAAGTGTTGCAACAGCTTGGAATGCATGATAAAGGTGGCAACCGGTGAGTATCTTTTTTGTTCTTAAATTTCCTGACTGCTGTTGCTGGCACTCTGTGGCTTTTGTCATCTGGCTATGGTTAAATGGCTTTATTCCTTGCAGTTGTGTTCAAATACGGAACTGGTTCGACTATCGTAACCATATCTGTATTGTAAGTATATAGACTGTTTCATTATGGATAACTGTCCCCGATTCACCAACTATGGAGTTTTAAGATTTGTGGGTGAACTTGAATGGTTTTATCAGGTGTGTGAGAAACTTGGGCCAAGCTTATACGATTTTCTACGGAAAAACAATTATCGCTCCTTTCCCATTGATCTAGTTCGTGACATGGGAAGACAACTGTTGGAGTGTGTAGCATGTGTGTAATATTTTATTGAACCCAGTGCTTTTTTTTTTCTTTTCCCTTTAGTAGTGTCATGTTTCATCACAAACCACTCCACAAATTTATTCAATTTCATTGATTATTTCCATCTGCGTCATGTTTCATTTTTCCAATTTTGTTTATGATGAGTCGGTTTCATTTTTATTTTGTCCACTGTCTTCTGTATCCTAATCATATTTTTGAACCTTGAAATCCAGTCATGCATGACCTACAAATGATACATACTGACTTAAAGCCAGAGAACATACTGTTGGTCTCTTCAGATTATGTGAAAGTGCTTGACTATAAGGTATACTTGACATTTTTTTTGTATCTACTTCCTTATTTTTATTTCCTACTTTCTACTTCCTTGGTGCTGGTTTCTCTAATTATTTTGACCTTTTTTATGCAGAACTTATCTCGATCACCAAGGGATGGTTCAAACTTTAAAAGAGTGCCCAAGTCTAGTGCTATAAAAGTTATTGATTTTGGTAGCACCACATATGATCGTCAAGATCAGAATTACATTGTTTCAACTCGCCATTATCGAGCACCAGAGGTTATTCTTGGTAAAGAATTTTGTTCGTATTTCATATTGTCTTTTGCTTTTTATAAAAAAATTATATTTCATATATTTTCATATTTGGCAGTTTTATTTGTGTTGGGTGCATGAACTTAACCATATTAACTGTGTAGGTCTTGGATGGAGTTTTCCTTGTGATATTTGGAGCGTTGGCTGTATCCTTGTTGAACTTTGCTCGGTAGGTAATTTGTATCTGTTCATCTTTTATCTTGGCTTTTTTCTTGTCTATTTATCCCGAATTAAGTCTTCGAACTACATAATCTTATTAGGGTGAAGCTTTGTTTCAAACTCACGAGAACTTAGAACACTTGGCAATGATGGAGCGGGTGCTTGGCCCATTACCACAGGAGATGCTGAAGAGAGTAGAGTGAGTAATTTGGCCCTTTAGTTCCTTGAATAATTGTCAAGAAACGAAAATTCTGAAATTCGTTTTTATTTACTTTTTCTTTTTTTGTGAATCAATAGTCGACCGGCAGAAAAATATGTAAGAAGAGGTAGATTAGATTGGCCAGAAGGTGCAACTTCGAAGGATAGTATTAAGGCTGTTCAAAAGTTGGCTCGTTTACCGGTTAGTATTTTTAAGTGATTTGTCGGTTTGTTTGGACTGTTTTGTTTGCAACATACCACTTATTATCTTGTGAAAATAAATGCAGAACTTGATAATGCAGCATGTGGATCATTCGGCTGGCGAATTGATTCATCTCGTGCAAGGGTTGCTTCAATATGAACCTGCACATAGATTAACAGCTCGTGAAGCACTAAGGCATTCCTTCTTTACAAGGGATACCTCAAGGAGATAGTATCTCCGGACTTCATTAACTGACTGGCATTTGGATTTTTTACGCATTGATTTCATGCAACCTGTGTATAGCTGCTGTGCAAAGTCTGTTCATTGATGAATGCAACCTGTGTATAGCCGTTTGAGACTGTTCGTCGATGAGTGCCATTCCTCTGTCGCCCGAAGAGCATATGGCTATGGTGTTAATATGTTTGCTCCAAGCAGATTTTTGCGAGGCTAGCAATTGTTTGCTCAACTTTCACCTGATTCCTAATGTTTAAATTCTGCAGAAATATATGCTAACAAAAGTTTTACGATATTGAGTGCTGATTTTCTTTAAGTTCAACAAATATCTACATTTATATTATACTAGACAGCTATATTTGAAAACATTAGACAACTATGATATTGAAGGTAGATTATGCCTCTAGATTTTTCTATTTTTATAAAATTGAAATAGATCTGCAGAATTCAATTGGATAGTGATAGGACATGTAAGTGCAATCAAAACATTATAGTATTTTTTGTAAATGTTGGACGACAAGGATTTGGAAGAACATTGTGCGGGAGGTGTTTGTTTTCCATGTTTTCATGAAAATTTAGATGGATGATTTAACTCATTTTTAATCACTTCAATGATTTTTACTTATTTTTCTTTTTCTTTTTTAAAATAAATCCTTATTTCTATTTATTTATTTTTAATTATTCATTTGTAGAACTATTCTATTATTTATAATAATTTATTTTAAATTAATCAAAATAATTTATTTTTAACTATTTACACTTTTTCGCAATAAATTTTCATTTTAAATTTTCAAGTTTTGAATCTTCTACCTAATATTCAAATGAGTTTTTCACTAAATTTTCAATTTTGTTTAATCCTTCTTAAATAGGGTTAATAAACACTGCTCGAGACCTAACCTTTGGGTAAATTCGTTATTTTTAAAACGAAACCAAATAAGAGTATTTTGCTAAAAATTTACTAATTTTCAAGCACAAATCAATTTGATCTAAGATATAAATTAGTCCTTGAACAATTTCTTCGAGTTTTACTCATTTTACGAATAAAAAAAACAATTCTAGCCCTCTCTCTATATATATTAGATTTTTTTTTTTTTTTTGAGAATATATATATTATATATATAGAGAGATTTGAACTTTACTATGAACACTTCATAATGCATCGTAACGGTGAAATGGATTATCTTCATGAGGTGGCGGCCCCGCCTCATTCGCACATCAAGCGGTTATCTTATCCATTTGAGTTTAAACTCATCTTCGCAATAAATCATTTTATTCAAGCCAATGTTTTAATTTTTATATATACTTTATCGGAGGAAATCAAATTCACTATGCTTTTTCTTTAGATTTTTTTTAATGCGTGTGGCTATCTTGACCTGACTTATATATATCATAACTAAAACCATGAAATATATTATGTGATCATATAAGAAAATTTGTAGAAAATTGATTTTTAGATAAGTAGCTACTTTAGAATGAATCCATTATCGATCATTGAACTACTTTATAATAGTTGAGAATTGTCTTTGAACCTTTGCCATTTTTGATGCATTTTCTTTAATTAATTCATAAGAAATTACAAAACTATTTTAGATTTGTTAATGAAGTGTGTAGGAATCACAAAATATTTACAAAAAAATAAAAATAAAATAATAGAGAGGTATTTGAAAGCCGTTTATACAAACAAAAAATTAAGTTGTTACAACTCAACATATATTTGACATACCAAAAAAAGTAATAATAAATGGATTGGCAAAAACTCAAACTCTAGTTTCACATAACTCATACCTCAGGTAAAAATAGAGGTGTTTGAATACTTTATAGTTCATGTTATTATGACATGTATCATTGTTACAATGACATGCACTTCAAAGCCAAATTGTATAGCCAAGTATCACTTGCCTCCCTTCACCTAATAAATATAGCTTGATAAAACAAAGCAAATTCAAAAGGATGGATCCAATATACTTGTCTTTTTCCCTAATCTTCTTCCTCTTCCTCTTAATTTCATTCAAACTCAAACACAAAACCACCATTAAATCCCCACCTTCACCACCAAAACTCCCAATAATTGGCAACCTTCACCAACTAGGCTCCCTCCCACACCGCTCACTAGCCTCCCTTTCTCAAAAACATGGCCCAATCATGCTCCTCAAGCTAGGCCAAACCCCAACCCTCATAATCTCATCACCAAACCTAGCCAAACAAGTACTGAAGTCCCAAGACTTGACATTCTCAAACAGAGCCCAGAACAGAGCATCCAAGACCCTTCTCTACAATTGCAAAGACGTGGCCTTCGCTTCATACGGCGAGCAATGGAGACAAGCAAGAAAGCTCTGCGTTTTGGAGCTTCTAAGCGCCAAAAGGGTTGAATCCTTTAAGCACATTAGAGAACAAGAAATTGGGATTCTTGTCAAGAGGGTTCTTGAGGCAGAGTACTCTGTAATTAACCTTAGCCGTTTGTTGATGTCGACTTCGAACAATATTGTTTCTAGGTGTGTTTTGGGAGGGAAATTTGAAGGGGAAAATGGGTTTGGAGATTTGACTAGAAAGGTTATGGTTTTGTTGACGAAGTTTTGCGTTGGGGATGCTTTTGCTTGGCTTTGGTGGGTTGATGTGTTGAGAGGGTTTTGTGGGGAGCTCAAAAGGACTTTTGAAAAATTGGATGGGCTTTTTGATAGAGTGATTGATGAACATAGGGAGAAGGGATTGTGTGATGATTTTGAGATGGATTTTGTTCATATTTTGCTTCGTTTGCAACGAGACGAGGCTTTGAATTGTTGCTTCACTATGGATGATTTCAAAGCAATTTTGCTGGTTCGTCTCTCTTTCTCTCTCATGTTAATGTTTCATATCTTTTTGCATTTTACGTCTTGTTGTGGTACTTTTATAGTTCCATAATTTCTATACATCTTACCTATGATTAGTTTGTGATTAAATTTTCAAAAAAAAATTAGCCTCTTTAATCTCTCCTCTTTAAAATTTGAAAATTATTAATATTATGTTTTTCTGGAATGAAAAATATTGTTTATGAGTTTCAAAGTGATGAGACCAAAACAACACTTCAACCCTGTTTTAGTTCCATAATTAGTGTCTTTAGACTCTTGCCTATTTTAGTTTATCAAATTAGTAAATATATTAGTATGACTTTTGTCTTTTGAGTTGCATGACTTTTCTTAATTACTAGTATGTTTTTATTCAAAGTTGAAATGAGTACTTTTTTTCTTCTATTTTTTTTTAAAAATAGAGGTATAAATTATTAAAACACCTCCATTCTTTAAACTTCCATAATCTCTTTCTTTATGCTTAAATTCAAAATAGGAAATGTGTCAAATTGCAGGACATGTTTGTGGGTGGAACCGACACAACAGCAACAGGTTTGGAATGGACAATGACAGAGCTAATAAGAAATCCAACCACCATGAAGAAAGTCCAAGAAGAAATAAGGAAAATAATTGGAAAGAAACAGAACATAGAAACGACAGACATTGAAAAAATGGAGTACATGAACTGTGTCATAAAAGAATCTCTTCGATTACATCCACCAGTTCCTCTGTTACTGCCACGACAAACATCCAATAACATCAACTTTGAAGGCTATCAAATTCCACCAAAAACCAATGTTTGGATCAACGTTTGGGCAATTCAAAGAGATCCCACAATCTGGGAAAGCCCAAATGAGTTCATCCCAGAGAGATTTATGGACAAGAATTCTGTTGATTTTAAAGGTCAGGACTTCGAGTTCTTGCCGTTTGGGAGTGGGAGAAGGAAGTGTATTGGAATGTCGTTTGGAGTTGCTTCTTTTGAATGTATATTGGCTAATCTTCTTTGTTGGTTTGATTGGGAGTTGTCTGGGGAGCTGGACATGAGTGAAGAACATGGGCTCTCTGTTTTTAAGAAAGTGCCGCTCAAGCTTATCCCAATTCCACGTTTTGTGTAGTTTTTGGTGATAATGTTGTAAGTCAAATATTGTGGATTTTGCTTACGAAGTTTAAGTGTTTTTCAAATGACTATATATACTCTCGTCTCGTTTATCAAACTTTTTATATTCTTAGTGTGAGCATAACTAAGTTGGCCCATACAATATATTAAAAAAAAAAAGTGGTTGATACTTATTTGATTAACTTATTTTTACTTTCGGGTTGTGACATATTATAAATCTTCTTATCTCCTGCATGGCATTAGGGGAATCCTCAACAATACACTTCGTTTTAAGACTGAGAAGCTTCAAAGGAAGTTTGATTACCTCAAGTGTCATTACCTTTATTTATCGAAGGAGCATGGCTATCTCTTCCACAATTTTTTTTTTTGTTTTCGGTTTTGATAGCAGGTCCTCTAATGCCAACTGTTCATGCAAACTTCGAATGATACAGTGTCGAGTTGTGTTTAAAAGAGAAGTTTGAGGATGAAAATGGGAAGAGTAGTTTCCGAGACCTATCGAGAAGGACTATGGTGTTCCTCACAGCGTTTAGTGTTGCAGATTTCTTGCCTACTCTTTGGTGGATCAACGTGATTAGGGGTTTCAATGGGGGAGTTGAAAGATTGCTTCAAACAATGGATGCCTTTTTTAGCAAGGTGGTTGAAGAACATAAGGAGAAGATGAGATCAGTTGGTGATCTGACTGATGAATCTAAAAAGGATTTTGTGGATATCGTGTTGCAACTCCAACAGGATGAGATGCTTGACTATCATTTCTCTCTTGATAGACTCAAAGCAATCGTTTTGGTTACTTTTCTGTCTACAACTCTTATAATCCTTCTTATCTTGTCAAAGGACAATTCTTCTTATCCAATACTCTTTTGTCAACTACCCACCTGAGTCGGTTATTTGACACTCCGAATGACCTAAGTTATATAATAAACTCTCTGAAAATCCTTATGCCCCTTATTTTTAGTACCCTCCTCAACAAATTAATTGAAATCTCTCGTAAATATAGCTAATACACTGTTAGTAAATCTCTCGTTTTTATAATTCTTTGCTGGTTGATATCAGGTGTTTGATCAGGAGTCAAATGGGCAAACCTAACCTACTTTCCATTTAAGATTGCTGGAAGTGAGACATGGACGATGACACAGAGTTGATGAGAAACCAAACAGCCACGAATAAAGTCCAAACAGAAGTCAGAACAACAGTTGGAAACAAATCAAAGATTGAAAATGAAGACATTCAAAAGATGGAATACATGCAATGTGTGGTACAAGAATCTCTAAGACTATACCCACCCGTACCTCTTTTGGTGCCACGAGAATCGACAGCAGATGTAGAGATCCAAGGCTACCACATCCCTGCAAAAACAAGATTATTTGTGAATGTTTGGGGGCATACAAAGAGACCCACAATTTTGGGACAAACCAATTGAGTTCATTCAAGAGCCATCGATTATAATAATCGATGGATTAACTCATAACTTGCATAACTATGATATGATTTAGGATCTAGATTATATCCAAAGTAAAATAATATAAATAAATAAAGATAAGTTTTGATAAAACTTGTAACCTCTCTTCTCAAGAGAATCTCTCGAGTCCTACAATAAACCACTCAATAACTCATTTAATAATTGAATTTCTAAACACTATACAACCCTCCCTATTTATAATAAAACCCTAACTTACTCCCCAAATAATTGCTAACTCACTCCTATATCATTCCTTAATAACACTAAGGCCCAAAACATATCAATACCCGCCCTTTTAAAGCACATTGTCCTCAAGGTGGGTATGCAAAAAACAAAAATAAAAAAATAAAAAAATAAAAACCTTTTTTTTTCCGATGATGGCGGCGGCGACAGCGGTGGCAGCAGCGGGGGTGATGCGTTGGTGGAAGAAGCGACGACAGTGGTGCGTCGGTGGTGGCAGACTCGACGGTGTTGGTGGCGGCGGCGACGCCGTCGG
Organism: Sicyos baderoa; assembly: GCA_037832685.1. Lineage (NCBI taxonomy): Eukaryota > Viridiplantae > Streptophyta > Magnoliopsida > Cucurbitales > Cucurbitaceae > Sicyos > Sicyos baderoa. The sequence continues at coordinate 7,932,558 of JBBMEF010000004.1, forward strand.
TGGGGTTGGTGATGGCGGCGGCGGCGGCGGTGGGGTCAGCAGCGGTGGCATTAGTGGCAGCGGCGGAGGTGGTGTCAAAGCTCTAGCCGCCATCTCTCTTAAAGGTCTTCTTAGGTCGTTGCAACACTCCTTTAGCTCTTCTCTTAATTCTTTTGACAAGGCCATCAAACTTTGTAAATTTTCTTGAATTAAACGAAGAACTTCTAGATTCATCTCTACAACCAAGAATCGAACGCTCTGATAACAATTGATAAGATCCAGGATCTAGATTATATCAAAAGTAAAAGATTATATAAATAAAATAGAGATAAACTAAGATTTGATAGGTTCTTGGAACCTCCCTCTCAAGAGAATTTCTCGAGCCATACATTAAATCACTCAATATTTATTTAACAATTCGATTCATAAACACTGCACAACCCTCCCTATTTATGATAAAACCCTAACTTACTCCCCAAGTAATTGCTAACGTACCCCTATATTATTCCTTAATAACACTAAGGCCCAAAACATATCAAACTATCAAGTCAACTATAATAACACTGTAATAAAATAACTAAAATATATAAGGGGAATTTGCATGTATATTACAATAAGGCAAAATAATTGCATAAATAGCAAAATAATGAAAATATTTGCAAATATAGCAAAATCAGATTTATAGACTCCATCAATAATGTCTGATAGACTCCATCAATAGTGTCTGATAGACTCCATCAATAGTGTGTTTGATATACTCCATCAATAGTGTCTGATAGACTCCATCAATAGTGTCTGATAGAGTCTATCAATAGCATCTAAAAAAAAGTTGCTATTATTTACAATATTTTTAAAATTTTGCTATAATTTTAATGTGGGGTAAAAAATTTACTATAGAGTGCAAATTTCCAATATATAATAATAATACATTGTTATAATAATAATTACAATTCCAACCATTATAGAATAACCTAGTAATCAAGAAGGCATTAAAGAGTAAGAAATAGATTTAAACCATGGTGATCACTGATCACATACTTAGAAATTGATTTTCTATAAATTTCTTTAACATCCAAATATTATAATTTTTTATGGTATTCTCGCGAGACTAGTACTCCAAATACAAATTATCATAACCTCATCTCCATTCCAAACGTGGATTATTATAACCTCTTCTTCTATACTAATTTATTATTTCTAATAATTCAACTATTATCTCAAATATATCCGGAATGATTTTATTGTTTGAAATGTGTGTTTATTTTTCCATGAGGATTGGAATGTGGTATTAGCTTGCGTGTCGTTTCCTCGGTGTGTTTTAACTACACTACAAGGAACAGCTAGCTCTTCCCAAGGTCAAACCGACACAGACTTATTATTTAAATTGATGGTCGGTGAAATCCAGATTCGATTTAAATGGGTATTTTTATATTACTGCAACTGCAACTGCAACATGGGTATTGTTTATAATATGTGCTTAACTAATCCAGAAAAAGATGATGGCAGGCTCTACAACATGACTATCATATAGATTCAATATCATATGGATCTACAACTTGACTAAAAGCAGTAGTTGCAGGATCTACAACTTGACTGTCATATGGATCAGTTCAATATTTTGAATTGCTCTCTAATTTTCCTATTCTTCCTTCTTTTTTTCAAGTTTTTCAGAGCAAAAAAAGTGAACTTACTTCCATCATCACCACCAAAGCTACCAATAATTGGAAACCTTCATCAGCTGGGAAGATGTCCTCATCGATCGCTGCAAGCTCTCGCCGAAAAGTACGGTTCTCTCATGTTTCTGCAACTGGGATGGACTCCAACTCTTGTGGTTTCCTCAGCAGATATGGTTAAAGAGATACTCAAGAATCATGATATCAACTTCGCTAACAGGCCCAAATCAACTGCTGCAAATTTGTTTTTCTATGGATACAAAGATATAGGCTTTTCTCCATATGGGGAGTACTGGAGAGGATTAAAGAAGATTTGCACTCTTGAACTTCTAAGTCAGAAAAGAGTACATGGATTTCAGTATGTGAGGGTAGAAGAAGTTGAAATCTTGGTACATAAGGTGCAAAGAGCTAGCTCGACAGGTTTATCGGTCAATCTTAGTGAGTTGATTACCTCAACCTCGAACAACATAATTTCCAGATGCATATTTGGAGAGAAGTTTGAAGATGAAAATGGAAATAGCAGATTTGGTGAGCTAACAAGAAAGATGGCTAAGTTGGTTGCGGCTTTCAGTGTCGGAGATTTTTACCCTGGTTTTGGATGGGTTGACAACATCACAGGCTTGATTGGGAAATTGAAGCAAACTTCTACAGCACTTGATGCTTTTCTTGAACAGTTGATTGCAGAACACGAGACAAAGAAGAAAGACAACCTTCAAGGTGATAAAGACGATTTTGTGGACATTCTGCTGCAAGTTGAGCAGAAGGATGATCTCGATTTCGAATTTACTCGAGACAGTCTGAAATCAGTGTTAACGGTAATTTTCTTTCTTACAAGCACACACATTATTAAATACCACGAACATCTCAAAACCAATTGATAATAAGAGAATTAGCTCACAGCCACCTATCTTATAAATGCCAGGAGGTTTCCCCGCATCTAAAGTAGGATTCGATCCTCAACTGTCACAACTCACACATAATGTTATCAAAAATATAAATATATGTTAACTAATCATTCTCTAGGGGTGTTTTCTTTAATCTTTTCTCAATGATCAAATCTAGCATCCGCTACTGTTTCAGGATATGTTTATAGCTGGAACGGATACAACATCATCCGTATTGGAATGGACAATTGCAGAGCTAGCAAGAAATCCAACCATAATGAAGAAAGCACAAGAAGAAGTAAGAAGAACAGTACACAAAGAGTCAAAGATAGATGACAATGACATCTCACAAATGAAATACCTAAAATGCATCATCCAGGAATCACTAAGACTCCACCCACCAGCTCCTCTACTATTACCTAGAGAAACATCTGAAATGGTAAAGCTGGGAAATTACACTATTCCATCAAAAACCAGAGTGTTTTTCAACATTTGGGCAATTCAAAGAGACCCCAAAATCTGGGAAAATCCAGAGGAATTCATCCCAGAAAGATTCATGAACGACCCAGTTGATTTCAAAGGTCTCGAGTGCCGTTGCCTCCCATTCGGCGTCGGGAGAAGAATGTGTCCAGGGATTAATTTCGCTTTCGCAACAATCGAATATGCGTTGGCTAACCTTCTACAACGGTTCGACTGGAAGCTTCCAAATGACAATATGATGGCCAAAGACTTGGACATGACTGAAGCTATGGGACTCGCTCTCATCAAGAAACACCCCCTTTTTCTTAAGCCAATAAAATTTTCAGTTTAATCTAATGGAGATTGTCTATTCTATTTGAGTACATAGCGACCATTCTACATGATCGAACCTGCGTTACTGCCTATTTGGTGATTGTCTATTCTATTTGTGTGGATGTTTTATGTTTAACTTTGATTCTCCCTGGTTACAAAGAAACTGTTCTTGTTTGTATCCGATTCTGAACACCAACAACAAATCTTCGTAGTATTAATTGTGATATACATTTTCCTCCCTAATAATTAAGCTTATTGAAGTTGGAATCGGAATTTTGAACTACATGAAACCTAATAAATTAATCCGAGTTCGGATTTTAGGTAACAAAAGAGAATCGAAGAAACTGGAAAGCAAGATGAACAGGGAGAGAAAGCTTACAGGCTAGGTTCTTCGTTGGAGAAGAGAGAGATCATGCGAACCAGAGGCGGAAGCTCAGCTGAATTTTGACAATTGACCTAATTTGCAACGCTCGTGAAGGTACAGCTCATTTCAAGGTCCAAAGTTCGAAATTCATATAAGACATTGATTAGTAGATACTTCGGGCATGTTTGACCCATAGACAAACGGAGGAGTTGGCTTGGCTTAACTTCTATTACATGTTTGCCGCATGAACTTCCATAAGTCCATCCAACTCTTACTCAACTTCATCCGTAGGCCCCACGTTCTTATTTAAATATTAAAATATTAAAAAACTACTCAATATTTATTTTTTTATTTAAATAAAAACTTCAACAATTCACTTTTTATCACATCAAACCTAACTTTATTATTAAAAAACTAATAAATATCCATTTTTATATTTAAATAAAAACTTCAATCATTCTCTTTTCATCCCATCAAACATAATTTTATCTTTTATTTTCTTCCCCCCAAACATAAACTTATTTCACTTATCTTATATTCTCTTCCCAACCCAACCCAACTCATTCTCTCACAGCCAAACATACCCTTCATGTATTGCTATCCCTTTGATATCTCTTAATATTAGTCTAGGAACATAGCTTTTCTTTTCTTTTTTTAGTATATATTAGGGGACAAATATCAATTCTCGAGATCGTATATGTGACGCTAGTGTTAAACTAATTTACAATTAAATAATAAAATTATTGCACCACTAACTTATTTGATTAACACAAGGTAGAGGGATGCTCCGATTTCGCAACTGTCATAGACAGATGTAGACAGTGGGCATGTTTGTCCAAAATTTACACACTTTATTATCATGCATACGGAATTCAAAATGATTAGACCAAAATTAATTAAAATTGGAATGAAAATGTTATCGAATGTTGGAATCTCCTTCTTTATATGTTATCGAATATTATACATATAAATATGAAATTGGGTATTGGTTTACAGAAACAACATATGAAGTTGTCAACATCATAAATCATTTAATATAAAACATTTAATTAAGAAGTATAAGGTTTGAGTTTTAATGTTTGAATTAATATAAAGCCGTTGAGATTATGACTAATCAAAGTTTGGAATTCGGTAAAAGAAAATATATATGTCAAGTTTGTGTCTCTCTTAGTATTGTTTTAATTGTGTGTCAACTATATTTAAAATATGTTTTAACATTTTTTAAGATTTGTCAACGACATTACAACAATAACGTCGTGTTCTTTCATCTCTTATTTAGGCAATAGTTATCGGATGTGAAAAGAGGTAATTGATCAAATTCAAAATTTAAATGTCAAATAATATCAAGTCAAATGTTAATTTTCATGATCGAACTAATTATGGAGTTGAATTGGAATATTACAAGCAATCAATTAAGCTAACATTATCACCACCCTTAAGTCAATTAAATCCTGTCACATATATAAAAAAAAAATTGAAAGAAATCAGAACTCATAGTACAACAAATTAGAACTCATAGTACAAAAACACATCAAATGGGAAAACATATTCACTGAATGAAAACATTATTAAAAAACACTAGTACAAGATGTGACTTTGTTGATGACAATCACATATTAAATGATTAATTACTAATTAACCGAGATGATGATAATCCAAATTCATTAACTTATGCTGAAGTTCAGACACGTCGATGTTTCGATAGGCGTCGGCTTTGACAATAACATGGCATTCGATGGTGTGAAGGAACCTCTCATTTACTTTGGCCGAATTGTAGCTGAGGATTTCGAGCCCTTCAGCAGCCAAGGCTTGAAGAATGTTGGAGACAAGGTTCATGTTTTGGGTGCTTGTGTCAACAATGACTTGCACTCCTTTTGATTCATTTCTCGCTTTCACTGCCACCGAGTCACCTATCGAAGAATTAAGTGTTTCTACCCTATTTGAAACCCCATTTTTGCTTGACAACATTTTCAGTTCGTCTCTTCTCTCTGATAGATGTTGAATTTGGTTCTCCATGTGTTGGATGTACTTAACTGTCTCATGCACATGGTCGCACACCGATCGGTTTCCCTGTCCAATTCGCCATCGTAATAAATGTTGATAAGCGAAACAACAACTGTCTTACTTTACTATATTTAGTTCTAAAAAGTTAGAATTATATAAAATTCTCTCAAATTTTCAATTAATCTCTCCAAAATTTAAACAACTACTTCATTTTTCTCTACTTAAAAAGAAGAAAAATACAAAAAGGGATTTGTTTTTAAAAGTTAAATTATTGCTTTTGTTGATTACAAAAAAGAAAAATGAAAAATTAATTAGGGTTAGAACATCAAATTTAATGTGTTACTAACGAATGGTTTAAAAGAGCAATACTTAGGTAAGGGTGGGTAAGTATTTTAGAAATACTTACTCACTTTTGAACCACACATTTTTACATTTTTAAAAAAATTGGGTTTGATTGATGGAGAGAGAAATGTTAAAGTAGAAAGAAAAAGTAAAAATGTGTGGTTGTAAGAGTGGGTAATTAGTATTTCCAAAATACTTATCCACCATTACCTAAGTATTACTCGGTTTAAAACCAGCGTCAAGTTATTAAAAAAAAAAAAAAATAAAAATAACCAAAGTCAAGTGCTTTTAGATGTGAGGCTAACATTTTCTGACATTTTGTCAACACCTCAATCATAGTCAGGTGCTTTTAAATGTGGACTTAACTTGTAATCCTGAAATTTTCAAAATGGTTCTTTAATCCTTATAGGATAGGTTTACACCAATTATATTATTATAGAATTGATAAATCGGAATTATAATAAATAATTGATTATGATAAATGATGTTTGAGATGTAAGTTATTATAAGAGGGATTGGTAATAAAATATTAGATTTTTTTTTATATATAAATATGATAATTTTTCTTTGGTTATATTTATTTTTTAACACAATCTTGGATTTAGAAATTCAGACCTTTCATAAATAAATTCAGAAATTCCAATATGATGTGAGTTATTTTTTAAAAAAAATCTTGGATTTATAAATTTAGGGATTGGTAATAAGACATTACAAGTTAAAAATTCAATTAATCTTTTTCAACATATTTTTATAGTCTCAATGATTATCTCTTCCTTCTACTTTATTATGTCGGATGCACACCCACACCCACACCCACACCCACGGCCACACCATTTCTTTTTTAACCATTTAATTCATCCAAATCCATTTTAATTTCTCAAAGAAATTCCAATATCCTTAAAATTGGTTTCTTCATTAGCAGAAACCCATCACCGTTCTTAATTGATTGTTTCTAAAAAAAAGTCCAAACCCATTTAACAAGAGAAATACTTGTCTCACCATTTGTACCACAATTTTTTTATCATCTTAAAAGGAAAAATCGGCCATAATAAAAAATTTGGCACTAAGGAAAAATTAGCCATAAAATAATAATAATAAAAAAAAAACAAAAAAAAACACTTGTCTGCTCATAATTAAACAAGTATTTCAAAACTCAAATTCTCAAAATAACGCCAATGAAGCGGCTCACCAATCTGCATTTTGGGATTTTTAGCATTTCATTTTTGAAGTTCGTTATGGTTCCCTAAAACCTTAAAGTTCGAGAAATTCTAAGTAAGGAGTTGATTATTCTTCAACCGACCATTAACATAATAGCTCCTCAAACATAGGTTAGGTTATTGTAACCCGACCAGCCGTTTTATAATTGGAGGCTCAACCATACCCTAAATAAGATGATAAATATATAAAAATATATAGTTTACCTTGAGATACTCGATGGGAAGAAGTGAGCGAAGAGTGGTGTAAAGAGATGACATATCTTGCCTTCTTTGGCGCTCAACATCCCTATGCATAATCTTCTTCTTTTTGTGTTCATTACGGCAGCTCTCATCAATGGAAGTGGAAGGCAGTGGGTTTCTCCTGCTGCCCTTTTTGAGCTTTTTATTATTATTATTATTTTCCAATGGCAACTGATCATGAGTAGCAGCAGGGATATCAATGGGACTGGGAGGTAGATAAGGAAGAGGGAATATTTCATCTCCCAAGTCCAATGAAAATGGGGATTCAATATTGAATTCCATTTTATTATTTTCCATTTTTCTCTCAGTTTTATCAAGATATATGGCTTGTGAAATTCTTACACAAAAACAACCTCTATTTATAACCACGAGTTTCCATTCCGAATATTATTGGTTCATCGATATAGTTTTTCATTAACTTTAAAAAAATAAATATAATAGGTAAAATTTTAAGTTTTAAAAATTTTCTAACAAATTCTATAAAATATATTAATATATTATAGAGAATATCTTAATAATATTTTATTTCTAACACTCACTTAAAAATAAAATCTTGAAAATAAAATTATTGCAGGTCGCACATACGGATGCTAAATTTTTATCGTCGAATTGAATATACCGCAATAGTATATGTTGAATTTATTGAACCATATTGGGTTTCATGAATGATCATCGAACTGCCACCGATAACACTGTTGAATAGAATATATTTCTAATAAGACGTGTTATTTACATCATACGAAGGATTTCATGTATCATCAAACTGTTGTCAATCACGCTACCGAACGGAATACTGCCAAATGACAAAATATATCACTAATATGATGCAATTAAGTACACAACATAAATTGCATGGATTTCTCAAGTTGTCAAATTTTCGCACAAATTTTACGAATTGTCAAACTTATCATCGAAGAAAATATATCAATTGTCAAATAAAAAAAATTTCACCAATTTTAACCATATGTTCTCTTCCGCATGGGCATGGCCCCTCCAATTTTTTTAAAATTATGCATTTTTTTTTTTATGTTTAATTAGATTAGACCAACATTATATATATATTTTTTGTCATACAATTAATAGCGTGGCCTCCCCAAAAATTTTAATTTTTGCCCCCCTAATTTTTCAGTGTCTAGGTCCGCCCAATCACCAATTATAAATACTTTTTTTTATCAAAAAAAGAAAAAAGAAAATTGTCGTAAACCAACAAAATCAAATGCTGCCCGGAAATTATTTCAATTTCTTTCTTTTTTTTGGAACCCCTATTGTCTGGACGTAGGGGTGAACATTGGTTGGGTTGGGTTGGGTTGAGGTGATTTTCAATCCAACCCAAAAATTTGAATTGGTCAATTCTCCAACCCAACCCAACCCTTTATTTTCGGGTTGGGTTGGGTTGGATTATCGGGTTCACAATTTGCAACTAAGCTAAAATTTA
>JBBMEF010000004.1:7953807-7988361 GCA_037832685.1 Sicyos baderoa
TGTTCAACACTCTCTTTTGTAACACAGGAGAAAGAAAAGGTTTTTTTTTTTTTTTTTTTTTTTTTTTTTTTTTGTAGAAATAGACCAAATTGATAAAATATTTACAACGACAAATTTTAAAAAAATTAACAACCTAGTCAAATATACGATATAAAGTAATACTTTTTATACTCAATAACTAATGCATAATAGAGTATGATGAGTTTTATTTATACTGTATATTTGATTACTGATGTAAATTTTCTCAAATTTGACTAAATCTATAATTATTTTGTAAAATTGGACTATACCTAACAAATTCCTTAAATAAAAATGGGCTCTTTACAATATTGGACTAAATGGAAAAAGATATTGCAAGGTCGATTGTGAGAAAATTTTGCAAAAATAGTTTACTGCCTCAAAACAAGAAACTTGTTTAAAAGGGAATTTACATAAATATCCTCCAAATCTTCAACCCCATTAAATTTCAAATAATAATAATAATAAATCTTCCCAACTTGTAGCTAACTTTTCAACTTCTTTTTTTAATCATAAATTATCTCCTTAAAAACTTATAACTTATAAATAACAGTTTTGTTTTTTTGTAAAATTGTCTAAATCTGTAATTATTTTGTAAAATTGGAATATGGAGAACAAGTTCCCTAAATAAAAAAAAAATATTTTGCCTTCTATCATATTAGATTTTGTTTGGGCCGGGGTTTCTCTCAAATTCACTAAATAGGGAAAATAATAACATTAGTGTTTAAAGTGATCCACAAAAAACAAAGTATGGGCGGGTCCATTCTATAAAAAGAAGAGTTAATATGAATATGAGTTAGATGGATTGATGACTATTTTTGAAAGACTCGATCTTTATTTGAATAGAGAATTAAATCATGGAATGATTGAATAAATTCTCACGTATCAAATATAGAAGAGACAACCCCAGAAAAAGACTCAAAAGTACTTTGTTTTTAGAAAAGATTATCAAAATACAAACAAAATAGTCGCACATTAGATAGATAAAGATAAAATGAGGGTATAAGTGAAAACCACCATTTTCATTAGCATTTTTTTTAATGATAACAAAAAATAGAATCATCAAAACTTATGTCAATTATATCATTATGAAGACCTTCCAAGAATTGTCATCAATTCAATTAAGTTTTGTGCAATAAATAATTTAGAAACAATATATATATATTTTTAAAATTACAGGTACACTAATACTTAAGCAGCCGCTTAGGTAGTTGCCTAGAAACAACAAACTAATATGAAGAAATTAAACCAATCGAAGGGCTAAAATTTATTACAAAAACTTCTAAACAAATGGACTTCGACTTTTATTTGTTGAGATTTCATCAATTAGGGGTAAGAGACTCGAACCCATGACTTTTTGATCATACTAATGGCATTGAACGAGTGCTCATGTTGGCAATAGACTTGAACTTGCTCTAACATATAATGTAAATATATGAAATTTATTGTATTCGTGTTTTCTTTTGAGACTAGGTTGTAATTATTCAATTCTTTGTTTTTTTTAAAGGAAACCTCTAGAATTGAAAATTGAAATTAATGAGAAAATGAATTTGTGGTCTATGAGGAATGAAATTTCAGCTTGTTCCTTCATCATGGAAGTATATTTATGAAAACTGAGAGTTATGTTTATTGGCAATATTGAATGTATATGAGAGTAATAATAATCCAATCAGATAAAACAAAGATATAGAATTGCCAAAAACTCAATGGATGGAGTGAAATGCAATGTAAAGGAATCTTATTTTGGCTTCCACATCTTTTTTTTCTTCTTCTTCACAACTTCTCTACTCCTTGTGGTATGTCATGTCAATTTATTTCTCATTTAATAAGACAAGTTTTGTTTAGTTCATATATCATGCACCACACATACATTTTCTAAATCTAATCATTATTTTCAAAATTATATGGAATTTAGTAGACCAATCAAAATTAATATTGAAACTTCTAAAATCTCTAAAAATAAACAATTAATTTACTTGAATTAAGAACTTTCTTCCTAAATTAAAAAAAAAAGAAGATAAAATCAAAGTTGATATAAAATACCTTCTCTTTCTCCTCTCTTTATTATTATTTTTTGGATTTATTCTATGATAGTTGAATCTTTAAATGTCTAATTTTTTGTGTTTTGTTTGATTAAAAGTTTGGATCTTTCTCTAATTTAGATATATGGCCCCATTTTATTTTTTCTTGTATTAAAATCATTAATATCATTCTGCCAATTTCAAAAAAATATTTAATGATCATTAAATAATTTTTTCAATAATTATAGAATGACTTAATAGTCGAGATCTTGAAATGTTTTAAGTGATGGATTCAATAAATGATGATCATTCCTTAACATTTAAATGTCAAATATAATTAGGCATTTAAATGTCAAATATCATCTTTGTCAACGACTAACACAAAATCCATGGTTTGCTTCCTCTCTTTTTTCTTCATTTCTTTTTAATTAGTCAACCCCATTTGCAATTCATTCTTTTTTTTGTTCAAAATTTCTCAAAACCCAATGAATCTCCCACCTGAAAAGCTAATGTTCCTTTTGGATTCATTCTAAAAAAATTAAGAAACAAAAAAGAAAAGATGGAAGAAGATTAAAATCAATGAACTATTTCGATCGTCATCTTCTCAACCAAGCTCGCTAAAACTTTGTTAAAATCTTTGCTTAAACTTCTTTGATTATAAAGATATCTGTGAGAGAAAAAAAAAGTTGAAATTTAATTTAACCGGGAATGGTATTGACGTATATGTTCGGTTAACATTTATCAAAATCAATTTGAGAAGTTATAAAAAAATGAGGATTGAGGAAGAAAAGAAGATTTTGTTTTAAACAAAAAATTTATCCTTTCGTATCTTACTTAAATTAGAGATATAATAATTAATTGCACAATGATCAAACTTGTGTAGGTAATTAGTCAAATTAGAACCTTAAAGGTGTAATTGTTACAAAAACTATAGTTTTAGAGTATTTTGGGCAATTTTCCCTTTATCTCTACATTTTATAAACTAAAACAATATATTTTTTTTCTAATTTTTTTAATATCAATATGTTTTATATAATATTTATTTATTGCATTTTTATTATAAAAAAAAACAAATAGCACTTGGCACATAGCAATTGGGTCACATGTCCAAGTGGGAAATCCTCGGTGCAACTAGACTCACCAAAAAAACAATCGGTTACAAAAAAAAAAAAAAAATCATTTAATCATTTGAACAATCATTTCCTCATAAATAAAGGTTAGATGAAGAACTTGGCATTCTGAAACCCAATTGTGAAGAGAGAAAATGGATTGGATGTCACAATTTGAAGCTTCAATTGTGTGCCTTTTGATGTTCATCCTGGTCTTATTGAAGCTGTTGATCAGAGCCAAGAAAACCAAGCTCCCTCCTTCCCCACCCAAGCTCCCAATCTTAGGCAACCTTCACCAGTTAGGGGCCCTGCCACACCAATCTCTGGCTAGCCTTTCACACAAATATGGTCCATTAATGCTCCTAAAGCTAGGCCACACCAGAACTTTGGTGGTTTCATCAGCAGAAATGGCTACACAAATCATGAAAACTCATGACATCAATTTCTCCAACAGGACACAAACCACAGCTGCAAACATCCTGCTCTATGGATGCCAAGATGTGGCCTTTGCTCCCTATGGAGAGTACTGGCGACAGGCCAAGAAGTTGTGTGTTCTTGAGCTCTTTAGTGCCAAGAGAGTGGACGCGTTCCAGTACGTGCGAGACGAGGAGACTGCCGTGCTTGTCGATCGGATTCGTAACGCCTGTGTTGGTGGCGAGTCTGTGAATCTTAAGCTGTTGTTCGAGTCGACCTCGAACAATATAGTGTCGAGGTGCGTCTTGGGAGAGAAGTTCGAGGACGAGATTGGGAATAGCCGATTTGGGGAGGTGTCGAGAAGACTTTTGGTGTTGCTTTCTGAGTTCTGTGTTGCGGATTTCTTCCCTGCTTTTAGATGGGTTGATGTGGTTAGAGGGCATATTGGAGAACTCAAGAGGATTGCCAAAACAATGGATGACTTCTTTGAAATGGTCATTGAAGAACACATGACTAAGATGAGTGCTGATAGGTGTGATGATAAAAAGGATTTTGTGGATATTATGTTGCAGCTCCAACAGGATGACATGGTTGACTATCATTTTAGTCGAGATAGCATCAAAGCAATGTTACAGGTTATATCTCTCTCTCTCTCTAATTAACTGTGTTTGGAGTGCATGAAATGATTCTAAAGGTACTATGATAGATTCTAGCTCTATCACAAGCTTCCTTCAATGAATTGAATCAATACTTAGTTGGATTCATATTACACTTATATAGTCTTCAAAGGAAACTTAACTAACTAACTACCCTAACCACCTAATTATTAAGGGCTAATTCTATATTGTTACATGTATTTGATGTACAATAAATGATTATCTGTGTTTGAGATACAAAAATGATTATGAAGAACAAAATATTGTTTACAGAGGGGAATGAATATTACGGGGAAATGAGATTATAAGAAGAATGAAAAGTGGTTATGAGAAGATGAATAGTGATTATGGGAAAACAAATAGTAATTAAAGGCAGAATGATTGTCAGGGGTCGAACGTAACTATTCTCAAAATTGCAGGACATGTTCGTAGGAGGAAGCGACACATCTGCAACAAGTATGGAATGGGCAATGACAGAAATTGTAAGAAATCCAGCAGTCAAGAAGAAAGTCCAAGAAGAGATCAGAACAATAGTTGGAAAGAAACCAAAGATTGAAACGGAAGACATAAAAAAGATGGAGTATTTGCATTGTGCAGTAAAAGAATCTCTAAGACTACACCCGCCAGTGACTTTCCTAGTGCCTCGAGTATCGGCAGGAGACGTCGAGATCGAAGGCTACCACATTCCATCGAAAACCAGCGTTTTCGTGAACGTGTGGGCAATTCAAAGGGACCCGGAGAATTGGGAAAGGCCAGACGAGTACGTCCCGGAGAGATTCATGGAGAGCTCAGTTGATTACAGAGGTCATGACTTCGAGTTCACTCCATTCGGAAGCGGTCGAAGAAAGTGCCCCGGAATATCATTTGCAATTGCTTCCATGGAACAGGCATTAGCAAATCTTCTTTACTGGTTTGATTGGAATCTTCCTGATGGCTGTGTGTTGGACGTTGAAGAAGAACAAGGAATCACTGTCAGCAAGAAAATCCCCCTGCTGCTCAAGCCAGCACCATGTATCTGCTAAAATAAAGAGGCCACCACTTTCTTAAAACATAACATATTATTACTCTTTTATATTGTTGGCTCTTTGTGTAATTTCTTTTATTTGTATCTTATCTCTATTAACTCCATTCTCTCTACATATTGGAGCGTTCTTAGTCGGAAGATTTACTAAATCTTCCTCAAAACCTGCATCCAAACGAGATTTTACTAATTTTCCTCATTTTTTTACTTTTAAAAATAACTTTTGATTTCTAACCATTTATTTATAATCATTCATTTATAATTAATCAATCATTTCTAACCACTCATTTTTAATCATTCATTTTCAATCAATCAAAATAACTTAATTTTAACTTCCATTTTTAATCATTTATTTTTTAACTAGTCAAAAATAATTATTCATTTTAAATTTACATTCAGATAAGGTTTTGACTCTAACTACTCTACACAAAAACTACATATAATTATTGTAGATTGTGATTTATTTTTTTTCTAAGTCTTATTTTACTTGATTGGTGTTCATTCCTAATATAATTTCAGTTTGCCTTTTCTTTTGATAAGAAACAATTTATATTGTAGATTGTGATTTTTTTTTTTTTTTGAAAGTGTAGATTGTGATTATTGTGTCTTATACTTTCTTACATTTTTTCTCAATGAAAGTTCTGTTTTTTTTTTTTTTTTTTATCAAACTAAGAAAAAAGATCTTAAACGTTTTGACTTTATTACAAAATGTAGGGTCATGGAAGTCTGGAAGACTGGAACTCATCCATGGTATTTTAGAATATTCTTCTTAGAAGATGCTATACAGAATAAGAGATCGATGAATGGCTATAGGCTAACCTTTCTTACAAGCTAGATTTTTTTTTTTTTTTTGATAAATTAAGAAACAAATTGATTGATAAATGAAATATACAAGAAGGAAAAGGGAGGAGAATATCAAAAGATCACTCCAAATTCTTTTTCATATGAAATTATTTTTCTTTAATGTATGATAAGTTATTGCCTATCAAAATATTATAAAAAACTATATGTACAAAAATATTAAAGTGAATAAGTCATAATTATAAAATGGATGAATCAAAGAAAATGAATATATATATATATATTTTTTGACATAATAAATTTAATATTTATTAATGAATGAGGGGTTTATGATTCATTTTATAATGTTCACCTACTATAAGTTAATAAAAATTTAAGAGGCATATTTTCAATATTATAAAAAGAGACACGTTGCAATTTAATATTATAACACGAGAAAGTAGCCGCTGATATTTAAAAAATAACACTTCGTTGATCCCATTGGACAACCTAAGCACACCTAACCAACACGCATGAGTCAGTCAAGGGGCAATATAGTAATTATAATTATATTTGAGGCTATTTCGGTCAGCTCGATTTTATTGTAGCCTCCCCGGCTAATTATCACCATACATGACATAACTCAAGATCAGATGTCGAGTGGTGCAATAGTTTCATTATTTGGTTCACGTACGGATTCGATTCATGTAATCTGTATTTGTAATCCATTCGGTATTCAAAAAAAAAAAAAAGTAAAAAAGGACCTTCATTCTACGGTCATCTATTTCTCGAAATTAGCCTCAACGGCGCATTCTTGATTTTGTTGTTATCATTCTTTTCTCAATTCTCTTACGAATCAGGTAATTTTAATTACGAATTTCCCTTCGATTTCAATTTTTTTCGCAATCGCAATTGATGTTCTTCGTTATTTGCTGAGCTTTCTGGCGTAATCTTGAGTTGTCTGAGTATTCAATCGTTGTGTTCATGGATTTCTTTCGATTTTTTTGATTTAAGAACTTTATTTTGCTCAGAGTTTCGATTCGAATGGTTTATTGATCCGTAAGTAGTTGCTGCATCGGGAACTTTCTCGAGTACGAACACCTTTGTTATTGACATTTTATCGGTTTCATGTTTTCTTAGGTTTTAGGGTTTTTGCGATGTACATCCATGGTAGAATTTTTTATGGCTAGATTTTTTACATTGAGATGTTGATTAATCAAGTCTAAAGAAATGCTGTGTCTATTTTTTTTTTTTTTTTTTTTTTTTTGAATTGGTTGCTTTATTCTTGGATGTGATGTGAGTCATGTAACTATGAAGCTTCTAGTCCGTCTTGCGTCTGAAAATTCCTTGTATCTGTAAAGTTTAGAATACGCCATAGTACTAAACTGAAAGAGTATCATCAAGTTGCTTGGCAAGTTTGTCATAAAACATGTTTACTTCATTCCTTTTGTTTTGTAACGGGAATACCCCAGATTGGTTAAATAAGGGGTAGATCATCGGTTTATAAGGGAGGACAAATATATCCATTGGTATGAGACCTTTTGGGTGAAACAAAAAACAAAGCCATAAGGTCCATTCCTTCAATGTTTTCCGATGTCTGACCTAGAGACGGACGTGGTTATCCCGGTTTTAGTGGAGGAAGCTCCGTTTTCCCAGTCTCCAAAAAAAAAATAGGGTCATGAAAACTTATGCTTAAAGTGGACAATATCATACCAATGTGGAGATTCCTTGGGGTTTGTCGTTCCTTAACATTTTGGTTGATCAATTGTTGATTTCTTATTATGATAAGTTAGGAAACTTGAGAATAAGCTCCCTTCGCAAAGTTTCTATGCCTCTTTTTTACCTCCATAAACGGATGAAAACACTTTTTTTAGTACAACAATATTTGGGGATTGTGGAAGTTGAAACTACGACCTTTAGTTTGAAGATACATGTCAATTAATGTTAGGCTCAGCTCGCTTTGGCAGATGAAAACACTTTAAGAAAACGTAAAGAATTAAAGTACTTCCTTTTCTCCTTATAATTACTCTCCCGTCCCCCAAAAGAAAGACCTACAAAGAGGTAAAAAGAAGAAAGAAAAACTCAGTAGTTCTGTTCTGCCACGGTACAGGCTGAGAATATAAATTGCCCCAACAGTTCATAATTGATGAGACAAAGTAACTTAAGAATTTGCTGCTTTGGTATCAAATGAGACGAGCCTTATAGAACATCCATGTGTCATTGAAAAGGCGCATGGTGCTAGATGCTAGATACATTTGTAAGTCATAATCAGGTGGTAACATTTTGTGTTAAGTGGAAAAGGGCCATGATAATAAATGAAGAAGTTTCCCATTCTATTGTTTACCAATTATTTCATACTATTTTCACCTATTTTTGGCATGTTATGATTATACTTGGTAAGTTTATTGTTCTATTTGTTGATGAGACCTATTTGTTCCTTTTTCTTCTATCTTCCCATAAGCATACATAGCCTTAGGAAACTTTCTCCTCATTGGCAGCTGATTCATTTGATTGCATGATGACCACTTCTTAAACTTGCAGCCAACAGCCAGTTATTTGTTTCTTCAAAAATAAATTTATGGCATCTTATTTTTGTAATTCATGTTGCTTTCATAGGATTTACGTGTTAACTACAATATGGCCACTGCAAATGGAATAGGGAGTATTCTTGGAAAGCAGCCTTTATTTTCTTTCGGTGTTATCTCTGATGTTCAGTATGCTGATATTCCTGATGGTCGCTCATTCCTCGGCATTCCCCGTTACTATCGACATAGTATTCTTGTACTGAAAAGGGCAGTTCAAAGCTGGAACAACCAACAAAAGCTTAAATTCGTCCTAAATTTTGGAGATATTGTTGATGGGTTTTGCCCCAAGGACCAATCTCTCAGATCCATACAGAAAGTAGTTGGTGAATTTGATAATTTTGATGGTCTAGTATATCATATGATTGGAAACCATTGCCTCTACAATCTTCCTCGCAAAGAATTACTTCCATTGTTGAAAATTCCAAAACATGATGAAGGTCATGCTTATTATGACTTTTCACCTACTCCGGAATTTAGATTTGTCATACTCGATGGCTATGATATAAGTGCTATCGGTTGGCCTCAGGGTCACCCTAAGTCAGAGGAGGCCCTTAAAATTCTATCCCTAAGGAACCCGAACGCGGACAAGAATAGCCCATTGGGGTTGACTGGTTTAGAAAGGAGATACCTTATGTTCAATGGAGGAGTTGGTAAAGAACAATTGAAATGGCTAGATGGTATACTTCAGGAAGCAACAAATTTGAAGCAAAAAGTGATTGTTTGCAGTCATCTGCCTCTTGATCCCGGGGCAACATCTTTCGCAGCGCTTCTATGGAACTACGACGAAGTAATGGACCTGATACACAAGTACAATTGTGTCAAAGTTTGCCTAGCAGGGCATGATCATAAAGGTGGATATGCAATTGATTCCCATGGAATACATCATAGAGTTCTTGAAGCTGCCCTCGAATGTCCCCCCGACACCGACGCATTCGGATACGTCGATGTGTACGATGATGGTTTATACCTTACTGCTACCGACCGGATGAGCAGCTCCAAAATGCTCTTCGATTCCAATCAAACTTGTGAGAATGGCTACATAACTGACCCTTTAACTCCATTATAAAACATTGACATAGTATCTATTTCATGTTCGTGTATATCGATTCAAAACGGGAATACTATGTAATTTTGAGTTAGATTCCCTTGTAGAGAATGGCTGATTAGCTGTTGGATTAATACTCTGCTGTCAGAGATCAG
Organism: Sicyos baderoa; assembly: GCA_037832685.1. NCBI lineage: Eukaryota > Viridiplantae > Streptophyta > Magnoliopsida > Cucurbitales > Cucurbitaceae > Sicyos > Sicyos baderoa. The sequence goes on from JBBMEF010000004.1 coordinate 7,963,612, forward strand.
GTGGAAAAATAAGATGAAAGACTGTTTTCATAGTCTTTTATATTGTTTGCGACTTTCGTGCACGTTTGTTCCATTGTTTGGTAGTAAATTTAGTTCAATACCATGGTCACATATTTGATTCGAGAATCGATATATCAGCTCTCATTTATTTGAGAGCACTGATATCCTCCAAGAATCGTTATCTAAACTCTTCAATTTGTATTTTATATATATATATAGGTGCATAGTTCAAAGTTTGACTTTTTTTTTTTTTTTTTTTGACAATTGACAATTGACAGTTTTTTTAATTATGCATTAGAAAACACTCAATTAATGCATATGCTTGACGATTGAAGCATATAGTTTAAAAATCTTTCAAAATTCATAAGTTTAAACAACAAAATCTATCTACGGTTTTTTTTTTTTTTTTTTAGAATAGGGTTGTTTTTTTAGACAGGTGTTGTTTTTCTTTTTAATTTCCTACAAGACCTATATTATTTTGTACTTTTTTATTTTTTTAAAAAAATATAATCATTAAATGCACAAAACGTTTTCATAATGGTTTTTCCAAATAAAACTATTTTTAGAAAAATAAAGTGGTAACAAAAGACGTTTTCATAATGGTTTTTCCAAATAAAGTGGGTTGAGTAAAAAAAAATAATAAAGAAAAATAAAGTGGTAACATTTATTCAAATTTATGATTAAATTTGTCCGACCATTTTAGTGACTAAGATTATTACTTAAAACATACTAAAAATTCATTGACATTATCGAATTACAAAAAACAATATGATTAGTAAATATTTTTAGAAAATGGGATTTGAAATTTCTAACTTCAATTTCAACCACGTTTATTTTACGTCAATAAAACAAAATTATTATTAAGATTAAAAAAAAAAATCTCGTCAAATCCATGTACAAATGACATTTTTATTTTAGAAAATCATTGTAATTCCCCTAACTAATATCTCATTATTTCACCAATAAAACAATATCTTAGAAATAATATAGCAAACTTAGAAATATAAAGTAAATTTCTTTAAACAAAACATCTTAAAATCTTAAAAGAGATTAAAAAAATTTAGATAGAAAAATGAATACACGCCAAAACAAAACCTAGCGCTATCACCAAACTTGTCCTCCACCATCTTTTTAAGGTTAGACTCAAAAGAAAAAGATAACCATAGTCAATGGTTACAATTTGTTGGGATCAAAATTTGCCCCAATAAATGAAACCTCAAAAAAGTCCAAATATTCAAATATTGTCATTTAAATTTTCAACATCAACATTAAACACATTAATACACTTTTATTTTCCCACCCTCCTTTTTCAACACAAGTTACCATTTTCTCCTAGAAAATTACATTACAAGAGAAACCCAAATAACAAAAAAGACTTGAAAATAAAAAATAATAATCATATAATCAACTCTTCATCAACCAGATCCCCATTGATGGCAAAGCTTAAAAGGGAAGCTCAAAACAGAGCAAAGCTCCCACCTTTATTAACTCAAGTTACTGCCCCTGCGCCGCCGCCTTCGCCGCCGCCTTCTTGGCCTTCCTCTTGTCGGCGAAGAAGAATCCGAACAGAGACAGCACAGAGAAAGCACTGAAACAAACAGAAGCAATATCAAGTGACAGGTGGCGGCCAGTTATGGATTCGATTTGGAACAGGTTTTCTGTTTTCTTAGTGTTTGTTGTTTGGCCAAACGCCACTTCCTCGCCGGCGGCGTTGTACACGTAGGCGCGTACGAAGTACGTCCCCATCGGAGTGTCACGCTCCACCGTCCACTCGAACTTTTGCACCGTCTTGTTGGCCGGATTGTATGGCGTTGCCACGATTTGGAACTGGCAAGTCTTGTCCTTTGAGATGTCGTCCTCTGTTTTCCTCCACCCGCGGCCCTCCTGGCTCACCGGCGCGTAGCATAGCTTCGCCTTGATGGATTTGTAACCCGAATCCGACCCGGCATCCACTGTCCCGTTTAGAACCCAGGTGACACTGATTTTGTCAACACCCGCTTTCAGAACTGCACAAAAAAAACACAACCCATTTGTTAAACATATATTCGATCTAATAAAAATTAAATTAAAATTCGATTCAAAATTGATAAATAGAGAAAAAGCATGATACGGGTATGTTAAAATCCCATATCAAAAAGTGAAACTTTTTTTTTTTTGAAAATCGGGAAATCGGAGTTTCGCAACCCTATATCTAAGTGATCTTACTGGCTCGTCTCTAGATTATGGCACCGAGATACTTTGAAGGATATTTTAGTTTATATGTTTTTCAGTTGCCTCAAATTAGGAATCTCTCAAGAAAGCATTCCTTCCTGAGTCTCAACTGTTGAACTATTTCTTAGGACGAAAAGACATCTTGAAGCCGCATGATAAAATCACATCAGAAAGGATAAAACCTCACAATTCACAATAATATATAAAAGAAGTAGTCTTCTCAACACCCAACCAATTGATTTTAAGATGGATGTTTATAATCTAATGAAGTTTGAAGCTTTGATTGAGATCTCTCATGGAAGAAGCAAAGTTTTGAGCTTTGAGATGAAAGGTCTTACCTTGTCCAGGTTTTGGTGAAGCAGTGACCTCCAAATTTCTTGGGATGGTTGAAAGATGGATATGTCCAAGAGAGAATCCCAAGAAACAGGACAGAAGCAGAGAAGCCAAGAGAAACCCATGAGCAGCCATTGTTGATCTAAGTTTTAATCTCTCAAGGATCTACAAAAAGTGAAAATTTCAGATTTGGTGAAGATGAAATTGATAGCAGAACTTTGGGCTTGGTTTGGTTTATATAGAAGTGGTGAGAGAAAAAGTCAATGCAGCCCAAGTTGGGATGATTAGAAGAATGAATAGACTTTGGATTAAAAAGAATGAGACAAAATTTTTGGCTCTAAAAAGTATTGAAGAGACAGAAGAGGAGAATGGTTTGGTTTTAAAAAAAATGGTAAAAGGGGGGATTAGGGTTTAGTTTAGGTGTTGACTTTGGATTTACACATCTGTATTCTACAGATACTATTGTTTGAATAAAACAGAATAAAAGTTTGTTTTTACATAAACTTTTATTGTTCATTTTGGGTTCAGAATTTAGTGGTTTGTCCCCTTGTGGAGTTGGAAACACCAAAGAGAGATTGCAAAATTTAGAGATGGTAGGGGTTAACAAGAAAAAAAAATTGTGTATCATCATATGATTTTGTCTATAGAAATAATTATTTAATGTTAGAGGATCTCAAATCTTTTTGCTAAATGATTTTTTTGTATATGCAATAAGAGAAGAATTATCTATAGTTTTGTACTATCAAACCTATCATTTGAGAAGAGAGATTGGAAAGAAAAAAAAAAGAATTGTTTTTTTGAACAATACTTAAGTTCTTATTAATAAGATTCAAGTCATTCTTACCAACGTTTATCACACTACAAATTCTTTTTTCTATTTTTTGGTTTAGGAAAATATGAAGACTTAAATTTATGGTTATAAATATGGATAAAAAAGATAAGGATCCAAGTATTACTCTTATTTTTTTTATTGATTTCATTAATCGGTAGATGAGGTGCATTTAATGTGTACGGGTGGCTCCATCGTAAGCTAACAACTCTCGAACTCATGCAAGTGTAGAATGAAATGAGTTGAGAACTATGAGGTGTGATTAGAGATGTCTACGGGATGGACGCGGGGCCAAAGAATGACTTTTCTCGTCCCCATCCCCGCCACATAAATTATTTTCTGTTCTCGCAAATTTTTTTTGTTTTTTTGTAGGGATCGGGGTGGGGATTCTCGGCGGAAAATTGACGTGGATCTGGTACCCCAAAAAATTTCTTCGTAATTTTTTTCTTTTTTTATAAAATTCAAATAATAATCTCAAATAATTAAAATTTTATTTAAAAATATCTATCAACATTCAAATATATCCTTAATTATTAAGGAAAAATATTAATTTAAAAAAATAATTTCACCAACAAATATTTTTTTCATCTAAAAATTATAATGGAAGAAAAAATATTTTTTAAACAAAAAATTGTAAATGGGGTAGGGAACGAGAAAACGAGGATATGGAATACATTCCCTGACCCCAGTCTCGTTCACGATTAATCGTAGATTTTCCGCCCGGTTAAAAATGGGTTCCCATGGGGACCCTGTCCCGTAGGAAAATGAACATCTCTAAGTGTGATTTACAAAGTATATTTATGGGTTAAAGACTAATTGAGCTAACCATCATGAGTGACTCAATTGATCAAAGAGAACCTTGTGGTGCATAAGATGATGAGTTCAATCTATAGTGGCCACTTACCTAAGATGATCTAACCAAAACTGAATAGTTAATGTACGCCAATAATTAAAAAGTTGTGAGTTTAAATTTCTTCATAATTATTGGATAGAACTATATATATATATATATATATATATATATATATATATTTTAAGATGACCTAGTATAGAATGTCATAAATCATATGGAGAAGAACCACTAGTTTTTTTTTTAGAAGAAACACTAGTTAAATTGTTCTCAAAATCGTACTTGAAATGATTTAGTATATAAAATTTTAGGGGAATGACTTTCTTTATCATTGCTATCTTGTAGAACTTGTGTTCATTACGGACATACTTGGATCATTGGCTACTCGAATTTGTTGATTTTCTGCATAACAATTGCAGTTAATATATTTCTCAACTCATAATTAATGGTATGTCATTACATCTTAAACATCGAGTATCAGATCTCGGTAAAAATTAGACTTTATGAAGAGTTAAAAATTGAAAACGGTAGCAAAAAAATTCATTACAATATAATTTTAAAGATTGTTTGGATGTAGATTTAAAATGAGTAGTTATTTTAAGTAATTAAAAAAAAAAATCAAATTAATTGAGTGGTAAAAAATGAGTTATCTTAAATGATTAGATATCAATTAGAAATGAAGATTTTTTTTGAGTAGTTATAAATGAATAGTTAAAAATGATAAGTAATTTTTAATAGTAAAAATGATGAATTATTTTGAGTAGTTTCAAAAACTCATTTAAATGCATTTTTTTTGAAAAAAAAATTAATAAATGCTCGATCTATATTCTACTTAAATATGAAAAAGATTGAGAATAACTGAATTAGTTTGAAGATGATAGAGACACATCAAGATCAATAGAGTGAGATGATGTATATTTATAATATGGCTTCATTGTAAGCTAATAGCTCTCAAGCTCATGGAATGCGATTGATAGTAAACATATCACACTAGTCAAATTTAAAAAATAATTATAAATACATTTTAAAAAAATAAATATAATTATAATTTACTTTTTAAAAATAAATAAATATAATCATTAATATTAACGAGTATTATTACTTACATTCTTATATATATACTAAATATTATTAAAACACATTAATAATTATAAATGTAAAATAGTTTAGAATTACCTACATTTATTATTATTTTATGAGACTATTATAATACAATTTTCTACCAAATATTTATGAGTCGAAGAATAGTGAGCTTTGGAAAATTGAAACGTAAACTTAATTTACAAATCTAATAACATAAAATACGAGGTTTTTTAATAGAGAAATAGTATTAAATGTCTTCTTTTTTTTTAACTATTTCTAAATTTTAGCTACACATTATTTGTATTTAAATCCATGTCTAAAGTTCAAATCTTTAGGTGAAATAAATTAATTGTTCCATAATTACCATTTTTCATATTTTCATAAAAAAAAAAAAAATCATTTTCATATTTTCGTAAAACATTAAAATTCACAAAAATTCCTTGAATGTAGGAGATTTAATTTCCCCCAATATATTTAAAATCGTACTGTTTGATGCATTTTCGTAAAATCGATGAACGACAACGAGCAGGTGGGTCGGGAGGATGAAAGGTTAAACGAGCAGAGAACCAGAAGACTCGGTCGAGGGATGAGGGTTGATTCAAATGGGAGAATGAGTTTAGTTGTTTTGTGTTTTTTAATTTTCCCTTCAACGTACGGGCATCGCATGTGGGAGAGAGGATTTGGGGGGTTAGCTGGTTTAATGACCTTTCAGGTGTCAAATTGGTGATCTTTTGCGATTCTCTTCCCAGTGCAATTGGATTCGGCGGCGCTAGGTGGCGTTGTATGTTTCATACGTACGTACAATAAAGTAAAAAATCAAAAATCAAAATCAAATTTGTATATTTGGTATGTGTTTTTATTTAATTTAGTCCATTGTATATTTAATTAGTTTAGAGTTTAATTTTTGTATAAAAAAATGGATATGAATTTAAACACCAAAAAATCGTAAACATCTACTTGAGATAGTTTCTAAAATGAAAGATCCAATAAGAAAATTTTGTAATACTACAAAAATACCAACTCTTTTACTTTCTAATTTAGTACCTATTTCTTTATTCATATTATGATTTTGTCTCTATAAATGCTTCTTTAATGTGGGTGGATTTCATGAAAAATGATGCTTTTCTTTGACAAATAATGAAGGAAAGAAATATTTGTATTCCGGGAAATTATCATAAGTTTAATAAAATTGGTAGGGTTAATTGAGCTTTGCAAACAAGGAAAAGGCAAAGGGCAATGGTATTTTGAATACTCTATTTTTGTAGCGTCACACATTTATTATATAATTTCCATTAACATTGGCAATGGTCAACTTTGTTCCCCCACCACCACCCATGGAGAGAAAGACAGAAAAAAAAAAATTTGTTCATAAAATATACGTTTTTATTCTTTTTTTATTTTATTTTTGGACAGTTGATTAATTATGCCTTTTGCTTCATTAAATATAAGTTTGGTTACATAATAATTTCAATTTACTTTTTGTGGAAAGTCCTAATCTATTTCGTTGTTTTTATTAAGGGAATTTGTATTGTATAGCAAAATCCCAATCCCTTATTAAAATTATAGCAACTTCTTTTTAAAAATTCATTTATAGTAAAATATGGATAATTATTTTAAAAATACCCATTTTACCCCAACTCAATCAATAATCACTTATTGAGTTCAATCAGAGAACTGATTGAGTCAATCAAATGAAAGGGATTGAACTCAATCAATGATCACTGATTGAGTCAATCAAATGAAATGGATTGAACTCAATCAATCAGTGAATTGATTGAGTCAATCAAACGAAAGAGATTGAACTCAATCAAATGAAAGGGATTGAACTCAATAAATGATAACTGATTCAAATGAAAGGGATTGAACTCAATCAATGATCACTGATTGAGTCAATCAGTAGTCATTGATTGAGTTCAATTCATATACTAAAATAATATTTTATTAAAACCTCAAAATTCAGACACTAAAATAATATTTTATCCAAATCTCAAAATTAAAGATCAATGATATTTTATTATAATTACATTAACATATACACCAATCACTCACTTTAATTATTGTTGAATTGGATAAAAAGTTATGTAATAAAATGTCAAATAAATATAGCCATAAATATATCAACCAAATTTCTAGGAAATGTTTTTCTTTTTAATTCAACATTTTTTTAGTTATGTTTTAGTTGGTATTTAACGTTGATTCACCCTCGTACACATATATAATACTGTACTAGTGGTTATATTTATGTCCACGATTATTCACTCTTATATCATTATTAATTATAATTTATAATTGAATAAATATAATTTCTCTAAAAAGAACATAATCCTACCTTGATTTTACATTATTGGCATTGTCGTAACGCATAACTACAAAAATATTAAGGGATGCTTAATGTAATTTTTTGGCATTGTCCTAACACATAATAATACATTAGTTGTGTAAATATCTTCAAATTAAATACTTAATTTCATATTAGTCCTTATCGAAAGTCAATGCATTCGTAAGCCTCGAGTGGGATTCATATCATTTCTATTCATACTCGTGAAGTTTCTAATTGTTTAATGTGTTTTTTATTTTGGTGGGTCTAAAACTTCTAAATGTCAACTAAAATGACTATAAATTATAATTAAGTTTTAAATGGTTGGAGATGCAAATACACTTCTACCTTGATTATAATTAAGAAAGAAGTTGCATGAACATCTTAATTATTATAACAAAATTAAAAAAGTCTTTTAGAATTATTGGAGTAAAATTACGTGGCCTCAAGCTTAAAGTAGACAAATCTATTAAAATAGTGTAAATATTTGCATATTAATCCTTATCACCAAAAGTCAATGCATTGTTCATCTAAAAAAGTGTGTGTGTAGTTGCCTTTATGAATGGGTCAAATTTGTTTATTCAAGAGTTGGTATAAATAAATGGTTTATATTAGGCATTTTATACAATTCACCATGATCTGAATTTTGTAACACATTTTCACAAATATGTTATTTTTTGTTTGTTCTCTATAGTATATTAGGCTAGTATCTACAGTTTTTCATTTTTATATGATTCCTATTCTAACGGAACAACCCTTTATAATCCTAGTATATTGGAATTTAAGAAACCTATAAGTAATAATAATAATAGTAATTCTAATGTATTATAGATTGAACTTTTAAGCAAAAATTAGACACATTTGGAAAGTTCATAATCTAATTTTCATCTGTCATATTTTCGAGATTACTCCAAGTATAGTGGAGCGAAGCTTCAATTTTCCAATTTAGCTCAAGTTATAGACTGCCTTAGTTATAGGCTGCTTGGTTAGATGAGTATTTATGAGCAGAAGTTGCAGAACCATGGTAGCCATAATCATTTTTTTCTTCTAATGTCTAAAATATAGTTGGGAAATATGTGTACTAAACAAGAAAATTTTCATATCTTAAATTCGTATTCATGAACTTGATTTTTGTAAAATAAATAATTGAGACTTTATTTGATAACTATTTAATTTTTTTATTTTTAAAATTTAAGTTTTGTATGATTTTCATTGTTGTAATGTATATATTTTTCTTACTTTAAAAAAATCAAATTGAAAAATTGAAAGTAAGATCCCATGTGATAATCATCTTTAAAAAAAAAAAAAAAAAAGCTTATTTTTGTGGAATTCCTTATCATGTATTGCATGGCTAATCAAATTTCAAAACTCAAAATAAATATTTGGAAATTACTTTTTTTTCCTCAAATTTTAGTTTGATTTTTGAAAACATAGCTAAGATGCATATAGTTATGAAGTAAGAAAAACCATACAACAACCATACAACAACATGGACAAAATAGTTTCAAAATATTTGGTTTTAGAATTTGGTTAAGATTTACCTATTTCTTAAATTTTTAATAAATTTGAAAAATATCTAAACATTTTGACTCTCCATTGACTTTCCAAGAATATATAGTATATGAAATTTTAAAATTCTGATAAATATTAGATAATATTTAATATGTATTTCTAACTCTTCAAAACAAAGTATTGAATGCACACATTAATGTTATATTTGTTGTTGATCTAGTGTCAAATTGAATATATTGCTAATCGAGTGCATTATTATACCACAAGAATCATGCGAATTTCACAAAATATCAAATTATCATCAATCAAACTATCGAATAGAATATACTAATAATATGATGTGTTATATTGCATCACACAAATCACACGAATTTCACGACAAAGTGTCCATAATCATGCCGCGAACAAAATATACCACTACATTATCCCACCATACAAATCACATTTCACGTATTGCCAAATTCTATACCAAAATATATTCAAGATAGGCCGGAACCTTTTAATTTCCACAAACGTTTCACAATATATTTAATAAATATCATAACAAATCCTATCTAATATCATCAAACACTAAATTTAACAAATTCTATAGAATCTCTGATATTTATTTCTAATAATTTCAAAACCAAAACGAAAAATCAAGGAGCTGATTATTAAAAGAAATCTAACCTATTGACCGAGCAACAATAATAGAATTAAAAAAATAAAAATTATTTCCACGATTAATTTGGCAATAATCAAATAAAATTCAGATCAAACAATTGATCAAGTATTATTGATACATATAAAAATCCATCAGATCAAGCCATTGTCGCTTTTTCAAGAGTTTTTTTTTGATGAAGAGCCAACTGCTGACTTTCTTTTAAGAAAAAATAATAATAAAAAAAACAAATAGAAAATTGGGGAACTATCATAAAATGGCTCAATCTATCAAAGATGATTTTATTGTGGATAATAAGATCGATCCAAATAATCACCTACCTCAAAATTAAATTAATATCTAAATATTGTAGGGCGAATGCTAAACAAGACAATCACACATAAATAATAATAATAATAATAATAAAATAGAAAATTGGGAAATGAATATGCGTAAGTCACAGTCGGTTAATCCGTGGCCCCAACCAAAATAAGCGCCTCCCTCCTCTTTCACGAAACTCCTCCTTTTTGCTTTTCTTTTATTCTTCGTCAAATTTCTCCCCACTTTTCCTTTGGGTTCTGTTCGAATCTGGAAATTAGTTTTTTCTGGCTTCTGGGTTTTTGCTGAAATCGACATTGGCCATTTGGGTTTTGGTTGAAAGCTATTTGGATTGGATTTTTGAAGATCTTGCTGTGTTTTCCAGTGGGGGAGAAATTTGGGTTCTTTTGATTTTGTTCCATTGGGAGTGATCGATCTGAGACGAGAATGTCTCAGGATCTGTGTTTGGATCAAGACCTGGACGAATCCGATCCCGAGTTCGTGGAGATTGATCCTACAGGTCGATATGGACGGGTAACAGCTCCTATGATTTCTCCTCATTTTGCATTCTACTTAAATTATTGGATCAACATATATAAATATAAATTAACTTCCAGATTTTCTGAATATTCATCAGGATGGGTTTATTCCTAATGTATTATTATGTCCTAATCTTTGATTGTTTTGCAGTATAAGGAAGTTTTAGGTAAAGGGGCATTTAAAAAAGTGTATCCTTTTCTGTTCTGATGTTGGTATCAATCAAACTATAATTTGTGCATTTTGTATTATATTCTGATTCTATTTCTATCAAAGGAATTATGCTTTTGGGGTGGAAATTTGTGTATTCTTGATCAAGATGTGTGGTTATTTAGATATAGGGCTTTTGATGAGTTGGAAGGAATTGAAGTTGCTTGGAATCAGGTTAAAGTAACAGATCTATTGCGGAATTCCGAAGATTTGGAGCGACTCTATTCGGAAGTTCATTTGCTCAAGACATTGAAGCACAAGAACATTATCAAATTTTACAATTCGTGGGTTGATACTAAAAATGAAAACATCAACTTCATTACTGAGATATTCACTTCAGGGACACTACGACAGTGAGTCTTTTTGTGCCGTAGCTGGCCTCTTCGAATTGCGTTTAACCATACTTAACAACGTACATTTTGAATACTTGTAGATATAGAAAGAAGCACAAGCGTGTTGATTTGAGAGCACTGAAAAAGTGGTCTAGGCAGATATTAGAAGGTCTTTTGTATCTTCATAGTAATGATCCTCCCGTTATACATCGAGATTTAAAATGCGACAATATTTTTGTCAATGGAAACCAAGGTGAGGTGAAAATTGGTGACTTGGGACTTGCTGCCATTCTTCAGCAAGCTCGTTCAGCTCACAGTGTCATCGGTAATTAAGGATTCTAGCTTGCATAATAGTTAATATGGAAGTTGAGTAAATATCTTCCATATGAGATTTAATAAAATGGTTTGTTATGTGATTTAATTATTTTAGGGACGCCTGAGTTTATGGCTCCAGAGCTATATGAGGAGGAATACAATGAGCTTGTGGATATTTATGCCTTCGGCATGTGTTTGCTCGAGCTTGTAACTTTTGAATATCCGTATATTGAATGTGCAAATGCTGCTCAAATATTTAAGAAGGTCACATCAGTAAGGACTCTGAATCCTTTTTTTCTTTTCAATCTAGTCTCTAGAGACTACTAATGTTTGTTTATTTCTTAACTTAGTTTCTGTCAATGTCTTTTAAAGTTTACCATTCATTTAGTTCAACATGCACGATATTTATTTATAATTTTTGTTTGGACTCGAAAACCATTTCATATAGATTCTATGATTGAGTTTCATCGGGTATTGTTGTTTGAATACCATTTGATATTAAACGTTATGTGTATCATGATACATTTAACCTAATTTCATCTATGATGTGTTAACTTTATGAGAAAGTTCATAACCATTCATTTTAAGATTTTACTGAATAGAGAAAACATATAGATTATGACTAAGTGGTAGCAATAATCTTCGTCCGTCCCTATTCAATCTTTGAATTATGAGTTAGTTTATTATTATATATATGGCCTTTAGTTGATAGCTACCAAAAATAAACTATGTCGGCCTAGTGGTCAACAAAGTTTGAGTTTAATCCATGGTGGCCATCTGGCATCTACCATATGAACTAATTTACTGTGTTGTCCTTTGAGATTAGTCGAGGTGCGCGTAAGTTGGCCTTGAATGAAGAAAAAAAAAGCTAGAGAAAATGCATTAAAAAAAAAAGCATTATTTTATAGGTTAAAATACCATTTTGGTCCCTCAACTATCACCTTTGTTCCATTTTGGTCCCTAGACTTTCAAAAGTCCAATTTTGGTCCCTCAACTTTAATAAAAGCTTAAAAATAGTCGTTGAAGTAAAAAAAAAGTTTACCATGGTTACAAATTTAATGAGTTGGCAACAAAATAATAATAAAAAAATCAAAATAGTCCAGCGTCATCTTCTACCTCATCTCTCCTTCTTTACCCTTCCTTCCCTCTCATTTTATACCCACTAAAAAATTTCTCACAATTCTTCAAATCTATGAAAAATAAACATTTTGATTTTGATGGGAATGAAATACCCAACAAATTATAGCTACAAGAAATTATCCTTTTTTTCTTTTTATGGGTTTTTTTGTTATCATTAGACGCAGAAGAAATTAAAAATCATATGAGTAATTTTGAAGAATGGGATCCCCTTGTTTACCCATTTCTCCAAAGCCGCCTCCTCCGCTAGATTACGCGACTCTTCTGTTTCTCGAAGAGAATGAAAAACAGAGTAAGTTGTTTCTGCAGTAGAACGGCCATCGCCGGCTATAAGGGTCGTGGCTCATCGGAGAAATTTGTGTTTAAAAAATAAAGCAATCATTATGTGAAAATAATTCATGGTCGAAAGATTTAAATTAGAAGGTATTGGGCCCTAATTGATTGATTTGGAATTAAATTAGTTTTAGGTTTGTGGGAATTGAGATTTGGTGTTTTTTTGTAGTTCTTCGCATATTGTGGGGTACACAGGAATCAATTACACATTATGGATTTTTAAAATTCTTGTAATGGGAGTGAGTAGAAAATGAGAGGGAAGGAAAGGTAAAGAAGGAGAGATGAGGTAGAAGATGACTCTTGACTATTTTGATTTTTTTTTTTATTATTTTGTTGCCAACTCATTAAATTTGTAACCATGGTTAACTTTTTTTTAACTTCGAGGACTATTTTTAAGCTTTTGTTAAAGTTGAGGGACCAAAATTGGACTTTTGAAAGTCTAGGGACCAAAATAGAACAAAAATGTTAGTTGAAGGACTAAAATCGGACTTTTGAAAGTCTAGGGATCAAAATGGAACAAATGTGATAGTTGAGGGACCAAAATGGTATTTTAACCTATTTTATATTATGTTACCCTCATGTTAGTTTTCTGTATGGTTCTTTAGTTGCTACATAAAGATTTACTTTCATGGAGCCAAGGTTTTCGAATGGATTTTTCTAACATTTAAACAAGAAACTCTCTGTTTTCATGTGATATCTTACCTTGTGCAAGTTTTGTCTTTATTTTTCCTTCGATTTTGGTATGTACCAAAAGTCAAATTTAAAGTAGTTCTAGGTTAAAAATTTAGATTGTTTCTTCAAATAGATGACAATTAAGCTTGTACATCAAAGTGGTTAGTACATGATATCCTAAAATGTTAAAGAAGCGATCTACAATTCAAATATTGTTTGTCCATTTGTTTCTTAACCTTGTCTTTTGCAGGTTCTTTAAATATAAAGCTTCTTTGAGAAGGGATTTTAAGGAATTATTATTTTCCTTTTGTTCCTAGGGCATAAAGCCAGCATCATTAGCAAAAGTCACCGATGCACGAGTTCGAGCATTTATAGAGAAGTGTATTGCAAATGTTTCAAATCGCTTGTCTGCAAAAGATCTTTTAAGAGATCCATTTCTTCAACCAGATGATGATTATGAAAGTTTATCGCATCGTTTACACCTGGAAGCACATCATACAAGTAAGTTAAAAAAATATTTCTCACTCACCCAATAGAAATTCTATAATAGTAACATATTGATAGATATTCTATAGTAGCAACATATTGATAATGTTTTTTAACCGCATGACAATTGACATGGCCATTATTGAAGACAAAAATGAGCATATTGATAATGATAGAAGTGTAGATGGTATTCTTGCTGAAACAAGCCGAGACTTCAGCATGCATGGCGAGAGAAAAGACGTAAACAAGATATTTCTCAAACTACAAATTGTCGACTCCACGGGTAAAATTCATATTTCTTGCCATCTCTTTTTCTTTTTGAAAAAAAGAAACTATTTTATTTGAAACGTAAGTATTTTAGTAATAACTTCAATATTTTAGGTAGCTTTCGCAATATCCATTTCCCATTTGATATTGAAGCCGACACATCGATTTCGGTTGCTAGTGAAATGGTTCAAGAGTTGGATCTTTCAGATCAAGATGTCTCCACGATTTCTGAAATGATTGAAAGTGAAATTCGATCTTACATTCCAAATTGGATATCAGTTGAGTATTCTAAAGATAATGTAAGAGTAGATGTTGCAGTTTCTGATAGCTCTCCATCTGAAACAAGGACGGTTGCCTCTCCATTATCTATTGAATCTAGTAGTCTTGCATTAGAGTTTATGCCGTCCGGTCGCAAGTATTGGTCGGACTCTCCAAAGGGAATGGGTGGTGGCTCTCCTTCTAAGCCAGGTCCTTCAAACTTATCCCATGCCTCAGAACAAAATGTTGAATCCTCTACACAAATGCATGGAGACAATCTAGATCATGCAGCTATAATTAAAGGATTAGAAAGTGAGCTCTTGTCTGATGTTAATGATGAACAGGATGAAACTAGCTCAACTAAAAATATTCATGCAAGCTTTGAGGCACATGACTTGGAAGAAAACCATGGAGTTTCGAAGCCAGACGAATCATTTGCCATAAAGATAATGGTTGAAAAACTTGAAAATGTGTTGACACAGCAAAAACAGGAATTAGATGAACTTGAGGAGAAACATAAATTAGCTATTTCAGAACTTTTAGCTGAACTTACACCAGAGTCTTATCATAAGGTTGTAGAGATGAGTAGGCTAAAACATCCGGATTCCGATTTAGATCTCTGAAAAGATTATGTTGTGTGTGGATGAGTATAATGATACCTTGTTGCTATCAAAATGTAAATCAGTTTACACACTTTTTTGTTAACTAGTTCTTCATATTTTTGGAAGGTTGAAGTTGAATTTTGTAGTCGGGATCGATACTCGGTACTAAAATATGTTATGGAGGCTAGTAAATGGATGCAAGCATCACTTTTTGGTATGTATTGTGCCTAATACACAAATATTTGTCATAAAGTTATGTTGTCAATGTTCCCTTATTTTTTAGCACACATAATAGGTTATACATAGCTTTGATAGCAATAAGCAAATCTTGAAGAGAAAAAAAAAACCCCAAAGATGTTGAGCCTAAAGAGAAGGAAAGGTGAAACATGCTTAATTTTACTTTATCATTATCTATTATACCTTGAAATTGATATTTGTATTATTAAGATTGATTTTCTTATGTAAGCCATAGTTACTTTAAAGAATTCAAGTTTCTACCTCAAGTTTGCCATGATATATTGAGCCTCTATCAACAATGATTTTTTAAACTATGCTTGGTAAAATGTTGCAAATATATTAGCTTGAAGTTCTTATCAGTAGGATGACAGTACTTCAAGAACTTCAACTGTCCTACAGTAATCTTGTTCTTTTACTTTCACTTTTCTTGGATCCTTATAAACCACTATTGAAAAAGTACATTTCAACCAGAAAATGGGCTATTTTCAAAATTGAAAGGTTAAAGAGTTAATTGACCTAATTTTGTAGACTCTAAAAAGATCACCACCTTGAACAAATTCAATTATGCTTGAACTAGAAACTGAAACTAACCTTTTGAAAGAAAACAAATTTGAAGACTCATCTTTCTCCAGGGATTCAGGGTCTGAGAAAGGAATGATGCAGATAAAGGGTTGAAGAGAATCAGGTGCAGATCCATTTTTATCTCCCTGCTCCTTGTTGTCAGCTTCTTGGAATTAAATGTAAAAGAGAAAGATCTGTCAAGTCTTATGGATTGAAATACAAAGTGTAGCTTCCCATTATATCAATAAAGGATAAATCTTTGATTTAAAAGATAAGATAATCTTTTCTTGCGAAACAAAAAAATAAAGGTATGAAGATTTATATACTTCGACAATATATATCAATCAATGTGGAGACTTGTTGAGGGTAATATTATGCTTTAAGCAATCCATTATTTATTTGTTTATTTATTTTTGAGATAAAACTATCCATTATTACAGCCATGGAAGCAATGAGTTGATCAAGAACAACAGACAACCAGCACAACATACTATCCATGAATGGGGAAAAGAAAAATGGAATTTTAAAAACATGTAGGCCCGTTTGGTAACTATTTGGTTTTTTGTTTTTAGTTTTTGAAATTTAAGCTTATTCTCTATTAAATTTCCTGCCATAAGTTTCATCATTCCTACAATGAGTTTCACCATTCCTACAATATATCCATCTTTCTCTTAGAAAGTAAGTGAAAACTAACCAACTTTTAAAAATAAAAACAAACTTTGGAAGTTTTTTTTTTTTTTTTTTTCAAATTTTAATTTGGTTTCTATAAATATAGGTGATAATGAAATATCCAAGTAAGAAAAATCATATGGTAAGATAGATGTTATAGTCTTATAGACTTAAATTTCGAAAATAAAAAACAAAAAATAAATGGTTAACAAAGGGCCGTAGATACTGCATTTCTGATTTTACCAACTACAACTTATGGTTTTCTTGGTTTAGTTTGATATATACATTTTACCTATTATTTTAAAATTAAAAAAAAAAAAAAAAAAAAAAAAAAGCTTCTACAAACTTTTTTTGTTTTTTTGGGTTTGCTAAGTGTTCAAATACTTTCCAAAGGGAGAAGAATCTATTTATAGAGAATTTAAGTTGAAAAAAGAGCAAATTTTAAAATAAAAAAAATGAAATAGTTACTTTTTGTATGTCCATTTGAGAGCAGGTGTGTGAAACGACACACTTTGGTGGGCAAATCTCTAAAGTCAATAAAAATTGGATTATGGGCCAAAAATCAAGAAAAAAAGATGGGAGATTCTATTTCTGCACTGTTCCAAATATTTGCATTTTGCTTCCTAGGATATGATAATGTTGTAAAATTCAAAACTTTTTTGGCAATTTTGAGTAACACGTTTGGTTTGTACTTTTTGGTCTATTTAGAAAACAAGCCCCCTTGCATTCAACTGTTAAAAGGGATTGTGAGATGCAAGAGAATCCGACATAACATGCATAGTATTGTCTTTTTTGAATCAAATCATCATCGTGTTGATGTGATCTAATTGAAATATTATGAATTGGAATATTCATTTTTAAATATGGTTGAGCTCTTGATAGTTTAGCTAGTTAACTATTAGTCAAAATTTAAAGATGATAATATATAAATAAACAAACTTAAGTGTCAATCCTAGAGACGGACATTGTTACTTTATTTCAAAAAAAAAAAAAAAACTTAATACAATACAAGCATAACTTACTCTTGTCATGTAGATAGAGATTAAAATCCTTACTTCCACAATTTTTTTTATGTCAACCTTCACGAAAAAAAAACATGGTTTAAATTACAAATTTGTTGTTTGTAGCTAGGAGAAAACTAGAGTTTAATCAAAAGCCACAGTTTAGTCCATAAATTGATAAAATCTCATAAATGGTCTTTATAAGGGTTGATAAAAAAATAATAAATATATATATATATATATCTTATTTGATAATTATTTAATTTTTAAAATTTTCTTTTAAAACTAGTTTTTATTTTAAGTTAAAAGTTTAAATATTTCAAAAAAGAAAGCAATCGAAGCTAAGACCTCATTTGATTGATTTATTTTATTTTTTTTTGAAAATTGGGAAATCGAAGCTTTGCTCCACTATATCCGGGGCACTATTAGCCCGTTCCTAGACTGTGGCACCGGGATACTTCGAAGAGTATTCTAGTTTAAGCGTTTTCCAACAGTTTTGAACTAGAGATCTCTCAAAGAAGTATGTCTTGAAGTCCTTAGTCACAATCACTCGGTTGCCTTTTGGGGACAACTTTATTTGGTTTTTATTTGACTATAAATAATAATTCCCCATATTATTTCAAAAAATAAAATGCTTCCCCATAATCTTTAGTTCTTATTTTTAAAAAATAATAATTACTATTGATAAAAAAAATAATAAATAAATTTTGTGAAAATTAAATAATCTTTAATGTGAAATTAGTATATTCACAAACTTAATTTTTTTTAAAAAAAATGATAATTACCATAAAGACCTTTCAACAATTTAAAAGTTACGAATTCATTTGATAGTAATCACATATTCACACATTAATTTTTAAAGTCAAAATATTATTATAGACTATATTCAATAATTGAAATACCCCTCAACATTGACAGATGTATTAAAAAAAAAGTTACTTAAAAAAAACAAATGTGAAATGAAAGATCAAGCATGTAACAGAATGAAAGGACAGAGAAATTTCTTGTCTTGAGATCCACACATGAACAGAAAAAGAAGATGTGAGCCATCAAGAAAGTAATGGTGGACAATCTTGCCATGTGTCAGTTTTTTATTGCATAGAGGACTTAAAAATTGATAATGACCTTCCATTCCTTGTCTCCCAAATTGCACTTTGTTTGCCATGGTTAAGTTAATGAAAAGGGATTAGGGATCTTTAAGGCAGAAAAAGGAAAGCTCTTGTCAACTAAAAGTTGATGTGCTTCAACAATGCTCTAGAAAGGAAGAGCATGTTTTTCCATGTAAAAATTTGGTTTAATAGTAACTATAAAGTCATGGACTATGTCTATTTTGTCTTTTAATTTTAAAAACGTTTAATTGTTTAAGGAACTATTTGAGATTGAGACCACGGAATTAGACCCGAGAGATGAGAAGGAATTTCACAAGGTTTATTAGTGGATTACCCACCACCATTTTCCTAGAATCACATTTCATCCTTTTATAATCGTGATTCATTTGTTATAACCATTTTATTTTTCAATAACTTTCTATTTTTACATAATCATTCTATTCACCTTAATATATATATAATTTCGATCATAATCATTATCTAAATTTCAAACACGATTAATTGATGCTCTATCATAACTATTCAATTCGCCATCAAACAAATAATCAATCTACTCTATTTTTTTTATTCTCATTTTTCTTGGGAAGTTTATTATTTTTATTCTCATTTTTGTTGGGAAGTTTATTATATGTTTATTTATTTTTAATTAATAAATAGATACAAACTTTTTTTTTTTTTTTTTTTTGAGAAACACAAACTTTAAAATTAAGTTGGTGGACTGCCACATCCCCCACATGAAAAGTATCATTAAACTGTGACCACTGTTTCATTGCCCTACTTAAACTGTTCATGAGACTGAGATTGGTCAATGGTTTCAGAAATAAAAGAACTCAGTATGTTTTGTTTTTGTTTTGTTACATCACACACTTTGTTCTGAATGACCTGAAATTCTACAGTCAAATAATTATGGGACTCTTAATTCTTTCTCACAAATCAAACTTGCAGGTACCTGATCAGATCCAACACTTCTTTTCAGTACACAATTTTGTTTTTTTTGATCAATGGAACTTTAATATAATGGGTACTCAGACTTGTAAGAAATCACTTTTCACCTGCATGGATTACAAATATATATTGTATATATATTCTGATTCTAAATGAAATTTATAGAAATAATGTATCATCTCTGGTTGAGTTTCATTATGAGATAATTAATACAAACTTATACAACATATATTGAACATGAACTTGATCACATGGATTGTGGTGGTTGCCAAAGTTGTAACAATTACAAAAGAAAAAAAAAAACAAAAAATAGAAAGCAAAACAAAACTAGCTTCACATGAGACTCCTTCAGCTCGATTGGATGCTCACCGAAGATCAATTGACTAAGAGGTCATAGTTTCGAAAACTTCACAATTATCGGAAATGACAAGCACCAAACTAACAAAGAAAAGAAATCTGTGGGAGAGGGATATGGAAACAGGAGAGAGAAAAGAAGGTGAGCAAATATTCAGGCTAAAACGAAAATATCAGTGGCATTAGTAACATGTAAATGTTGAAAGATTTCAATTAATATATGTTTGTAACCATCATATGTAATGACAGAGAAATCCAAAGCATAGGAAGAACAAGAATAAGAAAACCATGAATTAAGAAGAAACTTTTATTCCATCAATCAGCTGCAGATGCAAACATGCATGCAGAGAAAATCAGCACACTCAATACAGCAATATATATATATATCTGATACAAACAAAACACTTGCAACATAACATAACATAACTATGAATATTCAGCTGAGATCAGAGGATACAGAATTTGATAGAGAAAGAGATGCAAACTCAAGTATGCATGGTCTTAGAAGGTAACAAAATAAAAGAACTCTTCATGAATATTCGGACCAGGATGCTAGATTCCCATTGATGCGAAAGAGGATTAGATCATATCATCCTCTTCCTCCTATCGCACAACACTACGCTTACAAGGACGTCGTCGTCTAAATTTTCTAACCATGAGAGCCCTCTGTGGGTTCTCCATTGCAGCAAAAAAGCTCATTGGTTTTTCCGTAGGAGAGAAAAAGAGTTAGTTCTTCAGATATGCATATAACAAGAACAAGAAGAAACAAGCACACAGATCTCTTTATATTTCCGCATGCATGTTTCCCTTTAATGCACATTGGAAGGGCACGTTTTCACAAGTAAAAAGGAAAAGGGAAGAGAGAGAGAGTGTGTTTAATGGAGGGTCCTTTAGGCAAAGCATGATACCTCAAAGCAGGGCTTTCTGTTAAAGACGACCCTTCAAAAAAGGGGTCTTTATCTATGTAGTTTACATTTTGGCTCCTATTTCTTTTCCCTTTTGGTCGGTTATGTCGAAGTGAACCCAATTTTTCTAGGAGGAGAATTTGGGTGCAACCAGGGTATCACCCCACCATGATGTCATTCATGTGGAGCCACCAAAGGTGCGACATGGGTGTCATTATGGTGGGAGTGCTACCCGAGATGCACCCAAATTCTTCTCTTTTTCTAGGCTCTCCCCTCACATGTTCTGGCATGTAGGGCCTCTTCTTTTCTGCTTTTCTCCTTGCAAGTTAGCAGGCAATATTCCATATATTTAACTGATCATACATACAGACTAATAAGTCCAAAAAATGAAGCCTATGCTCTAAACATGCATAAAACTTTACTCATATATTTTGCACATATATCTTTGTCTCTGATTCAATATATCTTTGTCCATATTAAAGGTTGGTTTCGTAGGCGTTTGAGTTATTGAGAGAATGGAACAGCAGGGAAATCTGTACAGCAACAGTTTCAAAAGAAGTCCTCATAAGGTTATATGCAATGAATAGCTGACAAAAACTCTCAACGAGTATTTCATTAGGCTTTTCAAGTAGTGTCAGTTTCTACACAACTGATTTCCAGAATTAGATCTGTATTTGTAAATATTATCTGTGTGACAAAACTGGGATAGAACTAAAATAAGATAAGTCAAGTAATTCGAGTTACTTAGACCCATTTCTTTGAGCACTTTTACTCGAGCCTAAAAGGCTAAAACCACTAAACAATTCTCTAACTTCCTTCTTTCTCACTCCTATTTATAATCAAATATCCTAACAACCTCTCTGGCTAGTTACTTAAAATTCGTATCAGAGTACAACATTAATTACAAGCGCAAGAAGATTCTTAACATGTTCATTCAGGTAACTCTGCCCGGTCCCTCCTAGCAGTTTCCAACATTGCGAACAAGAACTTTGAAGGGTCACCAGCACATGGATTGGCTAGAGTCGCATGAGCTAAGAAAGGGAGCTTTCTTAAGAAACGTCCACCAGAACCCTGTGAACAGAATTCAACAAATTATTTCAAGGATCATTTAAGGACTCGCATGCTTCAGCAACAACAAGCAATAGTTTGCAGATGTGAAGTGGCACATCAACCTTCACGGTCTCTTGAATGCACATCAACCTTCGCGGTCACAGCCCTAAGAAATTTAAAAATGGTGAGAATCATGAAGACTATGCACACTCTATTTCGAAAAGAATCCAAGGCATCCAAAACAAAGTGCTAAAGCTGCAATAATGATTAGATGTGTATGGACCTCAGCAATTGTCACAATGCCAGTTCGTATAAGCTCTTGCAAGCAGGACCTTAGAATTTCATAACGTGCTTGCAGAGTTGGTGGACCAACGTATGCTTTTGAGGAGAAAAATGGCAAAAGAAAGTCAGAAAAGAAACGAGGGAATTGGAATTTTTGGAGAGAGGCTACACATTTTATGGATTATTCTAATCTTTGGTTGCTCAAGAAAGAATGAAATCTAATAAGAGTAAGCAAGCCAAAAACATCCTGATCAGTGATCACAGACTAATAAACAAAAACTTATTGAACTCACATGAGTATGCCAACTACCAACCTGTAATTACACAATATAAAAAGTTTATTTTGCAAAGATAATATTACTTAACATCATTTGATTATTAACTCACCAATAGCTGCTGTTATATTGGAAGTTGTCAGAATCACCACATTTGGTGACGATTTCAACTTGTCTATCTGAGTAAGTAGCGCATTGACAACCTGAAATATTACGGTTTAGAGTTTATGCCTCAGCTGAGTTTTAAAGCTACTGGCCTAAACAATTTTTTTTTGAAACAAAGGTTACCACGCCTTTCCCTAGGCCAGTTACCGAAGACATCGAAAGAGTAATGTCACAAGTGAGTCTCGAACCTGGAACCTTGAAGAGAGTATACCTTCAAAGCCCAAATCTTCATCCACTGTGCTACCCCTTGGGGACTACTGGCCTTAACAATTTATATAAGCATATTCTTTCTTTCTTTTTCCTTTCTTTTTTACTTTTCTCTTTTGATCAAAGAGGGTGATTAAGGGTGGAAAAAGGGACCAAACAAAAGGCAATAGCATACCCTAATGGAGTCTGAAGGTTCTGAACCAGACAAAGCAGCCTTTCTAGCAGCAGCTAAGCTTTCCACTTCATCTACAGACCACCAAATACATAATTTTAAAAATACAAATGATGAAGTAGGAGGACATGCATGAAATTAACAACCTTCTAAAGTAAGTCTCACCAATCAAAACAAATACCAGATTGTCTTCGTCCTTGCATAGTAATTAAAAATGCAGATCATAGGAACAGAAAATTCTTTCGTTACCGATTCCATGACACTAGGAATGGATTGACACCCTTCTCAGTGAATAACAAAGCACTAGCAGCATATCCCAGAAGCCTTTGCTTGAGTCCAGTCTCAAAAATTAAACTGCAGTTGAATTTGAAAATGTTGCTTCGGAATAAATGACGAAAAAATACGATAAATAAATGAAAGCAAACCTTTCCCAAATTCCGTCAAACTCCTTTGCAGGAAGTATCCACTCATTAAAACTACAAATTTGTTCTTCCCCACCAAGTTCCTCACAGGGCCCTTCTTCACTAAGCTGAACAGACAATGCACGAATAATAAGCATCAATCTACTCACACCAGGAGAAAGTAAAGGGTCCCGACATAGTCGAAATAAAAACAAGCTAGGATATGAAGAACTGTATCAGTATCATATACTGTGAAGTGTGAACAATAAAGCTTTTGTCATTTCAAGATATAGAATTTGGAAAGAACAAATGCAATCTTTTGAGCAACAAAAACAGTTATTACAAAGAATTGAACTGATGCAGAGAAAATATAATCCATGAAGATATACGTACGGAAGAAGACCAGTGTCATTGACTATGTGCATTCACCTGAAAGACATGAACAACAGGTTTGACTTGCCAGAATAAGAGGATATCATGGTTCTGCATACTATCGTCTACAAAATAAAGAAGAGAGATTCGCATATATAAGACATCAAAAGAAAGTAATTGCAAATATGTCATATATTAGAAATATTTGCAGAATTAATTATTAGATTTTTATTTGTAAAAATACGAAATTGTGTAATTACAAATATACCATCAATCTTCATTTGTCAAACCGTTTTTGATTTTGGGAAGTTTTAAAACTTTCATCCAAATACAACTAAAAAGGCGCGCATGATTGACTGACGTAGACAGACTAATAAATGTGGGTTTCTTTTTGCATTTTCTATTCCTTTTTCTATTTACCATATTATTTAAAAAAAAATCGAAAAACTCTTGGTATTCCGATTAGGGCCGACGAAAGGAAATCAGAATCGCGAGTTGCGACTAGGGCATTCCGATTTTCAGGAGATTCCGAACACTACGGTTCTTCCACTTGCGACGGGTTAGATTCTCCTTCTTCTCATAGTTTTATTGTTCTGTTCGTTATCGTCTCGAAGGCGCACGAACAAACCAGTTGGGGGTTTAAAGACCTTCCGAGATGGACGGTAGAGTGTTCATGGTTAGGGATTTCGGTTTTAACGATTTTTAGTGATTTAGGTTTAATCTTTTTGGGTGTTTATGGTTAGGGATTTAGGGTTAGTTTAATTTGATTTTGAATGATGCATGTGTGTAACATTTGCGGTTTT
>JBBMEF010000004.1:7988461-8021567 GCA_037832685.1 Sicyos baderoa
ATTTGCAAATATTTTCAAAAAGTTGCTATTTACTCAATTTTTTTTATCTTATTGTAATATACATGCAAATTCCCCTATATTTTATGCGTGTATATATAATATTTTGAAGAAATAAAATTTTGTTGACAATTTGTTTTAAAATGTAGCCTTAAAAAATGTTTACGTGTGTGCAGTGTGCTTGTTAAAAATACATACATAATATTCTTTGTGTTTAATGCATAAAAAACACTTTTGATTCCCTTTTAATATGATTTCAAAAAAAGAAAAAAAAGAAATCCCTTTTAATACTGTGGCTTTTTTATTCTTTGATTTTTCATAGCTACTGTCTCACTCTTGAAAAATCAAGATATTGTCTTGCTTTTTTGTATTTTTTTCAATTTTGTTTCGATTTTAATTGGATTTAAAATGAAATACACTATTCTTAATTTTAAAAAATATTAGTGTATTAAGACTAATATTGATGATTATTTGAATTAGTAGCCATAATTGAGTCACTAAATTCGGTGACATCATTTTACATTTTATTGTTTCTTTTTTTTTTATTATTTTTTTTTTTTTGAATAAAGAAGGTCTATACTCTATAGCACGTATTTTACTATTATTTTTTAAAAATTTATTTTTCAGAATTTTATCTCTCTCAATTTTGGTATACTGCCTCCGTATTTAATTTTAGCTATCTCATGTTTTCTTTTTTTCTTTTTGGTTTCAATGGTTTTTAATTAGTTTGTTTCTTCCATGTTTTTTTTTCTTTCAAATCAATTTGTTACTTCCATGTTAGAATTTGTTTTAAGTTTACTATTATAGCCAATCAACCTAAATTTAACAACACTTGGGCTAAAAGAAATGTAGAAAAATTTATTAAAAACCTCATCTCAATTGGCCAATCCAGTTTACAAATTTACTTTAAATGCTTATGACAACATATAAAAAAAAAATAGTAAATAGTCATGTCAATTAGAATAACATTTTAATGATATATTAGTAGTCAAGAGATTACTTATTATTATTACATGTATTAAAAAAAGAAGTAAAAATGCATTTTCTAAAAAACAATTAATACTAAATAAATATAAATAATAGTATCTTTAATGTACTAAAAAAAGATAATAGTTATCTTATTTTGAGAATAGATAATAGTTATCTTTAATAACTTATACTATATTAAAATGAAATAAATACACTAAATTATTATTTTAAAATCGAAAAGGTTGGTTGCGCGGTGATTTCATTGTTTTGTTGTAAATCAGTTCAATACTAGCGTTAAGAATTTTTGAAGGTTCGATATTTGTAATTCTCTTTCCCAATTTGTACTAATCTAAAAAAAAAAAAAAAAAAAATTAAGAAGTCAAGTGATGGTCTACGAGTTTGCCACGTGGCAGTCTTTAGTTGACCCGCAGATAGGTATTTTCTTTCGTGACACGTACTGTAACTCTGTTTTGTCAAGTTAAGAAAATATTGAATTAATTTAGTTTATTTTATTTTATATGGTTTACTTTTTCAATCCAAAAAGCATAGCTCAACTAATTATAATATAAAGTCTTGCCTTGACCTTCCAGTAGTAATTTCATCAGAAAATAAAAATAAAAATATGTGCTATCAAGCAAAAAGAATTGATTTTTGGCACCAATTTTTTTTTATCTATATTAAGCAATCTTGAAATCAATTGATTTGTCTAAAAAAAAATTTCAACGATAAAACGAATAATAAAACTAGTGCATTATTTAATGCTCACGAAAAAACATTCTTTTTTATTTATATCTATAAACATTCTTTGAATTTGAAATTTTGAGATTTGAAAATTTACCCAATTTATTTGCATCATAGTCTTAAGACATTGTTAGATTTAAGAATCTACCAAAACTCTACTTATCTTTACTTTTATTTTAATATTTGATAAATTTAATCCTTAATTTTATTTGATGTTTGTTTTTCTCAAATATTTTAGGCTTTGAAGATGGTGATAGGCCACATTTACTTTGTGTTTCTTGCGATTTCCATGTGTACCATCTTCCTTTTTAACCCGGTCTGTAGCATTGTTTACAATGTTACAGTATCTTTGAATAGAAAGGGAGATTTTACCACAGTGGCAGCTGCTATTGCATCTGCACCCAATAATTTAAATTCCAGATTTTATATTTATATTAAGTCTAGAATTTATTGAAATTCCCAAGTTTAAGACGTTCATTACTCTAATCGGTGACAGTCCATTGACGACTATTATCACCGATAATAGAAGCAATGGAACCGGATTTAAGACTTTTGACTCAGCCACCCTCCGTAAGTTACTAATCTTTCAACCTTTTCATTCGATTATATTAGACATTGTACACATCCATTTCAAAATTTATAGTCAACTTATTTTATATATTGTTAGGAGATTTTACTTTCCAATGTAGTTGATAATATTTCCTTTTTTCCTAGATGCTTATAGTATAGATGTAATCTGTCTTTTTTTTTTTTGAATTTCTTGTAGCCGTGAGAGGTGAGAACTTTATGGCTCAGTCAATAACTTTTGAAAACTCAGCTGGGCCTCAAAACAACCAAGCAGTGGCTGTACTTGACTCAGCCCGCCAAACAAGTTATTACCAGTGTCAATTTATGGGCTTTCAAGACACGCTTTACGTGAAAGGGGAGCATCATTTTTTCAAAAACTGCAATATATATGGAACCGTTGACTTCATTTTTGGAGACGGATCAGTGATATTTCAGGACTGCAACATTTATGCTCGATTACCCAACCGTGTGATCACAGTAACCGCGCAATCCAAATTACATTAGTGGGTTTTCGTTTCTTAATTGTACCATTACTAGTTCACCTGAACTCACTTCGAATAGAAGTGATGTCCACGTCTATTTGGGTCGGCCTTGGAGAGAATACTCCAACGTCGTATTCATCGAGTCGTTTATGGACAGCGTGGTGTTGCCGGAAGGGTGGATGAAGTGGGACGAAGAGATGCCGCTAAACAATCTCTTTTATGGAGAGTTTCAAAATCGTGGTCCGGGAGCCGATGTTACGAAAAGAGTCAATTGGCCTGGTTTTCACGTAATGGATACAAACTTGGCTCTTCAATTTACTCTAGATAATTTTATTAGCGGTTCTAGCTGGTTGCCAGAAACTGGCGTGCCTTTTAGACGCGGGCTATCATAATTAAAATTATGTTTTAATCTTCGACTTCCTTTCACTAAACATAAAAGAAACTAGATTCTCCCCTTTGTAACTATGTTATTATGTTATGCATATGAAGTATATATGAATACTAGTTCTTAAAGACAAGTGCTGGATGGGCTGGATTCTTGGATTGTTTGATGTGGCTACAAAATTTGATATCAACAAAAATAAATATATAAAACTTTTGTTATCAAGTGTGGAGAGTTTATAAATGAAATTAAACGAGTTCAAGATTGAGAAATTGAACACACTAGAAAATGTTTTAAGAAACCATTTGAAGGACCAAAGTTTATTATAAAGTAAGTAACAATGTTGTAAGAAACAAAGTTAGTGGGGGCCACATTCTTCAACCTGGTTACGAGCAATGAGATTTGCCATTGCTAATGAAAGTATCAACAATGATTTAGATGCATTGTAACAGGCATTCCTTCAAAATCATCTACACACCCCTTTACAATGGAATAAGCGTTTCCCACTCGCAAATCTTTAAAATCCAAGCCCGTTTTCGTTTGAACTATATTGAATGTTTCTTGTACGTAATATAATCCGTCATCAAAATTTGTCAAACATCCTTCCAACATTTCTTTTGTCTCACGACTAATGTTGTGATCTGACTTTATCTTGTTTTGAAGGAACAATATATTTTCGTCGAAGTTGCTGATACTGTGATTCAAAAATATCATTAGAAAACCTGTCAAGTTTGACTTCAAATCATCACGAGGGTCAGAGTTGATCTGAGACTCACACAATTTTTCTAGTTCTCCATTCTTGATGCATGTATCATGAATAAATTGACTAGTATTTGTATTTGCATCTCCCTTCACAAACATTGAGAAATTCAAAACACAAAACAATATCAGAAGAGTAGAAACTATGATACAGAATTGGGAAGCCATGATGTTGTAATACTTAACCATCCTAGATATACTCAAATTTTATAGTGTTGTAAAACTAATTGGTCCATTTAATTTTGTTCCAAAATTGATTTGTTTCTTTTCTAAAAATGGAACTAATTAATAATTTTGATATCATTCCTTCTATTGTTGGCCAAATTAATTAATATTCCTTATAAAACCAAATTTGATGACCTTTTAACCTTATTTGAATATCTTAGACAAAAATAATAAAATAAAATAAAATAATCAGAATACCAATATTTTTAAATGTATTTAAATACAAAATCAGTATATTATAAATAACATGTCAAAAATAACATAGCTCTACTGACATCTCGATCTAGTAACTATAAAATTATAGGTTCGAGTCTCCCTCCCTTAATATTATTGTATCAAAAAATTAATAATAATAACATAATTTTCGATGAATGCAAATTTTAGGCATTTTTGTAAAGACATACCCAAGCATCCTAATCTAGATTTAGTATTAATTTGAAATTTACTCTAACAATGAAATCGATGATTCCTTTTGGAATAGCATCTTATTCAATATTAAATGTGTTTATATTTTTATATTTTTAAAACATATAAAATGCACTTTTTGATATGTTTGAGGAAATTATTTTATTTGGTGTTAATCCATTTAATTTGGTTCCAAACTGATTTAAGAATAAAGATTTTGGCTATAAACTTAATTGATCGATGAATTACGATTAAACTGATTAAAGACTATCGAACTGATTTGAGAATAAAGGTTTATACTATAAAGTAAATTGATTGATGAATTGATTGAAGATTCATTTAAGAATAAAGAATAAGAGTTTAGGCTATAAACTGAACCAATTCATGAATTGATAGAAAACACTATCAAATGAAAGTTGTCAACTAAAAAAATGATGGAAAGCTATCACTTAAAATTAATAGGCACTTTTATAACATTATAAAACCAATCTCATATATTACTAATCCCTACATATAATTCATAGAATACCACAAAATACTAAGTTAGCTATTGTAATAATATATATTCCTGTATTATTACAATTAATTTTCTCACATAAATTGCATTTATTTATGGTTAAAAGATGTTCGAGTTTCTACCAAATTCACAATATTACATCTATATATACACACGTACATATATGTAAAATAGCATATTTTCTCAATGTCGTATCGACCGAGTTGATCACTAAATTCTTCTCGCTTTACGATATCTGAAATATTTCCTATCAAAGTTGAGGATCAGTGGAGAACAATAAAATCGATAATCGATACCATACAACGTTTTCGATGAACGATTAGTGAACTGCAGCAGCTAGGAGCCATCATTGGAGATGAGAAAGAGGCTTAAAAAATGGTTGATGTGATCAATTGTTGTACAAAAGAAGCTCTTCGGCTCAACTCCTCGTCGTTTTTGTTTCTTTCCAACAAGTGTGATCTATTGCTGCACTCGAAAAGCAAATCGAAAGAGAAACCGTTAGTATATTAACACTTCTAACAGTCAACAAGTCGATGTGTACATAGACTCGGTAAGTCGATGCGTGTGGTGCGAAAGGCTAAGCGATACCAACAACAATCTTTGTATGGTGTAAAAGATTTGATTTAGAAATACTTGATAAGATGTGCAATTATATTAAAGTATCATTGGAATATCATGTACTTCAAGAATTCCAATTGTCCTATCAAATTTGTCTGGAATCTTTTTCTTCTACTTTACTTTTCTTGCATCTTATAAACCACTATTGAAAAAGTACATTTCTACCAAAGAAATGGCTTTTTTTTTTGGATAAACTTTTGGCAAAAGACAGACCAACAAGCTGAAAGGTTGAGTCACTAAGCTTAATTTGTAGATTTTCAAAAGATCACCACCCTGAACAAATCCAATTATAGTGAGTTGATGAAACTCACCTTTCAACAATGGTGGCAACCGATGCGTCGTTTTTGGAATGGTCGTCTCTCTCGACGGATTCATGGTCCAAGAAAGGAATGCTGCAGATAAAGGGTAGAAGGGGATCAAGTACAGATCCATTTTTATTTCCCCTGTTGTTCGTTGTTGTCGGCTTCTTAGAACTCAATGCAGAAGAGACAGATCTCTCAGGCCTTCTCCTCCTCTGTAAAGATGGTAACATTATGCTTTTGAGTAATTGATCATTCATTATTGCAGCCATGGAAACAATGAGTTGAACAAGAATAACTGATAATACCTTTATTGAGGTTGAATGATGTCCCATAAAATGCCCAATTACATCTTTCCCAAGACTTGCTGCACATAGGGGACACACCTGAGAGAAAACAGTGTCAAACAAGTTTTTTAGTTTAAACGCTTCCTAGGAGTCTCGAATGAGCGACATCCGAGGAAGCATACCTCGAAGTCTACAGCCTCAACCAATTGGGTTGTCCCTCAAGGACAATATGTATATACTAATTTGTACCATTCTTGCTTTAGCTTTAGAGATTCTCAAAAGTTGGAACAATCATGAATATTTTTCTTATTCAAATACAGATGGCAAGCAAAAATCCTCAGCTTTTTAAGCATCATATGGAAAAGTAAAATCCTAAGTTATAAACAAGAACTTTTCAGTCTCACTTCATTGAACAAATTCATAAACGGGGAAAAGAAAAGGGATTTTAGAAGCATGTAATTACTGCATTTCTGAAGTCAAAGCAGTGCTCTTCTTGCAAATGGCTGCAGAGTACTGGAACTTCGATTTCGACATAACAGTAAGGGCATGAAATGTAAGCCCTTATATCATCTTCTCCATCCGAATCATCCAGAATTATATGGTTACCTATTCAAAATATCATCATAAAAGCAATCAAATTCAGAAGCTACACAGCTCAGTTCACACTCAAAGAAAGCAAAATCAGAACTCATAATGCCACTTTTTTTTCATGACCAAAATTAAAGCTTCGCTCCCCTATACCGGACGCAGGGACTCAGAAGACAACAAGTGATTTCACAATTAAGCTTAACCCGTAGGTCACGAACACGAAACCTTCAAGAAAGCATACCTTCGAAGTCCCTTTTGAAAAGTAGCATAATCAAATTAACCCCCAAAGAAAGCAATTCAAAATATCATCATAAAAGCCATGAGATTCAGAAGCTACAGAGCTCAATTCACACTCCAAGAAAACAAAATCAGAACTCAGAATGCCACTTTTGAAAAGTACCATAATCAAACTAACCCCCCCAAGCCACAAAATCTCCCCCAAATCTACACTTTCCATGCTAAACCAAGCCTTTAAAATCAAACAAAGCAAGAAACAAAAGCAAAATCAAGAAACCCAGATGAGAAAATCACTAAAAAAGATGAAAACAAGTTACCAGAATGAAGCATAGCAGCATGAACAGAAGAAATTTGGTCAGTGGGGTTAACCCTAGAGGCCCAAAAATTGAACTCCATAGCTTGGTTTTCTGAGTGAGTTTGTGAGATTCAGAGCAAATTTGAAGCAAGATTTTTGGAGGACAAATGTGAAAAAAGAGGACTTGGGCAAATGGGTGTCAATAACTTTGTGAAGAAGAAATGGAAAAGAAAAAACTATGGTAAAGTCATCAGCTTGGGCCTGGTTGTGTGGTGAGGTGTGTCTACTTGTTCATATAGTGACCCAATTTTTCCAAAAGCCAAAACTTTTCTGACACACAAAAGCTGTTTATCTATTGGATGACACGTGGGTTTTCCCAAAAAGTTTCACTTTTTCTACTCATTAATTAATCACTTCATTTCATTAATTAGTTAATGAACTTGAGATTAAGAAAAGAGCCCACTTGGGTTTGTTTCATCACCAAAAACTTGGCTTTATGTAGGGAATGGAAAGCAAAGTAAAATAGAGAGGAAAAATGATTAACACCACAAGGAAGCTGCATTTTAATAATCTTTAATAACAACTTTGTACTTTTTATCATACTTTTATTGGTGCAAAACCATCAGCTAAATTGTAGGGACACTTTAGTTTGGTTAGGGTGTTCATGTCAGTAAGTGCTATACACTTGAACATTAGTTTGCACTTGTTTGATGTGTATATGAGACATTTGATAACACAACATATGTATTAAACACTAACTATACAAAGTCTATAAGTCCAACCTTAGTTAGCTACCTTTTTTATTTTTTTAATACTGACTTTACAACATTTGAATGTCATGAAAACTCGTAAAAAATTATAAGTGGCCACCATGGATTAAACTCATCATCTTAAATACTTCAAGATCCTGTTTGACTATTTGAGCCCCTCCATAATAGTTGGTTAACCATTTTTTTATAAGTATATCAAATAAGCACATAAAAATAAAAAGCGAAATGCATTAATTTTTTTCTTTAAATTATAAAACATATAATCATATTTACTTTAATCTTTTTTATATAAGAATGTTTGGATTAGCTTATGCGTACTTAAATTATTTTTACAGGTTGACTTTATAATATTTGATTGAACTTGTTAGATGGTCAGTCACAAGTGGCATCCTCCAATTATTAGCATCATTTTTAATGATCACAACGACTCGTGATACTTGTTGGTTTATATTTGTGTCTCTATCCATACTTGTTAGATGGTCAGTCACAAGTGGCATCCTCCAATAATTGATGAAGAGACAATCTAAGTGAGGCATGGAGTTTAGAGAGCTTAGGGAAAAAGTAATTTTTGTTGTATAAAGCTTTTAAGTGACTTTGGGCATTGCCTTTGAGGCATGGGGCGGTGGATCTCACAATTGGTGGGCCATTGTTTCTTTAAAAGAAAGACAATCAAATTTGTATTTTTATGGCCCCAAAATCAAATATTGTTTTCATTGCTGACTCATCAAACCAAAAAAAAAATGTTTCAGAATCTTTTTCTTATTTGTTTCCAATTGTTTGCATTTTTCTTCGTCGCATATCATATGATAATGTTTTAAAAATTCCAACCTTTTCCTTTTTGTTTTTGGGAATATGATATATATAATATTCATATAATGTTTTTGGTCTTTTTGTGTAGTTACACGTTTGGTTTCGACTTTTATTATTTTTATTATTCTTATTATTCAGACTAAACAAAGTGGTAACTAGAATATTTAAATTTTACATATTTAATTCAAAAAAAAAAGAAAACGTTTATAAAGATCTCTAATTTTTAAATTATAGAGTCTCAATTCTAACTTTATTTAAATTGGTGTCGAAAATTCAAAATTTTGCATATTTTATAATAATCAATAAATATGAAATTAAAGTACTTTTAGTCTCTATAATATCTATGGCAAAACTACTACCCACAAATGGGGTAGTCACCTCGAAAAACTTCTTCTTAGCCAACTTTGACCCAAGACAAACAATCATCTTTGGTGAATATATACAATAGATTATATTAGATTTTTTTAGTTCAACAATAATTATGAAATTCAATTCACGAATGGTTAATCGTGAAAATATATTAATATCGCCGAGCTACTAATCTTAAATTTCAAGTAGATCGGGTGAAAAGCATCGAAACCCAATTATTGAAGCATGGACTCACAGAAGTTGATGGATCAAGGGTCTTCATCGCCGATATAATGAAAAGTGTATAGTTTGGTATAAAAAGGTCTTAATCTGAACTCAAAAAATAAAAAAATGGTCTAACAATTTCATAAGTCAAAAGTTAAATAAATTCAATATCTTGAAACCACAAATCTATGACCTAACACAAGTCTACATAGAATTAGCTTTTCTTAGACTACAAACTACACAAACTTCTAACTCCTATATAACGTCTAAAATCTCGAAAACTATTTCATTTTTTATTTTATTTAAAAAAATAATAATAAGTTCATAAATATTTTTCTACTTGAAGTTTCTCTTGATTTGTTCTCAATATTTTTAAATTTTGATAACTAAAAAATCAAGTCTATTTTGATTATAATAATAATAATAATAAACAAACAAAATTAATTAATTAATTTTGTGTGTTTTATTTTCTCACCGTTTTCATTTTTCTTCGGAAAACAGAATTCTTAGCTGAGGGCAAACATAAGATACAAAATATGATTTCGGTTTTATAACTTACTTTAAGTTTTCAAAACTTAGTTATACAAAATTTATTTTGAATTTTAAAAAGGAAAATAGGTTACAAAATAATAATAATAATAATAACAATAATAATAAGGTTTTTCATATATAATAAAAATGGGATAAAAAATTGCATCTGTAGCCTATTTTTATCAAAAATCGGTTTATAGCAAAATTGCAAGTGATTGAGTTTAATCACCGGTATTTAATTGATGAGCTCAATCATTTAACAAACTAATTGAATACAATCAAATATTATTGATTGAGTTCAACCACTTAGAATTAGTATAAACAATTTTTTAATAAAAATGTGCTATAATTATAATAGATAGTTCTAAAGTTGTTATACAGTACAAATTATCTAATAATAATAATTGCTATTTATAAAATCAAATACAATGTATATATATATATATATACACTATATATGTGGGAGTTTGAACACAACAAATTTCTGTTTGTTGGCAGAAGCCATTGGAACAGAACTTTGCATTGACCAATAAAGACCATATTTCTCACTATGATCTGCAATTTGAATATTCACAAACTTTGACATAGGAAGTGGGGAACCTGAAGTCAAATTAATTATTGATAACATAAGAAACAAGCATTTACAGTCTGAATGAAAAAATAAAGAAGAAGATGGGAGCCATGAGAAAAAACTAATGGTGGACAAGCTTGCCATGTGTCGCTTTCTCATTGGACAGGCTGCATAGTGGACTTAAATTGATAATGACCTTCCATTTATTTCCCAAACTTAGTCTCCAAATTGCCTAATCTTTCCATGATTAAGCTAATGAAAAAGGACATTTGGGGATCTTTGAGGGAGAAAAGGTAAGCTCATATTTCAATTATTCTTACAAAATAATGGCATATAATTATATTATATTTGATTGTCATGTAAATTCATAAAAATTCATTTTTAAATAAATTATTAATATTTCTTAAATTTATAACTTCTTAATTTTTAGAGATTCTTTTGATCATTCAGCCAATTTGTGATGATTCAATTACAAATATAGTTGATGTTAAGTTCAAATTCTCAACTTTGCAAGAAAAAGAAAACCAAAAAACAAAAATTGTAAACAAAATGTCTTGTAAATGGTTAAACTTTCAACTCTTACATCCAAACATTCTTCATGAAGGAAACCAATACAAAATAGAAAGTTGATAGTCTTAATTTTAATAGTTTACAAGATTCTATTAGACTGAAAATTGTAAGCCCCAAAACCTATTAAACTTGTAATAAGTTCAGTGACCAAATTAGATATAAAATTAGAGTTAGCAAATAAACCAATAAATAGTATAGCTATATGAAAAGTGGCAAAGTAGGTAGGTACCCCACTTGAACTGTTCATGAAACTGACATTTGCTATCATAGGCTGAGGTTGGTCAATGGTTTCAGAAAAAAGAACTGTTTATATGTTTTTGTTTTGTAACCTCACAAACCTTGTCTCTCATCTGAACTTGCAGATACCTGAGATCATCAGATCCAATCCACTGGTGGGGAGACTTGTTTTTGTTTTTCATCAACCCTACTTTTCTATATAAAAATGGGTAATTAATTAAACATGTAACATTGTCTTTGGATAGATGGTTTGTGAGGGTTTGTAAGCGTTAAATGATTGAGTAGTTATATCTTATAATCCTTTCATTACAATCGATCATAACTTTTCTATCCAAATGAATTTTTCTAATACAACTATTTATAACCAATCAATCCAAACATTCATCAAACTCCTCATAACCACCTAAAACCTTTCATAACTATTATCCCTCATTTTCAAAACTTTCTACTAAGTGGTATTTCTTGAACTTAATGAATTACAAATATATATGTTTTATAATATTGTATTTGTGATTCAGAGGATAACATTTATGGAGATTATGTAACACCTATGGTTGAGTTTCATTATAAGATAGATATGAACATAACCATACTTTTTTTTATTTCTTTGGTGGAAGATATATACCTTACCAAATTGAGTTATCTATACTTGAGATTATATACTAGAATTATCAGTTTTTCAAAACAATTAATCTTCTTTAATTATAGGGTTTAGGGTGGTTGTCAAAGCTGAAACAAATAGTTTTTGAACTAGCCCCATGTCTACCTCTAGACTTAGAAAGAGAAAGAAAAAAAAAAAAAAAAAAAAAAACAAGCTTCAGATGAGACTTCCTTTTAGCTTGATTGGATTTTTCACTGAAGATCAAATGATGCCAACACAAGAGATAAAAATTGCACTGGACAATCATTGGAAACAACCAAGCACCAAACTAACAAAGAAAATGCACCTGTTGGAAAGGGGATATGAAAACAGAAAAGATGAACAAATATTCCAGACATACAAAACAACAAATATTGGTAATGAGTATTTTTCAAGACCTAACATTGACCATTCAAACTCCTAATCTCTTTTTTCTTTTTGAATTTAACAATATTTTTGGAATGTGAGATACAAACTCGTAATCTCTCGATTAACATCTACTTCATGTTAGTTGCAAAAACTTCTAATCTCTTAATTGAATATACATATCTTAATTCATAAAGTTATGCTCGAGTTGACATAATCATGTCGATAGGAAGCGAAATCAAAAGCATGAGAGAGATGAGATGGTGCAACTAATGTATAAGAGAATGAGAAGAAACTTTTATTACATCAATCAGCTGCAGATGCAGACACACATTGCAGAGAAATTACACTCAAATACAGTAAGATATACTTGAT
This sequence comes from Sicyos baderoa, assembly GCA_037832685.1. NCBI lineage: Eukaryota > Viridiplantae > Streptophyta > Magnoliopsida > Cucurbitales > Cucurbitaceae > Sicyos > Sicyos baderoa. The sequence goes on from JBBMEF010000004.1 coordinate 8,001,273, forward strand.
ATAAACAAAAACACTTGCAAATAACATAACTATATATATCCTACCACAGATCTGATCACAGATAATTGATAGAAACTCAAGTATGCATGTTTCAAAGATGACACAAAATACAGGAACACAACTCTTCATGAATCGGACCAGGACGCTGGATTCCCCTTTGCAAAGGATGAGAAAATCTTAATTCCTCCTATCTTATGACACTTTTCTTACAAAAACGTCGTCTAAATTTTACCTCAAAAGCAAAGCTCCCCATTTCAAAATATTGCAAGAAAACCCTCTGTGGCTTCTCCATTGCAGCAAAAAGGTTCATCGGATTCAGCTTCATCCTCGAGCTGTCGAAAGCGAGAAACATGGCGGTCGATAGGGGACAGAAACAGAACAAGCAGGTTAGTTCTTCAGAGAGATGCATAAAAATTTTCCAGTAGAGGATTCTAAGACAAGAGCAAGAAGGGCATTGATATATATAAAATTTTGCACACAGTGGAGTCTCTAACATCTTTATAAGCCCGCATGCATGTTTTTCCCTTTAATGCACAGTGGAATGGGCACGTTTTCACACGTAAATAAGAATAAGGGGAGAGAGAGAAAGAGAGGGAGAGAGAATATGTGTGTGTTTGTGTGTTAATGGAGGGCCCAGTTTAAGTAAAGCATGATACCTCAAAGCTGGGCTTTCTTCAAAAAAGGGTCTTTATCTATGTAGTTTAAGTTCTTGGCTCCTCTTTCTTTTCTCTTTTGGTCGGTTGTGTCAAAGTGAACCCATTGTTTTCTAGGGCTCTCCTCTCTCACATGCTCTGCCATGTAGCCCTCCTCTTTTCTGCTTTTTGTTCCTTGCAAGTTAGCAGCTAGTACACATGTATTTAACTTATCATATACATACATACATACACACTAATGAATACAATGCTTTATAACATGGATAAGACTTTAATCATATCATTTGCATATATATCTTTGTCTTTTTTTTTTTTTTTGAAACTAGGAAATCGAAGCTTCGCTCCTCTATATCCAGGGTAATCACGTCCTTCTCTAAGCCAGACACCGAGAGACATCAAAGGAATGAAGACACATAAGGTGTCTATAAATTAATTTCACATGTGAGTCTCGAACCTGAGATCTTGAGGGGGAGCACAACATCAAAACCCAAGCATTCGACTCGACCACTGCATCACCCCTAGGGGACTATCTTTATCCAAATTAAGAGTTGATTTCTTGGGGGTTTTGAGTTATTGAGAGAGAATGGAAATACAAATACTAAAAAACAACAGGGAAAAAATCTGCACTGCAACAGTTTCGAAAGAAGCCTTAACTCTCAATGAGTATTTTTCAGTAGGCTTTTCAATTAGCATCAGCTTCTACAACTGATTCGTAGTTTTATATCTGAGTTTGTAAATGTTACCTACCAGTATGTAAAACTCAAACAGAACTCAAATATAAAGGTAAAAAGGACTTAGAGATAAGAGATAAACCAAGTAATTTGGAATACTTATAGATAAAACCACTAAACAGTTCTCTAACTTCCTCTATTTATAACCAATTACTCTGACAACCTCTCTAGCTAATTAGTTATATGCCCAATAATTACAAGCACGAGAAAATTCTTAACATGTTCATTCGGGTAACTCTGCCCGGTCCCTTCTAGCCGTTTCCATCATTGCCAACAAGAACTTTGAAGGGTCACTAGTACAAGGATTTGGTAGAGTCGCATGAGCTAAGAATGGGAGCTTTCTTAAGAAACGTCCACTAGAACCCTGTGAACATAATTCAAGAAAATAATTCAAGGGATCATTCAAGGACTCGCAGAATCAATAGGCACTCAAGATTTCTGTCACAGACCTCGCATGCTTCAGCAACCTCAACCAATAGTTTGCAGATGTGAAGTGGCATATCAACCTTCTCAGCCTCTGGGATGCTTATTTTCTCTTTCAAACCAAAATAGTTGGGAAGCATAGAGTGGTCACAACCCTAAGAAATTTAAAAATGGTGAGTGAGAATCACGAATGCCTATGTACTCTATTTCAACAAGAATCCAAGGCACCCAAAACAAAATGCTAAAGGTGAAATTATTAATGTGTATGGACCTCGGCAATAGTCAAAATTCCAGTACGTATTAGCTCTTGCAAGCAGGACCTTAGAATTTCATAACGTGCTTGCAGAGTTGGTGGACCAACATATGCTTTGATATCTGCTCGATCTACAAATGCAATATCTGCAATCCAGATTTTGGTTAATTTATTTTTGGATAAGAAACAATTTCATTACTGATATGAAATTGCATACAAGGCCATAGTTCGATTTTCAATAAAGATCTCCAACTATTAATAAATATACCATAACTATAATCATAAAATAGAGGAGATTGTTTGCACCATGAAATTACAACAAAAGTGAAGTTGTCAATGAAACGATTGACCAGTGTAGTGTAGCTTTATCATGAGATTTTGGTTGGATTTAATTATCAAGATTTTAAGCAGGCAAAAACAGAAATAGAAAATCAGGGGGGGAAAGCGAGATATGATTGGAAGATTTAGAGGGGCTAAACACTTGGAGATTGCTCTTATCTCTGTTTGCTCAAGAAAGAATGGAACTCAAAAAGATTACACAACCAAAAACATCCTGATAAGTGATCACAGACAAATTAAACAAAAAGAAAAGGCAAGAGAACATGAGGATCAGAAACTATAGCTTCCAGAATATAAAAGTTGGAACAGTTTCACTACTAAAAAAGATAGTAGCACTAAGATGAGTATGCCAACTACCAACTTCAAAAGAAAGACCACAAAAGCTTGATATCTAACTCGTAATTACACTGCCAAAAAAATTAATTATGCAAAGATAAATATTTGCTTAACATCATTTTATTATTAACTCACCAATAGCTGCTGTTATGTTGGAAGTTGTCAGAATCACCACATTTGGTGAGGATTTCAACTTGTCTATCTGTGTAAGTAGCGCATTGACAACCTGTAAATTTCCAGGTCAGAGTTTTTAGGCATCAGCTGAGCTTCTATTGGCCTAAACAAAGCATACAAGCCTATTCTTCTTTCTTTCCTTTATCCTTTCTTTTTTTACTTTCTTTCTTTTGGTCAGAGGGAGTGATTAAGAGTGGAAAGAGGGACCAAATAAAAAGCAATAGCATACCCTAATGGAATCTGAAGGTTCTGAACCAGACAATGCAGCCTTTCTAGCAGCAGCTAAGCTTTCCACTTCATCTACAGACCGCCAACAAAATAAATACAGATTAAGAAGTAGAAGAAGGACATGCATGAAATTAACAACCTTCTGAAGTAAGTCTCACCAATCAAAACAAATACCAGATTGTCGTCTTCCTCTATCATCTCCTGAATCTTCTGGAATAGCTTTGCGACCTATTAAAGGAAACATGTATTCTTGAATACGATAAAGTCGACACTACGCAACATATGAAAGTGTTCGCTGCATAAAATTTTAAATAGCCGCCTAGAACGAGATGAAACTTAAGGATGTAATGTAGGTCATCTAATGATGAAGACAACCATACCAGCTTGCCACTTTCAGAAAACCATTTGCTAAACAGTGAATGGGCATTAACTTCAATGAGTACGCTGTGTGGATATCTGAATATAATGGAAAATGAAACTGTTAGTGTTATATAATAAGAGTCAGGTGTATCTACATTAAATTAAAAGTAAGGAATAAATACTGGAGAAATGTCTATCAACAAACCTTGAAAGATATCTTATCGACAGTTTTTGGGCCAGTGCTTTGCATAAGGAGGTCTTACCAGTCCCTGGCGGTCCATGTAATAGGACAATCCTGTGAGCACGCCAAAAGACGAGAATTACATAAACAACCTATTTTACCCTTCGGATGTCTAGGTCTTTTTGACAAAAGTACAAGCAAATGCACATCGTGTAAAACAAGGTAAAGCATCCTTGAATAATCCGTAGCGCTGAGATTCGTGGTTTTCAAACACAACTTTGATGTCTATATTAGGATTTTGGAGGGCCATTTCCATTTTCACAGAGATACCCTTTCTTTTGAGTGTTCAATTCTAAAATATAAAAAATCATGGCAAAAGGGTAAAGAATACACTATGATTGTTTGGCTGATTACCTAGTAAATGCACAATAAATATAAGTTAGATATATACACAATCCCAAACGTAAAGTTTAGTTGACACACATTGCTTTTCAAAAACAAAAGCGAACCCACATTGGTTCTAGGAAAGTAAGAAATGAAGCTAATGACAAAGAACTCTACAAATAATTCAGCAATCAACATTATGCATTATGTCTCGCCCTAGTAGATTCTTAAAACCATTCTAATGCCAAATACAGATCCTAGAAACAGAGAATTCTTTCCTTACCGATTCCATGACACTAGGAATGGATTGACGCCCTTCTCAGTGAATAACAAAGCACTGGCAGCATATCGCAAAAGCCTTTGCTTGAGACCAGACTCAAAAATTAAGCTGCATGTGAATTTTAAAAATGTTGCTTTTTCAAAAGGAAGCTTGGATACAAATGACGTAAATAACAATAAATAAATAAGTGATAACAAACCTTTCCCAAATTCCGTCAAATTCCTTAGCAGGAAGTATCCATTCATTAAAACTAGAAATTTGTTCTGCCCCACCAAGTTCCTCGCAAGGCCCTTCTTCGCTAAGCTGAATAAGCATCACAAATAACATCCATCAATCTAATCATACCAAGAGAATTGAGCAAAGTCCCGACATGGTGAAAATTAAAACAGGCCAAGAAATGAAGAATAGCATTAGCATCATATACTATGAACTATAAAGCCTTAATCATTTCGTGGTATGGAATTTGGAAAGAATAAATGAATCATTTCTGCATAAAAAAAAAGTTATAACTTATAACACAGAATCGAACTAATGCAGTGAAAATAACATTCGTGAAGGTGAGTATGGAAGAAGTCCAGTATCAATGACTTAGTGAACTTCACCTGAAAGACATGAACAACAGGTTTGACTTGCCAGAATAAGAGGATATCATGGTTTTGCACACCATCATCTACAAAATAAACATATCAAGCATCATAACCAGAATAATGAAAAAAACAACCTTATCTACAAATCTTTTTTTTTTTTCGAAACTGGGAAATTGGAGCTTTGCTCCACCATACTTAGGCCAGTATCTATAAATCCATATTGGCTGACATAAATTTATGGAATAAGCAAACTCCCTGCTCAAAAAAATTCCATATTTCTAGCATTTTAAGCCCTTGGTCCACAAACAGATGAAATACTTCTTTAACCTTAAAGCTAATTCTTCCATAGCTTCACAAACTACAAAACTGACAAAATTTATATACTTCCTATCCTAGAGATTACATGTTACTAATTCCTATACCTAACCAGTGGCACATAAAAATCGAATTACCAGAATCACAAATTTGAATTCCTTGCACATTTTCTGCAAGAAAAGCGTCATCGAGCGGCACCGGAATCGGCCCATCAACATAGCTTAAGCTTCTCTTCTCAAGCATTCTGCAAACCAAACACACAAAATCGACAATGAGCTCCTAATTTTCAAGCAATATAAATTGTATAAAGCAAACAAGAATATCTAGCATCCCTAACCAAATCATCAAATATCAGAAAGCTCAATACCTCTCAACTGCGAACCGGACATCTTCAATCCGCGCTGTGCTGGAGGATTTCAAGCACACTTCGACTAAAACATTACACAAGATTCAAATCAAGTAAGAAACGGGCCTTGAAACTCGGAAATTGAAAACATATACGAATGTCTGATACAATATTACTAAGAAACTAAGAGAGACGAACCTGAAACGAGGATTTTGTCTTCGTTAACGATTGAAGAAGAAGCTGAATCGGAGACGAGGCCATTTGATTCGGAGATCTGGGCTTCTAAGGGTGGATTTGGCAGAGAAACCTCCATAGGAACACTCATTTTTTGTTCGATTCACAAGAAGGTTGAAGAACCGTAGGACGCCGGGAAAGACGGCGGAGGAGTTGGGATCGGCGGCGGAACCCTACCGGAAGGAGCAGAGAAAAATGGGAGTACTGGCTTTGGAAGAATGGGCGGGAAAATTACACGATGGACAAAGAAATGTCTCCGTTCGAATGTGAGGATTAAATCTCTCTACAATATATAGTCCCTAACACATTTAATGTAATTCAATTCAATTCACCATCGACCTAAGTTATTTGATTTTTAGCAAATATTTATATTGTGATAGCAGTATTTAAATTTTTATAAAATATGAATGATAATATTACAACTTTTAAAATAATAATAATAATAGTAATTTTAAAACAAATGACAAAGTTTATCTGCATTCTTAAACAAATTTAGAAGTTTAGTCCTCACATTTTGCCAACTCCCAACAATTTAATTAAAGGAAGATCTCATCAAACTAGTGTCCTCCATGTACGCTACAACTTCTTTTCTTTCGTTTTTTATATTCGTGACTGTTCGAGTCAATTTACGCCACTTCAATTAATATTAGTCAAACATATGTCTCATACATACGTCTCATATTCTAAAGTACGTAATTCATCAGTAAGCAAAAAAACCTTCTCCCGCAACAAGAACTTCCTTTTCTAAAACTCATTCCTTTCATTTTCAACAAGGGATATGGGCTCCTACTCTTAGTGCTTTTAGCTCTTGAGCTTCTTCTTTATTATTTCACCATGGGAAGGGGGAAAGATGAAACTCAAAGGCATGAAGGAAGAAAGCTCATTGTAGATCCTCTCCATCGAATGAAATCCTGAACTACCATGGTCTAATAACGAACCATTCTCATTAGTTGATAATATTTTCTACCCCATTTAGATATTAAAAAAAATTAATAAAAAAAAATTATTATAACTACATAATTGGATTAACTACAAGGACCTCTTGGCCACTATGTAGTCATTGATGATTGAAATTTACAAACTTTTAATGAGACAATTTTATTTAATTTAGTAAATGTAGAAATTAGGTATGTATACGCAAATTGGTCAAGAAAAATGAAGGAACTAAATATAGAAGAGTGAAGAATTGGTAACGAATTAAAGGCAAATAAAAATTCAGATTCATTGGGTGGCCCTAAAAATGTAGGGCCCACAGTACAGAGTACCGAAATGAAAACCCTTCTCTATCGGAAGAGCCTCAACATAAGCACGCCCCATTCGATTCCTCCATTCACAAACACACACTATGAAGAAGAAACCGGAGCTCGAACACCACGGCGATCGCCATCTCCAAATCCTCAAAGCGGTGGCTCAGGCTTGGCAGAGCCGAACCGGAACTTCTAAGCCGGCGACCGCCCATCGCCGGAGTTGCAGGGGACATCCGTCTCGGTTCAAGATTGAGGCCATGCGGAGCCGGTGCGAGATCGTGGCGGTGTCGAAGAGCCTCGAGTGGGGGCTGGTGATCGACGGCGACGACGGCGGCGGGCGATTTCACCGGAGACGGCGGCGTGAGAGATGTAACGGGTTGAGGAATTTGTTTATTGCTGCTTCTCAATTTTAATTAGGAGTGAGAGGAACTCATGAATGGGAGATTTTGAGTGGTAATGGAATTGCCAATCTACGGGTTTGATTTTCATCATTTTTTTGCTTTTCTTTAATTACAAATTTATGGCTGCTTTCATCATTTTTGTAGGCAAGAATCATTTTTTTAGTCTTAAGATTGAGTTTACCCATAAAATAATAAAATGGTGATCAAATTAATTTTTGATTTGATTAAGTGAAATTAGAAAAAGTGAGTGAAATGTCAAACTCAAAATATTTAATTTTTATGTTTTTGTCTAAAATTAATTTTATAAAATATATTTTTTGATAATCAAATATAGTAAATGAAAATAATAATGCAAAAAAAAAAAAAAAAAAAAAAATGAAACAGCAATAAATTAAATCTTACTATCGATTATTAGAGTTGGAGAATTTAAATACATGAATAATTTAGTGCAAACAATACTTATTCTTTTACCACATTTTTTATATTCTCATTCCGAAATCATCATTTTTTATATATATTTTAGGGGAATTGTTGTACTGATAGTTCAATTTTACAAAATAATTACAAATCTAGGCAAATTTGAAAATATTTAGTATTCATAGTCAAAAGTTGTTCAGTATAAAAAGTATTACTTAGTATTGTAAATATTTTATCAATTTAATCTATTCTTGCAAAAATCCCTATTTTTTAATATAGGCATTACTGGCTTAATACTTAAGGTGAGTAAAACACGAACTTTTAGAATCACATATTTTTATTCTTTGCATTTCACTCTCCATCGATCAATGGAGCAGTTTTAACAGTAGTAAGTATTTTCAAAAAAAAAAAAAAAATTGAAATTTTTTTTTGAAAATATTTACCACGATGAAATTCGGTCTAATTTTTATCAGCTTCTCGGCTCTTACCATAATAGAAGAGATAAAAACAACTTAGTGTGAAAATATAACATAACAAATCAAAAACAGGACTCATATTAAGAGTCAAATTAAACAAATCACAAATTTCACAAAAACAATAATATTTCATACGTATCTATCTTATTTCTAAAAAGTGCAATATATATTAAAAATAAAAAATAAAATAAAAACTAGGATAATCTCCAGTACCATTAACTGAGAGAGAATTTCAATTCAGCCACAAAATAATTATCACTGAATGTACCTAGGATTATCACAAGCCAGTAGCCATCAATAATGTCTCAAATGATTGAGCAATTAAAAGCAAACAACTACAAATCAAAAGGTCCAGAAGTTGAAGATGAAATTATATTAAGATATGTACCTAAGATTAACAGAAACTAAAAGGGTAATCACTCAAAAATAAGCATAAAGTCATCCTGTTCCAGAGCAACAAAATACTATTACCTACATTTATTTAGTTTTAATACATATTTACATTATAGTCCATACTTTTGATAGCCATCTTCAACTAAACCTTGTTCCCATAGATAAGTTCCATCACTACTCGCTTCATGCTGCCATTGTTCTTCATCAGCAAAACTCTGTTCATTTCCTTATCGCCAAATCCCTATAACACCAAAATTACAATCTTAAACCAAGATCCAAGAAATCAAGGATCAACAACTTCAATACAAAAACAGCTTACCGACCATTTCCTCCAGCTCTTGAAGCATTGGATCCCATTCAGAAACGCCGCACAGTTCGTCCACCGACTGATCCAGATCGTACCCCGTCCTCTTCAGTACTTCCTTGTTCAGATCTACCTGTTTGAATCCCATATCCTCGAGCGTTTTAAGAAGCGTTTCTTCAATAAGGTTATTAGTTGTCGCTTTCTCAGATGATGCTGGAGAAGGAGAAACCTTGGGGGATGGTTTTGGAGGTGAGACTGCAACAGGAATTGGTTCAGAAAAATCAATGAGAGGATACGACACAGAGGCAACATTCTTCTCCTTAGCAGAAGTAGCAGGACTCTTGGCAACCAGCAAATCATCATTCGCGACAAATTGGTGCTCGGTTCCACTTACAGGCAGTTTATTATCGAGTTCTTCTACTTCGGCAAAGACAATGGGGCTAGAATCAGAAGGAGGGTAAATGACACCATCTGGATATGCAGGAGCCGAATTCTTTTCTACATCTTCATGGCCAATCGAATCACCACTGCCTATGACTATGGGGGGTACATTTAAGTCCAAAGCTTGTGAATTATAAGAAGCTGACCTCTCAAGTTCTGCATCAACCTTCATGTTTGTAAACAATAAAAGTTGAATTTATTTAATAGTGTATTCATACAAACTTGGGAAATATAGTATATACAGAACCAGAAAAACTGAGATATGAATATAAATATAAAAATACCTCAATGCGAACCCAAACCATGTGCCCAAAGCACTGGCCAGGTGGAGATGTCATCTTCCACTCTGAGATGTATTGACCAGGTAATGGAGGGGAAGTGAAGTCAACTGCAACATCAATTTCCTGATCCGGAGGAAGACCATCAACAGGAACCTGATATAAATTTTAGAAAATAAGAAGATGAAGAAATACGGTGACCAAATGCCAGAAATTGAAATACAAAGACTAGCATTGAAGTCCAAAACATTTTTCTACCTCAACTTCAACCGATTTTGAACGACTGAACTTATCTCCTCCAACCCAGACTAGCTGTGTACCACGGGGCCAATTCAAACGGCCACTATTACGAAACCGCCATATCTTGGTAAATGAGGTTGATGGGGCCATCACAGTGCCATCAAAGACATTAACATCAGCTAGAAAGCTACCGTCAAGTAGTTTGGTCTGGTTTCCAAAACTTTTAAATCTATCGGCTATTCGAGGGCCAGCAAATGGACGCTGCATTCAAAGAGGATGGGAGTTAAAAACAACTTAGCATCGTTATTTCCAAACAAAATGATGCTTAGAAGCTTAGTTTAAAAAATAAAAAAAGAAAAAAGAAAGAAAAAGAAAACTGCATACTCTACGAGGGAATGCTTTCATTCTTGGACGGCAGGAAGAGACAGGACGATCAATTTGAATGTATTCAGCCTCATTACCGATTTCAGCAAAGCAAATGATACAGAGATCATAATTGTCTTTCCTGAAGAGAAATATCAAACGCAAAAATTGTTGGGTAAATAAGAACAGATAACATTGGGGAAAAAGGTACAGTTTAGTTGATGTTCTATTCTTACACTTTTGACTTGAACCGCGGACCAGTGATTGGGCGAGCTCCACAACCATCACAAATAACACCTTTATGGAACATACTTCCCATAGGCTCAATAGAGGAAATGCTTCCCACAGTTTCAATATGACCATTGTGGCTAATACCTGGATCTGTATCTACGGTTCCAAGTGTAGATGGACCAGTAGCCACTCCACTGAAAGGGCACTCTTTGATAAAATTATCATTCAGATTAGCAGCTGGTGAATAACACACCTTATTTTGCTTAGACGTAGGAAGATGGGCGTGCATTTCACGAAGGGGATCAGGAAATACATCTTTATGTTTTGCCTCCTCCGTCTTTCCATCAAAAGAGCTGCTGCAAGGGGCAGCAATATGTGATTTCCCAATGGAAAATCCAGAAGCCATAACATTCTGAAGAAAGGATTCGAGATCTGTAGAAGCAGATGTATCTACACCAATGCTCTTTGTCCCACTTCCACTGTTAATTATCTTACTATCTTTAGAAGCTAAACCAGAGGGCACGGAACTCCCAGTGGCCACATTCTGTGTGCTCGTCTCTGGAATAGTTGAGAACTGAGAATCTGAGTTCAGGTGTGTGTTTCCCAACCGAATAAAGCTCTGAGCAAGTTCAGCAAGCACAGGGCTCGTAACTGCAGCTTTTGAAGCAATATCAATTAGGAACTGTGAACACAATTCTGGCAAGGGCTCTGGCAGAGATTTCATAACTTCAGAAACACCAGTACGAACATTCTGAAAAGAACGTGTTGACATCAGAGGGGTAGAACTTCCACTTGATCTATCAGGAAATTGGTTATTTCTCTCATTTCTTAGATGCACGTCAATTCTCAAGAACTTCAACCGTTGCCTCAGCACGTCATGCAGATCATCATCATTGACCAGGGTCACTACATCACCATCTTCATCAATATAAGTCAGAGTAACATCAGTATCATTAGAGAAATTGAAGAGATCAAGTATTTTTGCTTTCAACCCATTAAAGTCAAGATCCAGCTTATTGTTTTCAAGGACTCTAACATTGAAGCGCCTTAGCATTTCTCCATATTTAACCTGCAAGAGAAACATGTCGGGAATAACTCATCAGTTTGCAAATTCCAAACCTTTCTAACATAAAGTCTGTTAATTTATACTGTTTTGTGGGGGAAGGGGATAAGAATCATATGAAAGAACAGTAAACTGATCGATGATAAAAATCAGTTAAAACAAATTTAATGAATAAGGTTCACAAGCAAGTTGAAGAAAAATGATACATTCATAATCATAAACATGTACACTATTTACCACCAAAGATACCGTCCATATAAAGGTTCTGCAAAAAGTCAGTTAATTGTCAATTCAATCAAGATTTAACCGTACTTAATATCACCATCATAACCCCTAATAGAATATGGATTTTTCTTTTACATTATAAGTTTTGATGTAGTGTCAGGCTAATGATCACAGCCAATGTTTGATCATACATAAATGATAGACATCCTCTACTTTAAAAATAGGCAGCCCTTTAATATTGTTTCACAGCTACGAACGATGCGAGGTGAAAAGGCTTTAATCCTCAATGTGTCCAAAAAGAAACACGTGCCTCTAAAGAATTAGAGAAGCTAAAACACTTCAAAACATCAATGAGATCCTCGAGCATAGGCCTCCAAAGCCTTTTTAATTAGATAATAACAATAACTTCCTAGCAAAAATAAAAATGAACGCACTTGCAAACAGATTGACTTTGGGTTTCACCCTGTTACAATGAATGGCAAAATCAAAAGTTCATTACAACGAAAACGCTCTTTAGATATGGATTTCATATTAGATGCCCAAAAGGTAAACATGCATCGATAGCTATATTATCGATATGACATAGCAGATGAAAATCAAAGCCAGTCCATAACACCACCTATTTGGACATGGGAACCACATAAATTTGTGATTTCAGGTATAAAACATCAATTGATTCTCGCTTACAAAGACAGTATAGTATAACCCTGTCTATTGGTAACAAAATCTGAAAATAAATAAATAAAACATGGACTCAATCCTACAGATTGGGATTGAAAGCATACAATTATAGATTTCTAATACGTCAACTGAGTACCCCAACTTCGGTAGAGTCAAGCGATATGACATGTGACATTAGACGAGGTGTGCGAAAGCTGGTCCTAACAGTCACTCTATATATATAACACACACAGAGCAATAAACCTAACCTTATCCACACTTTTCTCATCGAACCAAAGCAATAAACCTAAAAGGCAATAACATAATCCAACTAAAATAGAGGTTTGCTAAATCGAATAGATTATGAACAATTTTCTCACACCCAGAAAGCAAAAACACATGAAATCACGAACAAAAGAAAACCCAATGGAAATCTTCAGCCCATAATCATAAACACAAATTTCCTTGGGGAAACGAGCTTTAAAACATCAAATGGACACACACAAAGACAATAATCATAATCAAAGAAACCATAAAAAAAAACCCAGAAAATAAAGACGAGAATTCAAACCTTAACCACCATAATAGGTTCCATAGCTTCAGAAATCGAACAGAATTGGGCGTCGGACTGGGCCTCGCAGAAAGGAACTGGGACAAGAAACCTAAATATGAATATAAAAGTGAAATCGAGTATGGAATTGAAGTGTGTGAAGATTTTTAGGAAGAAATCGAAAGATTATCTTCAGATTAATAAAAACTTCGGAGGCGGTTTGGATAATTTTTTAGAAATTAGGAGAAGAAAGGAAGTGAAAGGAAAATTATGTTGAATCTGGAATGGGGTTTTGATCGGCTTTGTTGTGAGTTTGATTTAATAGGGCTGCTTTGGCTTATCGACGAAGAAATTGTTCGACTTCGTCTCGGGGTTTCTTCCGAAAATAGTTTTGAGAAATTAAATGCTATTATAGTTTTACATTATATACATTCATTTGACTTTTTAATTGGTGTTTTTTTTTTTTTTTTAAATAGATTTTTTTAGAATACAACAATTTTGGAGATGAGAAGATTTATTATACCCTAGACTTCTTTCACTAGGTGTATATTAATGTTATCAAGCTAATGAAAAATAAATATTAATTTTCGAGCTCAAACTCATGAAAGTGAATTTAAAATAAATTAACACCAAACAAAATAATTAAATGTGTCATTGACCTCCAATTTCTCGTTGTATGTTCTAATTATACATTTGATTGTATTTAAGAGTTCAGTTATGGGAATTAGTCTATTTTAACTAGTCTTTCTTTTTTTATAAGTATTTAATCATATAAAACTTTTGGGTGGTTTTTTTGCAAATTTCAATTCTATCTTTGATTGTTTCTAGAGTAAAAGTTTTTTTTATTTTATTTTATATCTTTGACTATTTGGATGCCAAAAAAAATCATAAATTTTTTTATAGGTAGGTGATCATAATATATCGAGTCCACTTCAAAGTTATATTCATAAGCTAGATAATAGTTATATATATATATATATATATATATATATATATATATAATCAACAAGGCCACAATGATTAATTTAAAAAAAGAAAAAAAGAAAAATTAGGTTCTATTATGATTTTTCATGTATAAAAAAAATTGCCTAAAAAATTACATTTATAGCACAAAACTGAAAATAATTACATATATACCAAAATTCTGAGTGATTGAACTCAATCGAACTCAGTCAATAACTAGTGATTGAACTCAACAATCACTTACAAACGGATTGAGTTCAATCACTAGTTATTGATTGAGTTCGATTGAGTTTGATCACTCAGAATTTTGGTATAATCGAATTTTTGATAAAAATATGCTATAATTTTAATAGATGACCTTAAACTTGGTATACATAACAAATTTCCTTCTATCAAACTATGTATTTATAAATCTTGAAAAACAATATTCACATTTTATTATCTAAAAATGATTGTTTTTCATTTATTAAATTCAATAAAAATTAACTTCAAACTACCTATATAAACATTTTTATTGAGACATAAATTAATTTAATGATATTAAAAATACATGTCAAACAATAGTATACCTTCAATAATCGTAAAAGGTGATGAGCCAATTCATAGTGTTCATATGTCTACGAATTATTTTTCTACTAATTTTTTTGACATATCTAAATATTATTGGGTTAGACTGTATAATTCATAACATTAGTGAGTCAGATGCGCAAAAATTGGTCCAAATAGTCACGGATATCAAATAACTACACCAATGATTAGGTCATGCATCAAGAGACATTGAAGGAATAAAATATGAAAGGTGTTACACACGTGAGTTTTGAACTTCAAACTTTGAAGAGAGCATACTTTCAAAGTTCAAGTTCTCAACCAATATGCAATCTTTAAAGACCGTAAAGACTAATTTTAGTATATCAAATAGATTGTTTGTACTATTAAATTTAATTTAATTTAATCTTTTTTCCAAAATAAAGTTTTAAGTGAAATTGAGATCACATTTGTCTTTGTTCCTATATACCACTTTAATCGTGAACATCATCACACAAAAAATATAAATATATAATGTAGTTCATAATGAGTCACATAAATGGAAATTAATATTTAGATCATGTCCAAACATAACTTAAATATTTTTCTAGTAAAAATAACGGAGTTTTGGTAACCTCCAAAAATTAATTACCTTTATCTTAGATGTACGTCAATTATCCTACACTCTTCCACCCATATCATATCAAGCAAATCATCACTATTTACAAGGGACAATGTATCACCATTATTTCTATCAATGTAAGTGGGTGTGTTTGAGGATTGGATATAAGAGTGGAGTGGAAGAGAATGAAGTGGTTAATAGTAGTAAAAAGTGGTTAACTACTCGTTGAAGGATTGAGGTTAATAGTAGTTGAGTAATCAACTACTTGTTTGGAGATTGAGGTTGTGAGTGATTGAAATAATTTATTTTTATTTTTATTATTTTATGAAAATGTGGTTGAAGTAAATAATAACAATTATGTACTTATAATTAAAAGTTTATGAATTTTAATTATGCATTTTTATATTTTTTTATTTAATAATAATTCAAATTTAATAATTCAAATTCGTGACATTTTAGTTTATTGACACATATATACCTTTCAAATAATTTAAAATTATCATATTGAATCATCAATCCACTTTTAGTTGATATATATTGGGTTATTAAACTTATTAGTAAGACGAATTAGACAAAATTTCTCAAAAAAAAAAAAAAAAAATTAAATAAATAATAATAAAATTTAAAAATTTAGACTAAATTTACCACCGAATAGACTATTAAAATGTAAATTATTAAGGAATAAGTAGAAATATATTTACTAAAAACTTGTAAAAATATATTATTATCGAAAATAAAGAAATAAAATTAATAAGATATAATGGTTTTATTAAGCAAAAGTAAATAAAATATATTATATAATAGTTAGGTAGATTATTTGTTTCCTAACACATAAATAGAAGAATAATAAATTATTAATTCAAAAGTATATAATTTTTATTTTCTTACCTAATTTTATTAAATTATTTTGTTTCATATTTTTATTATTTTTTAAAATATTAACTACAAAAAAAATAAAATAACTAAAATGTCAATCTAGTCTATTATTTTTAATTTTGTTTCTTTTACTTTTAAATATCAAATTTTAATATTTATAACAATAATATAATTAAATTTTAGTATTTATTATTAATTTGTTACTATATTTCATTTGCAAAGTTAATCTATTTAATTTGCTCATAATTTTAGAAATATGTACACATTAAATTTTTTATTAAAACAGTGAGGTTTTTTATGAATCAAAATTTTTATTAATTGATTTTGTCATGAAATAATTCATTTTAAAATCGAATTCTTAAACGTAAAATTAAATTAGATTACAACAAAACTAACCAAATATTGACTTTTTCAATAAAGTTAAACATTGTTTATAGAAATAAATATTTTAATATTGATTTAACCGATATTAAAAGATAAGTTTTATGAGATTTAATGTGCGATTTGATAAAAAGAAATTGAAAAAAAATATATAAAAATTTGAAGAGCGATTTAAAAAGGGTTAAAGAGTGGTTGATTAGAGATTGATTGAAGAGGGGAAAGAATCCAACAACTTAGGTTGCTGGGAGAACTTAAGAGCCTTCCTCGGCTTCTAAAATAAGAATTCACGATAAATAATCAAATTCAAATGAATTTTTTACTACAACTCTCAATTTGTAACTAGACTAAATTTTCATTAGGATAAACAAACACCCCTCAAGTTCGGTACTAAAACACTATTCTTGCGAGAAGAGCTATTAGATATTTATGAGATAATTACATAAGAAAAAAAAGCAACAAAACAATAAAAAGAAACAAACAACAACATAGCTTGATCTATACTAATTTCAAGGTTAAGATAAGAAATTGTTGAGATGAGATCGGCTCAACACAAAATATTGTTAGAACCAAAAATAAGAGAAACAAGAAGGAAGCTACAACAATTGGAGACTGTTCTTGTATCCTCCAATACTACTTATAATCAAAATGTGCAGCCATCTTCTTCACATATCTGTGAGCTTGTTATATATCTTTTGAAGCAAAACCAGGAGGCGCAGAACTTTCATTGGCAACTTTCTGTGTGCTCGTCTCTTCAACAGACGACTGCAAATCCTAGTTGAGGTGCGAGGAGTTGGCCAACCGAATTAAGCAGTCAGCAAGCATCACCATCTCCATCCATATAAGTCAATGTAAAATCAGTATCGGAAGAGAAGTTGAAGAGTTCAAATATCTTGGCTCTCAAATCAGTTATGAAAAGAAAAGGTTGGTAAGAAAAGGTGGGTGGAAAATTAAAGAGCTTAATAATTTCTCCATATTGAATCTGTAACAGAATATAGTGGTTTGGATATGATTAGAAATGAATTTGACTATTCTGACAAAAATCATCATTCAAACAAGTTATTAACATGAACCACTCTACAAATAACTCACTCCAAACAAGGGATTGCTAAAACTCAAATTCCACATCCAAACAAGTTCTAATAGGGTAGGGATCTTGATAAGCTTTGAAACTACATACATGGTAAACAAAACCAAAACTCAATCCTGTAAATTAGGGATTCATAATTATACGCCAATAGATTAGTCAAGCCTAATTTCAAAATCAAACCATAAAAAACTCATAAAAATCACAAAGATATAAACACAAATTTATTATATAATGATGAAACTAAAAGAACCCCATAAAATACTCAAAAGATAAAGTTCAATGTCTTTTTTTATATGGATAAAAGTTGGTATTTTATGATTTCATTATTTGGTCGAATACATTTCAACATCATTCAATCTTTAAAATTAATATTTGACTCTGATTTCTTTTTTGATAAACTATATTGAGGATTCAAAGATTTATGAGATCTCGAGAGAGCATAGGATTTAAACCCTAGACTTCTTCTAGTTGGTGTAGATGCTATCAATTTAATGATCTTGTTGTATCTTATAATTATACATTTGATTGTATTCAATAGTTGGGATTTAGTCTATTTTGAATACAGTCTTTTCTTTTAATAAATACTTTTGGGTTTTTTTTTTCTTCATAAATTTCAGTTCTATCATTCATTTGTCTCGAAACTTATTGAAAACTAATAAATGCATTGATTGAAATCTAATTATTTTGAAATAAGGAATAACCACACTTATTTCTAGGTTAAGCATTAAGAGACATTAAAAAAATTGAGATATGAGATGTATCAAATGAGTCTCAAACCTAAAACAATTGAGGAAAATATACCTTCAAAACTCAAATTTGACCATCATGTCACCTTTAAGACCGTAAACAATAGAATAATATTTACAAAAATTCTGAAGAACAATAAAATAATATGTACCAGATAATTGGTATTTGATATAAAAGAGCTAGGCAAAAGAAAAGCACAAAATGAAAACAAAAACACATAGTAAAAATGATATTCAGATTTCGTAAACAAAAATATTGTTGAATATAAAACAGACTTCAAAGATTATTTCGTTTTTTCACCAATCATTTTTTATGACCCGGTAATTTGTTTCGGATAATAAACATAAATTTTCACACAAATAAGAAAAAAAATATAATCATTAATGATGAATATTTCAAACCTTGAGCGGCTTAGTATATGTTGCCATGGCTTCCAATTTCGAAATGGCTTCCTTGAGCGGCTTAGTATATGTTCCAGTTTCTTTGTCCGTTTATTTATAAGGGCGAGTTGGCTTATTCACGTCAGACTTTTCGAATTCTTCTCGGGGATCGGAAGAAACTTCTGAAGGGTTAAATGCTAACCTCATGTTTGGTTCACTCTTTCATTTGGATTCATTTGGAATCTTAATCCAAACAATTTTTTTATTATTATTAAATCAATTAGTGATTATATATATACTAATGCCGCTGACCAATCGCTAATGTTGACAATTCGAACAAGGTTTTGATTTTTAAAGATAGTAGTCATTAATTCAATTCTTCATTTAGTTTTAGTATGAATTACTATGCATAATAATGTCTATTGTATTTTTCTCATTATTATTTCTATCCTTATGCAACAAAAAATTGAAAACCGAATCAATTAAATTTAATAGAGGAAATCAATTTTTTTAGCATAAGATGTATGGATTTGTAATTTAAAAAGAACAAAAACATAGCTAATGGGAGCAACTACAGACATTTCATGCTTCTAAGTGAAAAAAATATAATAATTTTTTTGAATAAACATAATTAGAAATTCGAGTACAAATTGGAGGAGGGGGTACTATATGACATGAGTGTTGAATTGGTTTATAACCGAACAATAAAACCACGGTGCCACTGACTCTTTCGATTTAGAAATTCAAACTTGATGTTTGATTTTTTATTATAAATAAACATGATTAGAAATTCAAACTTGATTTTTGATTTTTTTTTTTTTAAAAAAAAAAAAAACTTATAAGACACTCGTAATAGATCATGCCATAAAAATACAATGTGTACTCCGCCCACATTGATAACTGTAGTTAACTTTTAAATTATTATGCCTATATCATTTTTTGTCATTCCCCACAAAATTTCAATTAAAACCTCAGCCCTACATGAGCCTTTCATTTTATCGTGCATGCCATTTGACGAGCATGCAATTGTTTCTTTTAAGGTGTTTTTGTAAGAAGAGAGAATTAATAAAATATTTATAAAAGTAAATTTGCAACAGTACGATATAAAATAATACTTTTTATATTGAATAACTAATACATTTTTAAATTTATCTATGATTATTTTATAAAAGTGTACTATCAAATATAATTTCTCTTTCTTTTAATGAAAGCAACTAATTATTTATTTCGGGCAGACACCGTTCCATCTTCGTAGCAAATAAAAATAAAAACAATAAAAATAAAAATTGGGAACGACCTCTTGTTTACTTCTTTTTTTTAATATTCTTTTTGAGTTGTTGATAAATGTCTGATAGGAGTTCAAACATTGTGATCTTTTGTTGTTTCTATATATCGAATTGTTGATAAATTTCTAATAGGACTTCCGTTTAATCAACTTTGCTCCCTGACAAATTCTTGATAAATTTGTTTTCGTTGTTTGATGAATTTCACAATTGCAAAATTTGAAATTTAAAACAGTAATATTTCTAAACAATTTACAGTTTTAAAACCTGATTGAGGAATCCAAACTCATGATTTATTTGTTATTCATATATATATAT
>JBBMEF010000004.1:8021667-8046509 GCA_037832685.1 Sicyos baderoa
TTTTAGCGTGATGGCAAATGATCTAAGCTAGTATCCTTTGCATGCCAGGTTCAAATCTCAAATGCACCTTTATTTTTTTAATTTTATACATCATTTATTGCAATTAAGAACATCATAGACTATTTCTTAAAGCTTATTTGAAATTTGAAATTTTATCAAATTTTAAAACCTAAATTATAATTTTTAAAATCATTTGTTCCAACCATAGAAACTAAATTTTAATTTTTGAATTATAGAATTAAATTTACCCTTTTATTTATATTTTATTATTTTTTTGTAGACATTTCCCACAAAATTTCAATTAAACCTCCACACACGGGCCAACCCTTTCATTTATTAAGTCCAACTATCAAGTTTCCAAACCATACGGGCATGTTTGGCTTTAAAGGGATGAGTTGAATTGGATTGAGTTGGAATGAGAAGAGAAGTGAAATAAGTTTATGTTTGAGGGAAGGAAAAAAAAAGATAAAGTTATGTTTGATGCGATGGAAAGAGAATGATTTAAGTTTTTATTTAAATATAAAAAATGATATTTAATAATTTTTTAATAATAAAGTTATGTTTGATGTGATGAAAAGTAAATTGTTCAAGTTTTTATTTAAATAAAAAAATTAAAATTTTGAGTAATTTTTTAATATTTAAATAAAAATGTGGAGCCCACACGTGGAATTAGGTAGGAGTTGGATGGACTTATGGAAGTCCGAGGCAAACATCGAATAGAAGCCAAGTCAAGTCAATTCCACCATTTGTCCATGGGGCAAACATCGACTACATTTCCCACAAATTTATATATATATATATTTTAATATATATAAAATCTGAACAACAATTGAGGTTTGACCTCTTGCTTACTTCTATCCACATTAACTAACATGACTTCCTTTCATTGATTTTTAGCCATACTTAAGAAATGGGATTTTGTTTGGTTACAAGAAGAATCTCCCTCCCTACCAGTTCAAATATGACCTTAAGTCGATGTCCAAACACCTCGGCTATATTGTGGCCTATCTTCTGCTGAAGCTCAGTGTTTTTAAGCCACGTGATTCCATAAAAAGCCTTGCATTTGCAACCATTTTTGCCTACAACACACTCCTCCACAAAACAGTACCTAAAATGAATCTGCATAAATTTATCACTTTCTTCAGATGAGGAGGAGAGTTTAAACAACATACACACAAGTCAACACATTTTTCGTAACGTTACATACACGAAAACAGTCGCCGAACGGGACGTCGTGCAAGCTCATGACCTCATTTAGTACCCATTGTTCTTCATCACTGCCTGCAGCCTTGGGGAGTTTTTGTTGAATACATGTGACTTTACCTTCAAAGATTGAGATGCTGTGATCGAATTGGTAAGAAACTAGTCTTTGAACGATGTCGGGTTTCACGAGTTCCCATGGAGTCGTCGTGTAGTTTAGACAGCCAGATTTTTCCATCACTCTGTGCTCTAGCTTTCCACCCTCAAAAAACTCCATCAATGACTTTATCTGCAGAAAGTGTTGTAGCAAAAATATGAGCTTTCCACCAACAGAGATTAATTATTTACTCTACTAGTAATGTGAGGCTAATAGTTTTTGAAGCTAAATCACAACCATCTCATTGGAATCTTGAGTTTGTTTCAAGCTTCAATAGATGCTACAAAGAGAATTATAAAACCAACCACCCACATTTATAGGAAGTTCTGCATCATATAACTTTGACATCTTTGTATCTTCTATATCCAAAAAACATTCCACATCCTCCACCAAAACTGACCTTTCTTCCAAATCATTAGGCGTTTCGGCAACTTGTGTTTCCTGCTCAATGCTTGATGTTCTTGTCCTCCACATACCCCTAATCGTCCTGCCAACGATGAATCGTGATAGCTTTAACGTAGATAGAAGTAAATTCAAGCATATTCGGCAGCAGAATACAACAGAAATATATGGAGTTACCTGCTGGCTACATTGAATGGGACAAATGATTGAAAGTAAAATCTGAGTCTTCCCTGTTCATCTTGAGACTTCGCACCCTGACTTGCTTCAAGACCTCGACCTTTTTTAAGAATTATGACTAATGTTGGGCTACCCAGGGATGAAAGGGAGGGGTGAAGTACTTGTATATCTTCAATATCCTCCCAGAGAAAGTAAAATTTTGTTTTTTGTCCAAAGAAATTTGCATAAAACCCAACAATTCTGGCAGATAGAAATAATCTCCCCTGCACCAGACAATCAATAAGCAAACATATATTTATAACAGACCAGGCAAATGAAAGAGATACAGATAATTTTTTTAAAACTTGCATAGCAACTGCAATTTACCTGGAGAAGCATTTTTCTTTTCAAGGAGCAAGTGAAGTCGCTGACAAGAAACTCCTCGGCTGGCAATCCGAAAAGTTTTTGGAATGTTAAATTCCTGTAAGGTGACCTGGGATGCAACTATTAAGCACCCAAGAAAGAAGTTAGCCCAAGTACACCATTGAAGTAACGAGACCAGCTTAAAAATTCAAGATAAGAGTCACAAACAACTAAACGCCATAGTAAAATGAAAGAAGATTATTCATATTTCATAACAGAAAAATGGCATTGGACTGCAGTTGACAAATAATCGACTCGGAAAAGGAATCTATGTGTTGAGAAATGCGCTTACTTTCTTCCCAACCTCCTTTTCCTTCATAGACAAGTACTGTCTCACAGTTTCAGCTCCATCGGTATTATCTAAGAAGACTCTCAAGTGTAGCTTTGACTGAGAAGATTGAGCAAGCTTCCCCTCGAGGGGAATCCATAAATCTGCAAGTTCAGCTGATTTATATTTTAGGAAATTGATCTCTGCATGTCCAAGGGAAGTTGCCTGGTCAAATGGACCATCAAAGTCAAAAACCTCTACATATAATATTGATGGTGGTTCCTTCATAGCATCAAACTCGAGTATCTCTGCACATCAAATTCTATTTTGGTTCAGTAACCACAGACATTCAAATTATTGGTGTTGATATGAAGAACTACATAACACATTCTTAGGATAATCGCCATCAAGATGTGGACAAAAGATTCTTACCGTTCCATTGAGGTTCACGAGTTTGAAGCTCAACGGAGCTTGTTCTTTTTTTACCATTGCATGTAAAAACCACACAGGGGTCCGAGGAACCAGAAGAATCCAAGGATGAAATGCTCACTCCTTCTATAAGAACTACGGTTAGAATCCATCCATCTCCTTGGCCTTTGATCCGATGATCATCTCCTACATACATGCGACAGGATGCCAACATGAAAGAGTCAAGAGTATTATAGGTACAGCACATTAGATTGATATCTACAAGCTAGAAATTACATTTTTGTACCTTTTTTTAGCCTAGCTTGTATGAAATGTGAGACCATGTTATAAACACTTTCCAACTGTAGGGCTAAAATCCCACCAGTAACAAACTCTCCTAAACTGTCAGGCAAATCCAATCCAGTGAACTCCAAGCCTTGCATTGGTTTGGACTTAGAAAGCATAATATGCACAAGAACGTAAAGCAGCATGAAAATAGTAGAAACTATAGTGAAGTTCCAGAAGAATTGGCTGGCCAATTCAAAATCTGATAGGCGAGGACTTTCAGAAGTCGACAACACGGTATCCCTGTTTGATAACTCAGTAGAATCCGGTACTTTTAAATGCTGGGCCAACAAGTTAGTAAATTGGACAAAACTTTCTTCCGTTCCCTGTCGAGCCCCTTTTTCAATCATCCCTTTCATCATTGTACTATGGAGGAAGTTTATGCCCCAAGAGACTACAAAGTGGGAAGTCTCTTCTCCAGAAATCAGCTCAGGGCCAGGCATTATCTTGTAAAGTAACTCAACATTGAATGCATTGCCAAATGGAACTTCTGGTGTACTTACATTTACCAAGACAGCAAATTCCCATCCATCCCCTTTAACATAGCTTTGCTCCTCAGTAGCATTAATAGCTCCAACAATCTTAGTTGCAGGTTTTCGGTAAGAAAGGATCCGTGATAGACATGGTTCATCCCCATGTTTCCACGACCACTTTCCTTCTTCTAAATTTGTTGTACCCTGAAGTTCCACTAGTTCTCTCCTGAACTTCGAATCAGGAGCAAAGAGAAGTTTGTTCAAATCACCCGGTGAAACTACATACACTTGATCAACAAGAATGCCGCCCGATAGATTCTCTGGCATTTCCTGTTCATTGCTCCTCGATTGCAGTTCCTCAATAGCTTCATCAAAGCTACATTCAGAGGGATTCCCATCAATGCACTCTTCATTATCAGTCATGGCACTTGATAACTCCGAAGATTGATCTGTTCTTGTATCCCCATCACTCTTATGAAACAGCCTCCCAAAACGATTGACAATACTCTTCTTATTACGCTTCCCTTTTACAACCTTACTGGATGACGAAAAGTCTTCCAATTGTTTATGATGATCAAGTACATCGACTTTACCATGTAATGAGATAATAAGATGCACTTTCCCTGCACAAATCATAACAGCCAAAGAGCTTAAGGGCAAGTATAGTAGTACAAATGAAATAAGATAATCTAAATGGGCAATTTGAACTTTCTTATCTCAAGAGTGCCATAGCAGTAAGATCAAATTCAAACGCGATAATCTTACTATAACTTGGTATTAATGTATTGAACCTTTCATTTGCAGATAGTTAACAGAAGGTACCATTTCTTAACAATACAGAAACTCTGCTGCAGTTTCTTGCATTTTAAAACTCAAGTTGCATACCATACCATCAACTATCATTCATTTATATGTCAACCTAAGCATAATTAAGTGGCTAAGGCATCAACTCCTCCCCTTAAAAGTCACTCATAACATGGGAACTCCATCAGAGGGTACAAGCCACCAACCCAACATTGAACCAGTTCCATATAATGGACCCGGCCCACTAAAGAAGCCAATGAAAAGGCCTAATCTATAAAGAAACCAAGAAGCTCGTGCACCAGCCTTCCAGGACCATCATCGCCATAAACTTGGGAGATTTTCGATAGACTTTAGGGGATAATCCGGAGGAATAGGACCCCACCAAAGTAAAATGGGAAACGTAGGACCCTCCGGGACCTACGCTTCCCCCACCACGAACATTCCATCACCATAATAGTATAACGACCTTTATCAATCAGCTCATTCGTGGGGCACAGCATCAAGAACATACCCGACACTAACGAAAGAGAAAATAACAAAAAGCAACAACCAACAACATTCCTATAATCCCACCTAATCCAAAACATGAATCGAAAATTAAATATTCTATAACAGACCACAAGAAACAAAGTTAAAGGCAGGAAAAACAGAGTAAACCGCATACAACAAGAAACCAATTCTCACTCCCTCGTTTACTATCTATAAAACATCACTACAATGCATCTATAAACAATGAAACAATAAACAAGACAACAAAGTTCAAATCCACTTCCAACTGATTCAAACTAAGAAAAGACTAAAATAAAACAGAATCAACAATATAAATACAAGAAACAGAAAAAACCCACCAACAACTTCATTGACAGATCTCTCAGGTTTGGACAACCGCACATCAAACCAAGTGGGCGGCAAGGTCTGAGAATCCTCGGCAGCAACACTCGTTATGGGGATATAAACCCGACCAATCAAAGCAGAGGAGCCATGGAATAAGTTAGAATCGTCACAGTACTCATAAACAGAAACAACCAGTTCCTGATGCACATCACGAAACTTAAAAGCAAACTCCTCATTCCAGACAGGATTCGAACAATTTCTCACAATCCTCGTCTTGGCCTTGCGCTTCCCCACCCGAAGCTTCACAAACGAGTCCTTCAGATTAAAGCCCTTAGCCTCCAATACGTACACATACAGCTTCATGGGTCGTGACGAAACGGTCGATTTCGAGCGATTGATTTGAAATCAGAGGAAATGGGGAAATGGGTAAGTGGGATTTTTAGGGGGTTGAAAAGGGTTTAAAGTGCAGTCGGTTTGGAGGGGGGAATTGAAGGGCGGCCATGGATGGAGACGTGGGATGTTTGGGAAGAAGACACGAGGAGGAAGTGGAAATGGGTCGAAATGGTCGGTTGGATTTGGATCGGATAGCGGGTAAGAAATTAAATTATGTGCGACGTTGTTGATTTGGTTGGGTGATCGTGGTTGTGGTTGTTGTTGTTGCGATTCCCAATGAAGAACACGTATGGAATCGAATTCTCTTTGGCTTGCTCTGTTTTTCTTTTCCTTCCTCATTGGGATATCTAATGGTACGGGTTATGTGAAAATGTTGCTTTCTCGTGCCAAGAAGAGAAATATGGGTTATCTTCAAAAAATAAATAATAAAAAATAAAAGGATAAATTTTATACGCAATTTATTGGGTTTCTCTTATTCTTAGTTGGAGCTTTTGTTTTTAAATACTGATTTTAGGACGGAGCTCTTGATCATTTAATATACTAAATTATTATGAAGTGATTCAATACAAAATTTTAAGTGTATATAGTGATGAGTTCAATTCATGGTGTGACTATTTATCTAGAAATTAATTTCCTACGAATTTTCATGACATCCAAATATTGTATGATCAAGTATATCTTTGACATTAGTCGATATGCGCAAAAACTGATCTAAACAGTTATGGATATAAGATAAAAAATAAAAAAGAATAATTATTTAATATACGAGATTGATATGAGTTATTGTCTTGTTACTTATTATGCAGAACTATACTATGTAATTATATTGGGAGAGTTTTAATATAACATATGAATATAAAAGTATTGTCCATCACTTGGTATTCTAGACCACTTAATTACCACAAATAATTTTCCCATTTTTAATTTGAGAAATACAAATAAAATAAAATAATAATAATGGACTTTTGATCATGTGATTTAGTTTTTTATTTTTTTTGTTAGATCAAACAAATTTTCATTAAACAAATATAGAAATAATACAAAGAACAACATATTTATTCTTTCGATCATATATAACTTTGACTTAAAAGTTGTAAACTCCATGATTTAATTTTAAAATATTATTGTTATTACTAAAAAATAGTTTGATTGAAAATATACTTATTTATCATCTAAATTTAAATAACAGACATTTTCTTAAAAAAAAAAATTAAATAACAAAATGTACAGCACACTAAATTATTCCGATAAAGAGTTATAAAATAAATGTATTTATAATATTTTGTTTGGATATAAAATTTTATCGAGGAGTTGTAACAAAAAATAATAATTTGTATGTGTTTTTCTAGACTAGTTACAAACCATTAATATTTTTTTTTAGATGTAGAGTTATTTTGATTGCTTACAAATGAATTATTAGAAATGATGAATTATTTGATTACCGTACATTGTATTTTTGTTTTAAAAAAATGGAGAGGATGACAAGCAAAAATAGAGCAGGGTCTAGATTCGAACCGCCGTGGGGACAGAAGTAAACCAGTTGCCAAACACAACGCTAGCGAGCCAATTAATTTCTCCCCATTCCGAACTCCGGCGAGAAAAAATGCTGCAGTTTCCGGCGTTCATGACGGAGTACCCTTGGTCTTCAAGGAATATTCCGACGTCGTCTTTACTTCCGTCCCAATGGCCCCAACCCCAAAATGAAGAGCTTCTCCTCGCCATGGAAGAATCTGATTTCGAAGAAAAGGTACTTAACAACACTTTTTCAAAAACCCTAATGCTCTCTTTTATTTCTCTATGCTGTTTTCTTTCTACAATTTCCTGATTGGAAGTAGGGATTGCGAAGTGTAATCGATATTCGAAATGATCGGAATCTTGATTTTGATTTTATTACGGGATATTGTGGATTTTTCGATTCCTGCCCGTTTTGGATTGTGATCGTTTTAAGTATTTTTTTGCTTTGATCTTTGTTTGCTTCTGTCTAAATGAAATTACTCAAACAAATTTTTGCGGTGTTATTGTTAAGAGAATTGAACTGCTCTAATGTTAGTTATGGGGCTTTGCTCCTCTAAATTCGGTGGCACTACTCACTAGTGGCCCGTCCCTAGACTTTGACAGGTATATACATCGTAGGATTGAAAGCAAAATTTGGGGTCGTCTGGAAAAGTAATTCCTACACCCACCTTGAACTGTGAGATTTCGAGGAGAGTGTACCCTCAAAGCTCAAGCACTCGACTACTAGGTCGCCCTTAGGAAAGAATGTTAGTTTGATTTTAGAGTAGAAGAAAGTGAGCTTGATGAGAACGAGGGCTGAATTTATGCAAAGTGCAGGGTAGTGTAATTTTTTTTTTGATATAGGTGACTGTTCGGGCCAACTTTTGCTTACCTCGACTAATATCTCGCATGACTCTACAATATTTGGATGCCAAGGAAATTCGTAGAAAATTAATTCTTAGGTAGGTGGCCACCATTGATTGAATCCATCATCTTATGCACCACAATGCCCTCTTTAAAGTAGTGTAATTTTTGGAGTCTTCACTTTCTCTAAAGAATTGAAATGAATACAACAAAACTCTTGATATAATTTTATTGTTTTGGGGCATGGTTTAATTACTTGCTAACCAGTGGGAAGCGACTGTTGTTGTATTTGTCAATACAACTTCATACAATTGTATTTTGTGTAGCTGTTAGGATTTCACCTTTCTCAGTTGGTCGTTTGCTTTAGTACTTGGTTCTTGAGAAATTCGCTGCTATAAGAATTGGAAGTAGGACTGAGTTGCTGTTAATTACTTTGTTCTCTTGAGACTGTAACCCACTAGCCCTAGGGAAAACTTGTCGATACCCTACTTGAAAGGTTTGTTGCATCGCGATATGTTGCTACTCTATAATTATCTTGAGCCAATCAGAGCAATAATTCAATCTGTATAGGTGTGTTTCCATGACCAAGAGGTTATGGGTTGGAATCCCTCTAAAAGTTATCGTGAATATGATATTTATCCTTAATCTCTCTCGTGGTTCAGAGTTCAAACGTAAAGAAGTGGTTGCTCCAATGGTCTTGTATTATAGTATTTTCCATGGGTGAGGCTTGTTTAACTATAGATTAAATGATGGTTTCCATACTGAAGCCATGGGTTGTCAGTTCAAGGGCTACATAAAACCAAGCTTCTGCCTGCTTTTTATGTTGTATACTTAATTTTTAATCCACACATTGATAAGAACCGAAAATAGTTAACCATCATGGAGTGACTCAATTGGTCAAAGAGAATCTTGGGGTGCTTAAGAGTTAGGGTGAAGATTTCAATCCATGGTGGCCACCTACCTAGGAATTACTTTCATATGAGTTTCCTTGACATCCAAATGTTGTAGGGTCAGGTGGTATGTCTCGTGACATTAGTTGAGATGCGTGCAAGCTGACTTAGACAGTCACATATATCAAAAAAAAAAAAAAAAACAGTTTAGACCAACTTCAATTTCTATAATCTATTCCATTCTACATTTGAACACAGATTTTAAGTTCACTTCCCTCTCTCCGAACTTCATAAACACAGTTTTAAAAACGTGACCCAAACATCGACTAAAAAGGTTTAGCTCTAGCCTCTACTTTTTTGTTAATGATGTGTTTTTAATATTTATGAGTGTTTGAGTTAGCTTACACGTATCTCGATTCATCTTATAAGACAACATAACTCTGCTACATTTGATTATCAAGGAAACCCGTAAAAAATTAATTTACAGGTAGGTGGCTACTATGAAAGAAACTAATTCCTTCTTAGTTCTCGTGGGTCATTTTGACCAATGTTGATTCATTAGACATTGATAAATGTGGTGGTGATTATGCTTGCATTCAACTACTCTCCTAAAGTATCAGATGAAGAAGAAGGAGAGGCTTCCGTTCTCACTCTCTTACTAACTCGATTGGACCCCGAGTCGGAGGAGTTAACAAACCATGCAATGCTCGTGTTGCATAATTGAAAATTTGCAATTTTCATTAGGGTCCTTTGGATAGCTTTTTGCTCCCTGCTCTTACTTGTGTATGTTATGTTACACTATCATGGCAGTGCAATGAAATCAGGAAGACAAACAGCAACCTGGTGGTGATTGGCAAAGTGAATGCTGACAATGATAAGGAAGATGTAGAGGCGGAAGATGACGATGCTGACAATGCTGAGGAATCTGAGGCTGAAGAATTCGAGCAGGAAACTGCTTAAAACTTACAGCCCACAGAATCCTGAATTTGTGGTTAAATTTACAATTGTCATTGTTTCACATTTGTGTTTTTTTAAATCAAACTATGACTTTTGAGATCAAAATAAGTGTCTGTCCATTCAATCAGACGCTTTGATTGAGAAATTTAAGCGACTCTCGAGTCAATGTTACTTTGATGGTTTAATTTAACTTAACCTTTCCTTTTGATTCGAAATTCACGTGTGAACTTAATTATAAAAGTTCTTATTATTTTTTGGATTTGAGTGGTGAGATAGGCGTAAATGCTAGGTTATGTGGTAAGACAAAACTCAGATTCTTGATCATAAAAAAAAGTGATTATTATTATTATTATTATTTGTATTTTCACTTTATTTTCTTTTAACAAGTTGAAACTCTTTCCTACAGAAAAAAAAATACACCATAATATTATATTATTTAAGCCATTTGATTACATTGCTAAACGAAGGAGAGTATTTTGATATCTATATATATATATATATTTTTTTTTGAAATAAAAATAGTTTCATTTATAAACATTAATGCAATAACCAGTTAATAATAGTAATCGACATATATCCATCGGTTGTACTACAAAAAAAAAAACATTTATATAAATAGCATAAAAAATATATATGTTTCAGTATCATAATCTAAATCCTAACTCAAAATAAAAATGTAGCATACATAAATATGTTTCTCTAACATATGGGTAGGGCCGAGTTGTCATAATCTCATGGGCTTCATAAACGAAAAGCCCAACATCCCAGAAGATTCAGTCTCAAATGTGAGTCCTATAAACACCACCGAAACCCTAATTTCTTCTTCCTCGCGCCCGACGCTCTGCAACTCCGAAACCCTAATTCTCCAGCCGAAAATGACGACCCGCTTCAAGAAGAACAGGAAGAAGCGCGGCCACGTCAGCGCCGGCCATGGCCGTATCGGAAAGCACCGAAAGCATCCCGGCGGTCGCGGTAACGCCGGAGGAATGCACCACCACAGAATCCTCTTCGACAAATACCATCCCGGTTACTTCGGCAAAGTCGGAATGAGGTACTTCCACAAGCTCCGCAACAAATTCTATTCCCCCATTGTTAACGTCGACAAGCTCTGGTCCCTGGTCCCCCAAGAAGTCAAGGACAAGGCCTCCAAGGATAACGTCCCTTTGATTGACGTCACCCAGTTTGGGTATTTCAAGGTTTTGGGCAAAGGGGTTTTGCCTGAGAACCAGCCCTTTGTTGTGAAAGCCAAGCTCATTTCTAAAGTTGCCGAGAAGAAGATCAAGGAGAGCGGTGGCGCGGTTGTTCTTACGGCTTAGGTTTATTCGGTAACTTTTTAGTTCTGGTTTTGTTTTTAAATTAGTTTGCGTTATTCGACGTATTGGATTAATGTTATCAAACTTTGTATTTCGGTTTTATTTCTTGAATTATTGCTTTACTTGAAATGTTATACATTGTTAATTTCGTCACTTTTGGGGGCTTTTGCTATCGTTATTAATAATTATAAATGTTAAGATACTATTTTGCGATTTAGTTGGATCTAATTATCCCCTAAACCTTAAATTAGACTCAAAGCATCACTACTTACAATTAATGGTGATGACATTCTTTTGTTTTAGTGTTGTCTGTGGTCCGATCTGGTTCAATTTTTTTATAGGAAAGACAAAATTTTCATTGATGGTTGAAAATTACATTGTATCCATACATTGAATAGCCACAGATTGATTAATATGGTTAGATCATAGTTACGATCTGGTTCAATTGGTTTGACTAATGATTACAGTTTATTTCTGGCAGTCTGGTTTCTTTTGAAAACACAATTTTTTGAGCTTTTATTTTGTAGTTACTTATACTGCTCCATTTTCAGGCATTTCTCTTTCAAAGCTGCTGTATTCTAATGTTCCATAGCTTAGATTGAAACCTTCATTTAGTTTCTATTTTAAAGCCCAAATCTTAAATCCTCCCTTCTATTTTGTTTAAATTTATTTATTTATATATTACTCTACGGGCCTGCTTGTGAGCATGTCAACTAATATCATGAGACATATGGTCTGACTCAACAACATTGTGTTGTAAATCTGTAATAATTAGTTTTTGGTTGGGTGACCTATTGAATCTATCTCCTCTTTGTTTTTTAAGTAAATCTTAACAATTAGGTCAGTCTCAAGTAAACTTCTAATATATTAATTTCTAGTTAGGTGACCAAGTTAGGTGACCAGGGTTGATTCAGCTTATTTATTCTTAATTAATACTACATTTTAGGTTCAGTTCAGGAGTTGTTTTCCTTGGTAGTAAGGGCCTAAGAACTATCATGTGAGGCTATTATAGTCACAAAGTTTAGGGTTTTTTTTTTTTAAAAAAAAAGAAAATGAAATAACAAAAATTTGTGGCTATTATGAAAAGCGAGGAGGACTAGGTCTTTTACTCTTTTTCAAGATGTAACTTTTTACTCTTCTTCAAGATGTAACTCATTACTATTGCATGTCCTAAGATGTTTTTTTAGTATAAATTGAATGAGGAGGCCACAAATCCTACATAGAAAAGGGATTAATTAGAGTCAAATACTGATTTTCATGATTGAATATGTGACCATATTTATTTATCACGAATAATGAAACTAACCTGTCATTCATGCTTGTGGTTATGACCTAAGATGTTCTAAGAATGTTGGAAGGAGACACGTTGTGATGATGTTTTTTGAGGCTGCTGTAGCCAATGGATTTCACGCACCATGCAGATGATGAATTGACTTATTAATTACTGATATTGCTTTCTGTATTGTTGACCATTGTTTCTTAAGTTTACAGTTTTCTCTTTCTGACTTTTGGGGAGGGCATTTGAATGGTCGTATTGAAATTGAAAGCCTTGAAATCGAGAAGGTGAATAATTAATATGGTTGATTGTTGTTATTTCGACTTCAACTATTTCCCACATTCCATCTAAATCCATTTGATAACTATTTGGTTTTTTGTTTCTGGTTTTTTATAATGAACATTTTTTTCTTAAGAATATGTGAATATCAACCAAAGTTCAAAAATATAAACAAATTTTTGGAACCTACTTTTTTTTTATCCAATTTTTTGTTCGGTTTTTTAAAAGATAAGTAAAATATATATGTTTAAGTAAAAAAAAACATGTGTTAAGGTAGTTATTATAGTCTCAAATGTTAAAAATCAAAAACTACAAACAGAGTAGTTATCGCCGGGACCTTAAAATTTAGTTTTCATTAGTTTCCAAAATTAAAGTTTAATCTCTATAATTTGAAGACATGAAATTTTAGTTCATTTAATTTCAAATACTAAAATTTAGTTTATATAGTTTGATAAATCATAAATAAGAGCGAAATATTGAGATTTTTAAGAGGGAACTTGTGACCATGATATTGAGCTCAATTATCATCAAAAAAGTGAAATCAACCCGACATCACCAATTCTTTCGATGCAATTAATTTATTTTGTTTTTGGTGAATAAGTAATTTATCATTTTCATAGCAAGATTTTGAAGCTTGAATTTAGGTTTTAATAAGTTTGTCATTGAGTTAACAAATGTGGGTGACGGAGTATGCAGACAGACAACAAATAACTCTCTGTCCCTTGTGCGGTGACGCTTCACGAAGAATGTCTGTCATTCTTATCATTACCATTTACCCTCACCTCCATCACACCACATTCTCTTCCTCAATCACGAGTCCATATAATAAAAACATTATCAACACATTTCTCAATTATTGCAAATATTAAAATCCCTTTTCTCAATAAAGTAACAATCTTTAGCTTAATTAAGATTGCTTAGCATATTAATCATATTGATTTCAAAGAATCCCAAATTCCACCCAAGTCGTTGCATCAACTTAATTATATCATCACAGTCAGTTGACCAGTCAACTCTTGGCAATTTCTTCACACCTCTTGCTAAACCAAAGTCTCTTTTTTTAATGAA
Source organism: Sicyos baderoa (assembly GCA_037832685.1). Classification (NCBI taxonomy): domain Eukaryota; kingdom Viridiplantae; phylum Streptophyta; class Magnoliopsida; order Cucurbitales; family Cucurbitaceae; genus Sicyos; species Sicyos baderoa. The sequence continues at coordinate 8,035,672 of JBBMEF010000004.1, forward strand.
TTTCCCACTAAATGCCGCCGACCCATCAAAGCTAAGAAACCAAATTACGTATTTACATGATAGAAAAGCAAAAAGAAAGAGGAAAATTGAAAAACTTTCATTGACCCACTTCCCCATTTCCTCCAATTCCCATGACTTTACACTCAACCCCCCCAAAAAAAGCTGCAAAAAAGCTTCACAAAGAGCCACTTTACTGATTTTTCTGGGAATTTGTAACTTGGTTTGTTTGTTTGTTTGTTCTTGTAATTGCAGTAATGGCTGCCGCGGTTCCTGCTCAAGAAGGAGCAATTCTTCACGAATTCACTCATCCGATTCTGTTAGCAGACAGGATTCAGAAATTAGCGCAAGAAGCGGTTTCTTCGAGGCAGGAATGCGTCGAATTAGCCCAAAAAGTCGACAAAATCCACCGGATGCTACAAACCACCGTCCGGTTGATCACCACCACCACACAGCCGCTGTACGACCGGCCGATTCGCCGGATTGTGGCCGATGTCTCCAAGAATCTGGATCGTGCTTGGAGCTTCGTGAGCAAGTGCCGCCATAGCGGGTTTCTCAGGCAAGTTTTCTCCATGACCACCATCGCCGATTTTCATAAGGTTTCACATCTTTTAGAATCTTCCATTGGCGATATGAACTGGCTTTTATCCATTTTTGATTCCGAAGGCACTGTTGGGTTGCCTCCGATTGCGAGTAACGACCCGACTTTGGCTTATATTTGGCCTAATATTGCTACCATTCAAATGGGTTCGGTTAAGAATCGGGTCGAGGCGGCGAATCAGTTGATGTTGCATACTCGTGAGAACGAACGGAACCAGAAGATTGTGGTGGATGAAGGTGGGGTTTCGCCTTTGCTTAAATTGCTTAAGGATTTTGCTTCCCCTGATGCTCAGATTGCTGCTGCTAATGTTCTTATTAATGTTGCTTCGGTTGCCGAAAGGGTCGAATCGATTGTGGGTGCTCCTGGGGTTCCTGTCATTGTTCGGGTTCTTAGTGATTCCCCCATGAGGGTTCAGATTGTTGTGGCGAAGTTGGTTTCGAAAATGGCGGGGCTTAGCCCGGTTGCGCAGGAGGAGTTTGCGAGAGAGAATGTTACTAAGCCTTTGGTTGCTTGTTTGTCTGTTGATGTTGTTTTGGAGGATCCTAAAGTTCAATTGGGGAAGACTAGTTTTCATTCTGTTGTTGAGATTAATAAGGAGGTTGTTGGGAAAACTTCAAAGAGATTACTGAATTTGAATTCTGTACATTCTGAAGGTAGTAGCAGAGGGGGTCATCAGAGGAGGGAGAAAGAGGTCGAGAGCGATGAAGTTAAGCTTCAGCTTAAGGTGAATTGTGCGGAAGCTCTGTGGAGACTCACAAAAGGGAGCTTTTCGAATAGTCGAAAGATTACGGAGACTAGAGGGTTGCTTTGTTTGGCGAAGATTATCGAGAGTGAAGGAGGGGAGTTGCAATACAATTGCTTGATGACAGTGATGGAGGTTACGGCTGTTGCAGAGTCTAATCCAGACCTCAGACATGCTGCATTTAAGATTACTTCACATGCTCCGAAAGAGATTCTTGCTCAACTTTCGAGAATGATTCAAGAGGAAAGTTCTCCAATGTTGCAAGTTCCAGCAATCAAATCAATCGGTTCTCTCGCCAGGATTTTTCCTGCCAAGGAATCGCGGATTATCAATCTTTTGGTTTTGCAGATGAAGAGTAGGGACTTGGATGTGGCCACAGAGGCTGTCATTGCGTTAGGGAAGTTTGCTTGCCTTGAAAATTATAACTGTGTAGCGCATTCGAAATCGATTATCGAGTTTGGTGGGGTTCCTCCTCTAATGAAACTTGTGAGACAAAATGAGGCTGCTGCTCAAGTGCCTGGCGTAAAGCTGTTATGTTATCTTGCTCTGAATGCAGGCAATAGCAAGGCTCTAGAGCAGGCTCGTGCCTTGAATGAGATGAAGAGGATGGCTCGTCTTGCTTTCAATCAGCCCGAACTGCACGAGTTGTATGCCAAAGCTATACACCACCTTACACTTTATCAGGCTGGAGCTCATCATATTCACATGCACAATTTTTCACCGTGATCTTATTTATATCTCACATAACAAGCAATGTTATTCATTAGGTGTTCAAAGTTCTTCACAATCTGAGATTAGTTGGGTATAGTCCACACGGAACTCCAACTGCACGAGTGGCTCCATTAATGGCTCGAGGTAGTGACCAAGACTAGACATTCAAGCACAATTTTCACTTGATGAAACAGCCTATTGCTCCTGGCTTTGGGCGCCCTTCATCTCAAATAAGGTCTTGGTAGGACTCTTTTACTCGCTGGCTCTTGCTTTCTGTTTCTTGCTTACACAATAACAAGGTAACAGGAAGGAAATATCGAGTCCATGAGAAGCCGATAACTGCTTCGAAATAAATGTTTAGGTTTATTGTCTTCAATGTATGTCACTTCTTGATAACATTGTAGGTTGCTGGTATGAGTGAAGTATCTATTGGTAGCTCGTAGTTTTGGTTTACGTCTTGTGTTTCGTTCTAGTTTGTAGTACAAAATATGTGCAGATTTTCAGTGCTTTTATTGATCTGTTCATACATTCCTTTGCATTTTCAATTTTCTGAAGTTTAGCATATTCCTAGACACAAATCTCAGAAAAACATGGAACCACCAGTTTCTGTTTCAACCTCTCGATAAAGAAGTTCGATTGGCTTGTCCCTCGGTGCCACTACATACGTGGACACATCGGATCCAGATTGATGTTGATTTTCTCCTCTTGCCTGGATGCTGTTTACAGCTTTGTAGGTTTTTGGAGGACAAAAACAACACAATCTTACTTTTTCGTCAACCTTTTTACGCCCCATAAATCGCCACTCAAAAGTATTCTGGAATGCATAGTCGGAGAAAAATTAGAACTTGAGAAATATAGGGGACATTGCAGGCTCCACTGCAGGTTTTTTTTCTCAATTATAACGCTTTTGTTTCGTCTATCTCAGTTACTGTTATTACATTAGTTCCAGGTCCCATATGTATATTTGTCTAGCATTGATTGAATTGTGTTGTTTCATCAACATCACCACCTTAGAAGAAATTATTTCTAGGACATTCAGAAGGAAATGAACATATCACACAAGATGTTACAGTTTGTAGTCAGTTCTTTAACATGTTTTTCAACTCTCTTCAATAGTTATATTGTATATCTGTTGAATCTAGATGGTAATTGCATGGCTCTGTCCCATGTTACTAATCTTGGAAAGATCAGTCCTAGTGCAGATTCACCGCCACAAACGGGATGACGAGCGTTGTATCTCTGGCACTGAAGTTGGTAAAAAAAAGAGAACAAACAAGAATATTGTATCAACTGAGACATTAGTGCATTGTGATTATATCTGATGTGTATAGTATATTTGTAAGTTCAACAACTTAGGAGAGGGGGAGATTTGAGCCTCTAACATATTGTGGTCAAGAGTATAGGCTTTAACAAGTTGAGCGATGCTCATGCTGACATATCCAAAGTTCATCTCGAGTCATTTGTTTCAATTTATGATCTGCTTCTATACTCTTGACTCTCTGGATTTATCTTGCTCGAGTTGCTTCCGACTGCGAATTAATCGCCTTCGGGGTAAAAGCTTTATTGATATAAATTTTGCCTGAGAATTGGTCAAGAACAGTAGATTTTGCAGGGTGATCTGCATTTCAAAAGATTGAGACAGGAAAACAAGTTTTTTTCAGCATCATGTGTCAACTGTAAGCAATGGACTTCCAGCCAAAAGTTAATGAAGAATTTGAAGCAACTTTTGGTTATACCTAATTTTTGTAAAAGTCAAGGTGTTGGCTTTGCATAAACTAAATCATTACTTGTGAGCATGACTCGTATTCTTTTTTATGTCTTTTTCTTCGTGACCTTAATTAATTTTATGTCAATTATCGCTAGACTAAGTTTGCTTTGACTAGTTTACGTATCTCATAGTCTAAACTTTGAATGTTTCTTCTATACGACGAAATAAATTAATATCAACCATTTTCTTCTAGTAATTTTGTTGGTTGGAATGAATGATTTTGTTTGAATTTTGGAGAATTCGACGTTGATCGATGAAATCTCATATTTTCTGCAGACAGAAATAGAGAATTTCTTCACATTTCTATTCTGTCTTTTTAATTAGGTAATTTTGTTTGCATTTCTATTCATTGCATTGTGAACAAACATTTTCATCTTTCAAACCAAACTTTTGAGGAGCAATAAACACATTGAAAGAATGAAAAAGATGAATAGATATAAGTTTGAAGTTTAATGATTAAATTATATATATATATATATATATATAATAGTCCCTAAATTTTGAGCATTCATTTTCAAGTACTTATATTCTAAAATAATACACTTTTACTATTGAATTTCAAGTTTAGTTATTATTTGGTCCTATGTTTTATAATTGTTCCTCAACATTTTGAGTTTAATTTTGATTTAGTTCGCTCTATTTAAGATTTTATATTTTTAAATACTTTTATCATTCAATTTTCTTTTTAATGCTGAAATTTAATCATTTTGGTAAGATTTTCATTTATTAATCTAAATTATTATGATGCGGGTTTTTAAAATCTAATTTGAACATTGATATACAATATAGTTAAAATTTAATTGTGATAAATTAAAAAAAAAATATAAGAACCTAATGCAAACTAAATAGAAACTTATTCAAAACTTAAAAGGTAAAATTATAACATTTTAAAGTTGTTATATATATATATATATATATATATATATATATATATATATATATAATTAAAACCTAGAATCAAATAGAGAGTTTTTTTAAAAAATTAGTTAACAAAGATTAATATATTTAAAATGAAATAAACATAGAATTATACCGTCTAAATGTAACGAATATGAAACAAATTGATCAATAAGTCAATTGGTTTACGGATAGGTTGGATTTTTAAAATTGGTATAGAAAAAAAAAACTCGGAAAACAACTGCAATGTGTTAATTCTACAAAAGTAAATATTTAATATAATTTAAATTATGAAGAGATAAAAGCAGGCAAAAATCTTTTGTCGGAAAGGAAAATCAATGTTGTGTTGCGTCCTAACTTTTTTAGTTTTTTATTTTATAAACATTGGTTGTTTGCCTTTTTTCCATCTAATTTTAATCGTATTTTATATCATAATTAGTATTTGAACTTTAAGCTTTATATTTTGACCATTGTTATCCTATCGATATTAATTTGACCATATAGATTAGCCTTTATTAGAGTCCTTCAGACCTTTTTTTTAGATAAATGGTCATTCAAACCCTAGAATTTCAGGATAGATTAATTTTAACGTCTATGCCTCTAAACTTTATATATATATAAATAAATAAATAAAGTAAATCACTCTGATTTGATTAGTCGTTATGTATATATGTATTTAATTTAAATTTAGTTCTCGGACGGTTATGTTTATCAAAAATCCTAAAGTTAAAAAAGTTGTTAAAAAAACTTAGAAATGTGGTTTCGTGAATTTTACAATATATCAAAGATTTATTAGACAAAAACTCACAAGTTTAGAGACCTGTTGTTAAATATGAAATTGAAAGCTCTCATTATTATTATTATTATTATTATTATTATTATTATTATTATTATTATTATTATTATTTTAACACTATTTAATCAAAAACTTAAATTAAAAAACTAAACTTATAATTTAATCAACAAAATAAAATCCAAGAAAAAAAAAAGAAGAAAAGCTACAGAGTTGGACTGAAATGAAGGGGAGAAAAAGGGGGAAATGACATAAGAGTTTAATCAGGCTTAAGTGGGGATTTGATTAGCTGATTGACTTGTTAATTAGCTGTTAATTATGTCGGATCTGCCTACACGCTTTTGAAATATATTGTTTTCAAAAATAAAATAATTAGTGTTTTTTACGCTAATAACAAAGACAGCAACTTGGGTTTAAGTTGTTGTAAAGAGGGTGTTTTTGAAGTTTCCATTGCCAACCAAACTTTCAAACTACAATTTCTGTTAAAACTCCCCTCTTTCAATCACTAATGAGTGTAATTAAAGCCTTCTCTATTCTCCATTTTTCTATCTAATTATATTTGTTTGTTTATATTTTACAATTCGGAGTTTCAAATTTTAACTTCTTGTTATTAGATAGTACAAAGATGTCATGGAAATTCTGTTTCTAGGACTTTATTGGTTTATTAATTAAACCATCATTAAGCAAAAAAGAGAAAACTCTTTTAAAATTATACTACAAATGAGTTATTAATCCCAAAACTAATTTGATATATTAGTCATAAATTACGTGGCAAAAAGTAATAGTTTGATTTTTTACCCTTTTAATTGTTATACTAGTAAACAGTTCAAAAAAACAAAATTGTGTTGTACTATAAAAGAAAAAATAATTTATTGGATCATAATTTAAAATTAATTAAGACATAAATAACATCCGTATAGGTTAAACATTCACATCTATACTTTCACATTTGAAATAACTATACATTAGAAAAAATTAAAATATTCTTTTGAAAAATGAAAAATGATATATATATATATATATATATATATATAAATTCTTGTAAAAACTTGGGTTAATTCATTTGTTAAGTACTGAATGCTTGATTTTTTTTTTATTCCGCAACAATTATGATCAAAGATTTGAATTTTAATTTGTATTATGGTTATATATTTATATCAATTGAGTTATTGTTAGCAATGTTTGATTCACTTTTATTAAACTTTCAACATCAATAGAATTAGTAAAAAGATTAGTGCTTCAATAATATCATGTATCATCTAGTAATAAAATAACTACGAATTAGAGTCTCACTCTTAATTATTGTTAAATTAAATAAATAATAAATAAAATCAACATGAGGCATAACTTTCAACATCAGAAATTAACATAATTCAATCGACATAAAATATATTATTATAAAGAAAACTTTAACAGAGTATAGATTAATTAATAACAAAATTTAGTTCAAATACCACATCCCAATTCCCAACCTTGTTGTTCAACGGACAAAACATCAATAAAATTTGAATATTAATCTGCTTTTATCTCTACAATTACTAGGTAGTTTCTTCCAATATTTTTATTAATTATGTGTTATTTTATTCTGTATAAAAGAATATTGTAATGTTTTGACAAAAACAAATAATCCACAAAGCAAAAAAGTAGAAGACAGATAAACATATACATTTTATGATAATAAATTCAGATATTATTTCTTCCAACTTCAAAATAAAACTTTAATAGGCTGTTAAAAAGCAAACAGTTGAAATAGAATTAAAGAAGAAATTGATAGTTACAAAATGAATAATAAAAACAAGTAATCAGTTAGAATTTTGAGTTCCATAAATCAGTGGCTAACTAATATTAATAATTGATGTTTTTAAATCTAGAAATATGTGCTATTTTTGTAGTAATTTCGTTTGTTTTGCCATTGCCTATAAATAACTTAAAATTTTCCCATTTTACAATAAGATCATTAATATACTACATCTTAGGTAGAATGGATTTGGATTTGTGGCACAAAATAATATAAAAAAGCTTTTTATATCAGATAATTAATATAATAACTAACAAACAAAAAAGTACCTTTATATTTTAATTTCCTAACTTCTACAAAATTTTAGAAATCAAACTTAAAATAGAAAATATATTTTTGTTAATCTATAATTACATTTGTAAAAAAGAAAAAGGCCAAGAATCTTTTTATAAGTTTTTTTATTTTAATTTTTTTTAATACTCGACATACTAAAATCTAGCCTCTCATTTTTACTATTTATATCATTAATATTAATTCTTGATATATTAACAAATATAGGTCGGAATATTTTTTCTTTTTTTTTTGTCTTTCACCTATCTACTCAATCGAGTGAACCAAAGTCGACTTAAAAAAGATGGTTATTTCATTTAATGGAAACTAATCCTATAATTAGTTATTTTCCATACATTAACTAGGACTCTCATTTCATGCATATTTGTTTTAAACTGTAATTAATGGCTCGGTGGTAGATTTCAAAATATTTCTTTTTGAATTACAATACTTAGATTAGGGTTTCCAACTCATGAATCTTAGTCATTGGACGTTCACTAATACAACTGATTTTTTGCTATTATTGGCAAATAGATTTCAATCTCTTTATGAGATATGCATTAAAGAAAAAACATATTGAGGTTAAAATTTACATGAAATCCTATTAATAACTTAATTAGTGAAAATACACTCATATATACAAGTACATTTAAGCTTATTGGAAATCTTGTAGACAATTTTCTAATTTAACAAAAAAAAAAAAATGATTACATCATTTATCAAAATTTAGACATCATCATCAAATGTGTAAAAACATTGAAACCAAAAGAGATATTAAGACAAGAAATTATAAAACATAATTGAATAATTTAAAGAGACTTAGATCAATTATTTAGTCTAATGCAATGAACATGATAATCTCTCAAAATGAAAGTGAAGAGGGATCTCATCTTGATATTAATAATGCAATACACAAAACCTCACAACAATCACACAAAATTAGAATAAAAAATTAATTAATTAATTTGAAGTTTGAAAAATTAAGATTATGTAAAAGAAAACCACAAATGGTTGGAATTTCTCTTCCAACCCTCCATCAGGCCCCCCTTTGTCTCTCAATACACCACCATGATCTCGGCAGCCAAAACTTTATAGCCCAAATTTCTTCTTCTTATTTTTCCCTTGATAAAAGTGAGTGAAAAAAAAAATCCAAAATAGATTAAATATGCCATAAACTTCAAAACCCATTTCCAAAAATCTATTTTTTTATATTTCATTTTCACCATTTTTATAATATTTCACAGACCCCATCTTCTTATCCTTTCAATCCTTTCTCCATCTCTCCAATAATGCATTATTCGTCCATCTCATTTCATCAATTTCTCTCAAATAGTTTAATGTCTAATCCTATAAATGCAACATTTATATATAGATTTTTCCCTTCCTTATTTTCATATCAATAATTCTACTATACTGAATTTTGATCAAAATCAAATAATTTAACCTTTTGTTTGACTGAATTATATCAGATAAATAAGCATATTGATATCGATATCGATATTGAAATGGTGGTAATTTAATTCAACATTACCGTTAAAAGTTGGATCTTAAAAATCAATAATGAAGTCGTACTGGTTGTCCCCTCTCCCAATTTATACTAAAAATAATAAGCAGAAGGACCGATATGAGAGATAAATTTTGGGTAGAGGTCATCAAATCAAAAGGAAAAAAAAAATAATGAACAAAAAAAAAAAAATAGAAATCAAGGATTCACTCTTCACATTATTTCAACTCTTCATGAAACAAATTTTACAAAAAAAAAAAAAAAGAAAAGGAAAATGGAAAAGAATTACAAGAACAAAAAAAGGGAGATATTTTGACTATCAACTTATATGTGTACTTTTTTTTAAAGAGAGAGAAAAATAAAAATAAAAAGGCTTTGAATTTACAGTTTGTTCACAAATGGTGGAAAGCATCAAAATTGCCTCCACTAATGTCTTGTGACAGCAACGTTAATGGATAGCTACTGAAATCTACTGAGCTTCGACTCTGAATCAGCTGTTCTGAACTTCCTGTTACTGTTTTCAATTCCTCGGACTTTATCTCATTATTATTGTTATTATTCACATGAATCAGCTGGTAAAAACTCTCCAATTTATTCTCGTTTTCCCACGAACAAAATGTCGAATTATCCACTCCAATGTTGTTGCTGTTGTTCGTGTAAAATCCTCCATAGTTGCTCATGTTCGACCCCGAATTGTCCGAAAATTCTGTCCCCGACAAGCTCCCGTGATCTGAATTCGTCAAACTCGGAACCGAACTGAACCCGAAATTCGAACTCGTGTCCGAGAAATTCATCGCATACTGAGTTTCGAAGCTCGAGTTGTTATTGTTATTGTTGTTGTTGTTGTAGCCAGAGGATTCGAGTCCTGTTTGGAACTCGAAATAGCAGATTGAATCCAAGGCTTGTTTGTTGAAAAAATGGTCTCGAATCGACGGCGCCGCCAAACCGCCGTCGTAGTAATTGAGAAATGTTGGACCTTGGGTTGCCATAGAGGAGAGACCACCGGAAAGAACCGGTGGAATTTGGGTAAATTCCTTATCTTCAAAGATTTTCTTCTCTTTAATCTCTAGAATGTTGATTATTGGCTTGTGAGTATTCGGGTCAATTCCTTGCTTCACTAACTTTTTCTTCAAGCTCGAATTCCAAAAATTCTTTATTTCATTATCCGTTCTTCCCGGTAATTGAGCCGCAATTTGAGCCCATCTACAAAAAAGAATCCAACCCCATTTCTCAAATTCCATTTCGAAACACGAAATTAAACATAACTCAACTAGTTAAGACATTTATTTACCGATTGCCCAACAATTCGTGAAGACTAATAATGAGATCCTCTTCTTGTTGAGAAAACATCCCTCTCTTCAAATCAGGCCTCAAGTAATTTATCCATCTTAGCCTGCAACTCTTCCCACATCTCTGCAAACCTTAAACAAACCAAAAAAAAAGAGAGTAAAGTTTCAATTTTGAAGCAAGCCCAGAAGAAAAAAACATAGTAAAAATGGAATACCAGCAAGTTTAGGAACAGAACTCCAACAGCCAACGCCAAATGTTGTAATGTAATTGAAGAGCTTTTCGTCTTCTTCAGGCGACCAAAGGCCTTTTCTTAGTTTCTGCTTAAGACAGCAAGAATGGCGTCCCATAATTGTGAGAGAAAATTATGTGAATTAATGGGCTGATTCCAAATGCGTAGGACAACCAAATATATATATATATATATAAGGATAAGTTTTTTTTTTTTTTTTTTAATATAAATGTGTGTG
>JBBMEF010000004.1:8046609-8088066 GCA_037832685.1 Sicyos baderoa
TTATGACACTTTTTTATCTCTCCCTCCTAAATTTTCATTTTTGAAAAGTGTCATCTAAAGGTAGTTTTGTAGTAGTGTCTGCGTATTTATACACCAAATTTTAAACATAGTTAATATCTAATATCTAATGTATGTGATGGTTATAAATTTGATTTTGCTCATCTATTAAAGACAACTCATTGAAATGAGTTGATAAAATCGCGAAGTTGAAATGGAAAGGTGCATTAGATGAACCATTTTGATTAAGTGGTAAGAGTATCATTTTTTGTCACTTTAGGATTTCGACTTTGGTCCTAAACTTTCAAATTTCATCTCTTAACCATTACTATATATTAACTTTATTTTTCTTAATAAATTTTAAAATAGGTTTGTGTTTAATTTTTCGTGTATTAACATTACTAAATCAATTTTGATTTTAAATTACTTCAAATTTGTTACGAGAGTCCATAAGTTCCATAAAGTTAAACAAAACGATATCCCACAAACATTGATTTTCAATACACCTTCTATTAGAAGTACAACACCTCGATTTGTCAGTATACTATTTTCATATTATAATCATTTCTTGCACCTCAACTATAGTAATCTTTCTCCTTTTTATTCTTATTCGGTTGCCACACGCTATTTTTTTTTTTGTTACTTATGCAAAGACGCCTAAGAAATATTTATTAACATAATTATACATAGACTCATACACTTCCAATCATAACATCTTTGTTGAGTTTGCCAATATGTGAATGAACTAAAATACAAACACTAAAATGGCTAGATTAGTAGATAACATATACAAGGTAATTAAACATGCAGAAACTAATCTGGAAATCCTTCTTTCTTTGCGAAATTAAGAATAGAATCGAAAAAAAGAATTAAACTGCTTACTGTTCCAGTTCGCCTAAGCAAAAATAAGACGAAGGAATGTTCGCTGGAGCGAAAACCACTGAAGTCAGAAAATGGGAACTAACCGATTGCAAGACGCGATGAAGCTACTGCTTCAGATCCGCAAGTTGTCTTCTGCGATGGATCCGTGAGGAGTCTTCGAGCGTCGAGGCGTGGAAGAGCGAAGTTTCAGGCTCGTTGAAGCGTCTGCTTCGGATCCGCGAAAGTCTTTTGCGATGGATCCGTGAGATGTCTTCGGGCGCTTTGAACTTCAATCTTCGCTACGGCGAGTCTTTATGCTTCTGGACTTCGTCAATGGCGAACTGCAGTATAGACTTTCTCTGGTGCTTGGTTGGCGGCAATGAGCAGCAACGACGACCTTTAGCACTCTGTCGGTGATGGGCTTCAGCAACGATGATGTTCCGCACTTCGCTGATGGCGAGCAGCAAACGAACGACAAAGGGAACAGCAGCACAACAGCGACGTCAATCTTCAGCGCTTGATGATGATCAGCAGCAAACTCCGAGACTTCGTTGGTTACAAACAGCAAGCGAATCTGGGTTGTTGATGATGAACAACAAGCGAAATCTTCAATTCTTTGAAGATCAAGATGAAGAGAGAGATTTACACAGCCAAGAAGAGAGAAATGAACACAACGATGTAAGTGGTTCGACACTAACGTCAACTCCACTGAGTTTCGGGATTGTATTCAAGGATGAAGGAACTACAAGTGTGGAGCTTTTTCTCTAGGGTAACAACTACTAAGTTTATGGAATTTTTCAAGTGTTAAAACTACCTCTCTCACCCTTCCTATTTATAGAATATAGGGAAGGTGATTACAAGATGGGTAAGCCTAATTAAGTTGTATTATTTACCTAATGGTTAGTTGTAAGTTTCTTAATGTAGTTAGTTTGTTGAACCTTCAAACAAACTTAACTAACAACAAACTTAACTACCTTAGTTACAACAAGTTTAACTACTCTAACCTACACTTTCACATCTATTTCCAAACAAGATTTTTATACGACTCCCATTCCTATCTGATTGCCATAAAAAATATTTATATAAACATCATTATATTTGTAACATGATCCAAATTTAACCTAAAATCAATTGTTCTATTTTTTTTTTTATTTCAAACTCAACATTTGGAAGTGAGGTATTTTAACTTCTAATATCTTAGTCAATTGTAAATCTCTCTATCAAAAAAATTATGAAATTATTTTAGAACGTATATATCGAGTCAGTCAACTAGAGAAATTTATGTACTAGTATTAATGAAATCATCCGAGAACAAAAATAGTTAGGGTGTCTTTGTTTTCCTCGTCTCATTTTCTTCCCTTTTAATATTTTTTCATCTTTTTATTTATTTTTTTTTTATTTATTTTTGTATGTTTTCTTATTTTTGTTATAATATTATTATAATTACATAATTGTTATATAAAATATTTATTTTTTCTTATGGGCTTTCGACGAAGACAAACAAAAAGCCCAAAATTTCAAAGGGTTCCCATCTCCGTTCCGAGATCTATAAACTCCACCCAAACCCTAATCCCCATTTCCTCGCGCTCAGCCGCTGCCTGCAACACCAAAACCCTTAATCTCCACCACCGCCGCCGAAATGACGACCAGATTCAAGAAGAACAGGAAGAAGCGCGGCCACGTGAGCGCCGGCCATGGTCGTATCGGCAAGCACCGCAAGCATCCCGGCGGGCGCGGTAACGCCGGAGGCATGCACCACCACAGAATCCTCTTCGACAAATACCATCCTGGTTATTTCGGCAAGGTCGGAATGAGGTACTTCCACAAGCTCCGCAACAAATTCCATTGCCCCATTGTTAACGTCGACAAGCTCTGGTCCCTCGTCCCCCAGGACGTCAAGGACAAGGCTTCTAAAGATAACGTCCCTTTGATTGACGTCACCCAGTTTGGGTATTTCAAAGTCTTGGGGAAGGGGGGTTTGCCTGAGAATCAGCCCGTCGTCGTGAAAGCTAAGCTTATTTCAAAAGTTGCTGAGAAGAAGATCAAGGAGAATGGCGGCTCGGTTGTTCTTACGGCTTAGGTTTGTTGGTTTAGTTTCAACATTAGTTTTGATATTTTCTTGTGGCTTTTGTTTGATCTATTGGATTAATGCTATATCGAACTTTGTGTTTTAGTTTCCTGTTCTTACTGTGAACTCATTAGATTTTGAATGTGTTTCTTGAATTATCATTTACTTTTAAGTGTTATACATTGCTAATTTTGCTATTGAGATAAGTATCTTAATGTTTTGAATGCTACTTGCATTCTTATTAGATCTTTCAATAACTAGGCTGTCTTCTTGGACCAATTTATCCTTAAAAGACATCTGTTTGAAATTTTTTATCTTTCTGATATCAGCTGGACTCTTTGTTTTGGACTCTTTGTTTTGTTATTGTTTTATTTATGATGTTAACATAGTTTACATTCTCAAACTTGTGTTATTTGTGAATAGTTGAGTTGCATTAGATTGGTAATCTCTGCTGCTAATCATCAAATTTGCTATCTTTAGAGCAGCAGAGTTGTGTGTTCACCCTTCCATATCCAATCAATTAGACTTGAATTGAATAGGTAGAGCCTCACAATTTCACTGACCATATTGATCTTGGGATATGGCTCTCTGTGTTCAAATATCTTTCCATTTGGTTAAATTGTTTTTACCATGTAGGTCTTAATAGAACTTGAATGAATGTAGTTCAATTTGTATGACTAAAGAGACTACTGATTATATCTTGCAGCCTGGTTTTTTTTTTGAAAAAAGGCATCAAATTTTAAGTTTTTACCTTATTTTAGGATGAGCAATCTCTGCTTTGGTGCAGATTGAACTTAAAATTGCTCCATTTTCAGGCAAATTCTTTATAGTTGATCTATGTTCTAATATTTAGGCTTGAACCTGATTTCCTTCTGCATGCTCAAAAACCTCGATCCAAAGTTATGAACATTTTCAGGCAAATTCTTCATTCATTTTCAAACTGCCATGGAGGAAGGAGAATACACCGAAGCCATAAAAATGTTCATAACCTGCACTATATTTTATCAAGTCTTCAGATACGATATTTTTAACCAAATCTGCATATTTTATCAGCCCTTTGTTGTGTTGAACTCGGAAGCTCTGTTTCATATTTTATTTTCAACCATGTGTTAGAACTGATTTGAATTAGTTTTGTCACCTTTATTTAAAGGGTAAGTTAGTTTGATGGAAGTTCTAAATCTAGAATTTAGTTCAAATAAAACTTCAAAAATACTCTGTATAGTGTAATTTGTAATTATTGTGCATGGTAACCTATATGTACTTGTATTTTTTTTTTTAAACAAGATAACCACACTCGTCCTTAGACCAGGTACCGGTGACATCGACACAAGTGAGTCTCGAACCTGAGACCTTTAGGGGAGCATACCATTAAAGCCCAAGTCTTCAACCACTACTAACCATTGGGGACTCTATGTATTTGTATTGTTGTTTAGTCTTTTTGGAAGTCTAAATTTGAATTTTTAAAACTATAAAGACTAAATTGAAAATAGTCTTTCTTCCTCCACTGGCAAATGACTCGCATCTCTCCCTCTGGCAATTGAGTAGCCGTAAAATGAAATTTTCAGACTAATCAATGGAAAATTTTCTAACGCAGTGAGAACGAGACAAAAACCGAACGTAAAGAAGAAAGAGCAAAATGAGCTCGAGTGAGAACGAGACGAAAACCTAATTATAAACTAAAAAAAAGGTATTTTTGATTATGTTCAACGTGAGTTGTAAAAGAAATATATCATAAACACAAAGATCAAATGACAAACTATTCTTAATATGTTGGTAATGAGTATGTATTAACAAAATATGCATTTTAAATTTAAGTCTAATATCAATTAGTATAAATAGGTTGCTCTAATATAGAGTTTCAAATAGTCTAATTAACCAATCCAAAAATACTCCTAACCCAAAGCACTGTCTCTGTATGATTTTTCACCAAGAGTGTGTCTTTTTTATCATTATCTTCAGCTACCCATCCTCTTCTCAATCACCGAACCATATTATTATCACTTTCCTAATTCACTCAATAACAATGTCTGGATTTTTGATTATGTTGATTTCAGAGAATCTCATACTCCAGTTGACTGGTCAACTCCTGACGATTTCTCCCCAAATTTCTTCTCTTTTTCTTTAATGCATTTTCCACTAAATGTCAACAAGTTCAAAATTCAGGAATTTCCATTGACCCACTTCATCAATTTCTTAAAATTTGATGACTCTAATCTCAATTCTCCCACCTAGCTACTTTAGCTCTGAAATTACAGAGCAAAAACAGAGATTTTAGGTACTTCGAGTAATGGCTGCTGCTGAAGAAGGACCGATTCTTCACGAATTCACTCCTCCAATTCTCTTAGCCGACAAGATTCTCAAACTAGCCGAAGAAGCAGTTTCTTCAAAACAAGAATGCGTTGACTTGGCCCAAAAAGTCGACAAAATCCACCGGATGCTACAAGCCACCGTTCGCCTCATCACCACCGCCACACAGCCGCTGTACGAGCGCCCAATTCGCCGGATTGTCGCCGATGTGTCGAAGAATCTTGACCGTGCTTGGATCGTCGTAAGCAAGTGCCGCCATGGTGGGGTTTTCTGGCAAGTCTTTTCAATGACCACAATCGCCGATTTCCGCAAGGTTTCAGGTCTTCTCGAATCTTCCATTGGCGACATGAAATGGCTTCTTTCGATTTTTGACTCCGATGGCTCTGTTGGGCTGCCACCAATTGCGAGCAATGACCCAACTTTGGCCTATATTTGGCCCAACATCGCCACAATCCAAATGGGTTCGGTTAAGAATCGGGTCGAAGCTGCGAATCATTTGGAGTTGCTAACTCGTGGGAACGACAGGAATCAGAAAATCGTGGTGGAAGAATGTGGGGTTCCGCCGTTGCTCAAATTGATGAAGGATTATGCTTCCCCTGAAGCTCAAATCGCTGCTGCTAATGTTCTTATCAATGTGGTTTCTGTTCATGACAGGGTTAAATCGGTTGTGGACCTTCCTGGGGTTTCGGTTATTGTTCAGGTTCTTAATGAATCCCCCATGAGGGTTCAGATTGTTGTGGCGAATTTGGTTTCGAAAATGGCGGAACTCAGCCCTTTTGCTCAGGAGGAGTTTGCTAGAGAGAATGTGACTAAGCCTTTGGTTACTTGTTTGTCCATTGATTTGGTTTTGGATGATCCTAAAGTTCATTTGGGGAAGACTAGTTTTCATTCTTTGGTTGAGATTAACAAGGAGTTATCCGGGAAAGCTTCGATTAGTTTGCATTCTGATGTTAGTAGCAGAGGTGGTTATCAGAGGAAGGAGAGAGAGGTTGAGAGCTCTGAAGTTAAGCTTCAGCTCAAGGTGAATTGTGCTGAAGCTCTTTGGAGACTCTCCGAAGGGAGCGTTTCGAATAGTCGAAAGATCACCGAGACAAAAGGGTTGTTGTGTTTGGCAAAGATTATTGAGTGTGAAGAAGGGGTTTTGCAAAACAATTGCTTGATGACAGTGATGGAGGTAACGGCTGCTGCAGAGTCGAACCCAGACCTCAGACATGCTGCATTTAAGATCACTGCACCAGCTCCGAAAGCGGTTCTCAATCAACTATCAAGAATGATTCAAAAGGATGGTGATCCAGCGTTGCAAGTTCCTGCTATCAAATCGGTTGGTTCTCTTGCCAGGATATTTCCTGCCAAGGAATCAAGGATTATCAATCTCTTGGTTTTGCAAATGAAGAGTATGGACATGGATGTGGCCACAGAGGCTGTCCTTGCATTAGGGAAGTTTGCTTGCCCTGAGAATTATAACTGCAAAGAACATTCGAATTCGATTATCGAGTTTGGTGGCGTTCGTACTCTAATGAAACTTCTAGGACAAAATGATCGTGCTCGAGTGGCTGGTCTAATGTTGCTATGTTATCTTGCACTAAGTGCAGGCAATAGCAAGGCTTTAGAGCAGGCTCGTGCCTTGGATGAGATGAAGAGGATGGCTCGTCTTGTTTACACTCGTCCCGACTTGCACGAGTTGTATGCCAAAGCCATACACCATCTTACTCTTTATCAGGCTGGAGCTCATCATATCCACAGATACAATCTTTCACCCTGAGCTTATTTTTATCTCAAGCAACTTAACAAGTTATGTTGTGCAACTAAACAAATTGGATGGTGTCCAATGTTCTTCATAATCTGATATAAGTTATAGTCCATGCAGAACTCCGACTCGAGCGACCGATAAGAGACATTGAAGGACACTTTTCCCTTGATGAAACAGCCTATTTCTTCTAGCTCTGGTGCCTTTCATCTCAATGAAGGTCTCGGTAGGACTCTTAACTTGCTGGCTCTTCCATTCTGATTCTTGTTTAGTTACACAATAACATGGAAACAAAAAGGAAATATTTGAGTCCATGAGGAACAGATAACGGCTTCGAAATAGCTGTTTAGATTTGTTGTCTTGCAGGTCTTTGTAAGCTGCTGGCGTGAAAGAATTATTTATTGGTAGGTTGCTTAATTCTTGTTTGTAGTCCAAAATATGTGCAGTTTTTCAGTTTTTCTTGACCTGTTTATACTCATTAGAAAGTTCCTTGCATTATCAATCACCTGAAGTTTAGCATATTCCTAGACACAAATTTCAGAAACACATGGAGCCAACAGTTTCTGTTTCAATTTCTTGATAAAAAAAGTCTGATGAGATTGTCCCTCAGTGCCATTACATTTGTGGACACTTCGTATCAGATTGATGTCGATTTTTGTCTGATCGCCCGGATACTGTTTACAGCCTTTCAGGTTTTGAAGGAAAAAATCAATACAATTTTACCTTTTGTCAACATTTAACGCGCAATGTATCTCGACCCAAGAGTATTGTGAAATGTATTGTTTGAGATAAACTAGAACTTGGGGACTATAGGATGACATTGCAGGCTCGACCGCTGTTTCTTTCAATCATCATGTTTTTGTTTCGACTCTCTCAGTTACTGTAATTACACTGTAGTTGTCTGGCACTGATTGAATTGTGTTGTTTCATCACATCACTACTTTAGTATTCTTTCTAGGAAATTCAGAAGGAAATGAACACATCACACAAGATGTTGCATTGCATTTGTTGTCATTGCTTTAAACATGTTTTCATGTATCTTCTGTTGTTATACTGTATATCTATTGAACCTAGAGGACAATCACATGGCTCTGCCCCACATTACTAAGCCTGGAACGATTAGTTCCTTCGGCATCCTTTATCGACACGAACAAGATAATAGGTTTTGTATGTGCAGAGGCTAGTAAAAGGAAGTGAACAAACAAGATTATTGTATATCTAAATATCGCTCGATAATGGTCAAACAAGATAATAGGTTTTGTACTTAAATCTTTGTCGAAGCTACATGTTTTAACTAGTTGAGCTATACTCAAGTTGACATATCTAAATCTCGCTCGATAATGGTAAAAAATTGGAGATTTTGCAGGGTGTTCTCAATTTCAAGAGATTGAGACAGAAAAAGAGAGACATCAACACAAAACAAAGTTCTTTTCAGCATCATGTTTCAACTGTAAGCAAAGGACACCCAACCAAAGTTATTGAAGAATTTGAAGCCACTTCTGGTTCAACATATTTTTGTTCAATTCAGAGTATTGACTTCCACTATCCTGCATCAACTGAATCTTGAATCTACTTATGCATTGCTCGTATTCTTTAAAATGTTTTTCATTTCTTAAGACTCGTTTGATAATCATTTTATTTTTTATTTTTTTATTTTTATCTTTAATGTTTTAAAAATAGATTTGTTTGATAACTAATTTTAGATTTTATTTTTTAAAAATTTTAAAACATTTTTAAAATAATAAATAAATTATAAAAATAAAAATGTAGCTTTTAAAAACAAGTTTTTGTTTTGAAAGCATGAAAAATAAAAAATAAGTAGTAAAAATTTAAAAAAAACAAAATGAAATTCGAGGTTTGAAAACAAAAAACATATCAAACATATTTTTTGGTTTTTAATTTTAAAAATAGAAAATTAAAATCAATTATCAAACATATTTTTAAAATAAAAAATCGAAAACCAAAAATTAAAAATTAAAAACATAAAAATGAAATGGTTATCAAACATGACCTAAACTATTGAGATGAATTGAGAAATAATTATAGCTCGCTGAAATGAGCATAACTTAATTGATATTGTATGTACTGATTTGAATTCAGTGTTGCTTTTAATCGATGAAATAAATAGATAAAAAATCAAAATATTTGCAAACATACCTTAGAAAATGAGTATTATGCAGAACTAATATGACTTTTTTGTTCAGGTAACTTTCTTTTTCCCCTCTTTGGCTTTGATGCTTCATATTGTCATTGTTTTTTTTTTTTTTTTTCCTTTTTTAATACAACACAACATTTGGTTGCATGACTTGAACATGTAATTTTTTAGTTCAAGTCATAATTTAGGTTGGCCGAAGTATTCATAATTCCTTGATTATAAACCGTTTCATTAATAAAGTCAAATCCACTATTAATGTTTGGAGTTAAAATCAACTACGTCGGCAAAATAAATAAAATAAAAGGAATAAAAACAAAATCTAACATAATTCCTTGATTAGTTCAATCTCTTCAAGTCAATAATAATGAAATGATTTTCACATAGAAAGACAAAATTGTTGATTATTAGTGGCACCTAGTGGGTTTAAACAAATAATCTGCATGTGGTTATTCAACAAAAGAAATAAAAGAAAAACGAGAAAAGCGCAAAGAGTAATATATACCTTAAAAAATGTTTCTACTAATACACACAATTTTTTATTATTTTTTTTAACCTTATATAGAAATGATACTACTGATTTTAAATAAATAAGACTCAAATAAGAGAAATATTTAGGTTATGTCCGTTTATATATATGACCCAATATGAGTCACCAATTTTTTTTTTTTCTTCTTTCTACTTTTTAGATTAAAAAAAAAAAGTAAAATGTAGTATATATGGATGGATATTATTATTTAGGTCATGCTTCGATATAATCTAAATATTTCTCGTCAAATACCAATTTTAAAAATCAAACTTGTATCATTAGTGTTGAATTGGATTTCCACCGAATAATGAAATAATCAACAAATTTATTAAACATAAATTGAAAAATTAATTGAACCGACCAAAAAAACATAATAAAGTCTGTGATGAAGAGAAGTGGGAGAAAAAGGGTAAATGACATAAGAGTTTGATCAGGCTTAAGTGCGGATTTGATTAGCTGATTGACTTGTGAATTAGCTTTTAATTATGTCGGATCCATTTCCAAGCTGACCCGAATTTCACGCTTTAGGGCTGTTTTATATTTAATAAATAAATAATAACACTGATTTGTGATTTATTACGCTAACAACAGATAAATAGAAAGCAACTTCGGTTTAAGCTGCTATTAAGATAAAAATGATACCCAAAATTAGTGACGCACCTAATTATTTTATTTGGTATTAATTTATTTTAATTTTATGATCACGAGTTTGAGTTTGAATTTGAAAATTGATATTTAACTCTCATATTATATTAGAGTAGCTGTGTCTTTCATGTAAGATTTGTTGGTTCCCTTCTCTCGATCTATACTAAATAAAAAGAAGGAAAGATAAAATGGTGTTTTTGGAGTTGGGGCTTTTTTTTTTTTCCAACCAAACTTTTCATCATCATTTTCGGTTAAAACTCATATCTTTCAATCACAAATGAGTGTATTTAAAGCCACTCTAGTCTCCTTTTTCCTCTTTAATTTCTTCTTGTATAAATTGAATCATCATTAAGACCAAGAAAAAATAAAATTTCTAAAAGAATAGAAACATATTGAGCATATTGCAATTTAAACATAGATCAATGATCAATGTTATTGAATTCATAATCTTATTAAGGTTAAAAAAAAAGACTGTCAAAAAAAAAATTAAGGTTAAAAAAAGTATAACTCTACTCATATAATATAGGATTCTAATAATTAAAAAGTTATAGATTTGAAACTTTCTTATAATGATGTCTCAATGTATTTATACCTTAATTAATATCTTAAAGCCATGATTCCCACCAATTTTTATTCTTAATAGACGAGAAGTCAAAATTTACATTTTCTTTAAACTTTCATTAAGATAAAACTCTGATTTTTATTTTTAAACAAAACTCTAATTAATTATTAAAAAAATAAATATAAAGATGATATCATAGATATAAATTGAATAATAAAGACAAATTAATCTGTTGAAATCTTGAGTTCTATAAAGCAGTGGTTAACTATATTAATAATCCATGTACTTAATATAGATATGTGCTAATTTTGTAGTTATTTTATTTGCTCTGCCATTATAAGTTACTTAATTTTCCCATTTTACAACAAGATTATACTATATCATAGGTAGATGGGTGGTTGATTTGTGGCTCAAAATAACATACTAACTAACAAACAAAAAAGATATTTTTGTAAATCTATAGCTTAGTTTTGTACAATTAAAAGTGATGATCATTCTAAGCTAAGCTTTCTTTCTATTTTTTGTTTTTGTTTTTTTTTTTAATTTTTTTGGATACCCTAAAAACTAAAGTGCAACATCAATTTTATTTTACTTGTATATTTGGTGTTAATACTTCATATAAATATGGATGTAGGAAGACAAATTTGGTTATTGCCCCCTATACTAATTAATCAAGTGAACAGAAATAGTCATTAGAAATATTTGTTTCAATAATTGAATAAACTCAAGTAAGTAAATTATGGGGTTAAAATTATCATTTTAGTCTATATATCTTCATATTTATTGATTTTAGTTCAAATACTTGGAACAAAACTTTAATTCAATCTCTATCATCAATTTTTTGTTAAATTCTATTTAAAAGAATGACTCTAAATAAGTGTCTCTTCTATAAATTAAAGAGATATTTTTGTTGTGTCATTTCAATGAGTATAAAAACAATTATTATCGAATCAATTTCAATATGAATTAACTTAAGATTTTATTTTATTAATCAATTTAAAATTTTATTGAAATTTTATGAATTTTTATTAATCTATGGTGATTATGTATATTTGAAGTGAAAAATTAATTATGAGAATAACCATTATCTATTTTTATAGTACAAAAAATAATTATAATAAACTATTATCTAAATTTGAGAGGTAGAAAATGATTATAAACAATAATATGGATATATTGAATGAGATTACGAAAAAATGAATACAAATTATTGCCAAAGAATATTGACTATAGAGTGAATGATTGGGTAAAGAATTATTCCTCATAATAATTTTCATTTTCTTTACTCTAAACATATAATTATTTGGGATACTCGGTTAAATAAAGTAAAATTAAAGTTTGAATTATAAGGATAAACTTGGACAATAAGATATTACTTTCTTAAAAGTTATGGTTCGATCATTTACTCTACCATGGTTGAACTATAGATTTTTTTCTTTTATCTATTTATTTATTATTATTACATTATTATTTTGAGTTCATGGTTGGAGTATTAAAGGGATTCGAGTAAAAATTTAGCCACTTTTTTAAAATTATTTTTTAAAAGGTCACTAATTCCATCATTGATCAAAATTTAAACGTCGTCATCAATTTTCTTTTAGAAAATCAAAAAGAGATATTATGACAATAAACAATGTATAATTAAATAATTTATAAAGAACACACTTGATTAATTATTTAGCCTAATACAATGAACATCATCTCTCCAAATGAAAGTGAAGAGGAATCTCATCTTGATATTAATAATGCAATGAACAAAAGCTCACAACAATCACACAAAATTAGATTATACAATAATTAATTATAAAATTGAAGATTGAAAAATTAAGATTATGTTAAAGAAAGATAAAATAGAGAGCACAAATGTGGTTGGCATTTCTCTTCCAACCCCCCACCAGCTTATCAGGCCCCCCTATGTCTCTCAACACACCGCCATTATCTTAGGCAGACAAAACCAAATTAACCCAAATTTCATAAATTTAGTGAAAATTAAAAAATAAAAATAATCAATAAAATACCATAAACCTTCAAAAAACCATTAAAAAAAATCTAACTTTTATGTTTCATTTTCACTAAAGACCCCATTCCCTATCCTTTCAATCCTTTCTCTATCTCTCCAATAATGCATTATTCATCCATCTCATTTCACCCAATTTCTCTCAATAGTTCAACGTCTAATCGTATAAATTTAACATGTTATGTCACATATTCTTTTTTTTCTTCATTATTATATATCAATAATTGTTTATATATAAAATATTAGTCTTACCTCAAAAGTCAAGTATATACGGATTTTAGTAGGTTTACGAATATTTGAACATTTAACATTTCCATTATATATATATATATATATAACACCTAAATTAAAGACGAACATAAATGAATCATTATCACATCCAAATAAAAGATCGTAAAAATATGCAAATTATGAATGGATTGTTATTTTTTTGGGAATTTTTCATGTATAATAAAAATAAGCTAAAAAATTACATCTACAACACAAAATTAAAAATAATTGCACATATTTCAAAATTTTGAGTGATTGAACTCAACCGAACTCAATTAATAACTAGTGATTGAACTCAATCAGTTGAGCTCAATCACTTAACAAACTGATTGAGTTCAATCACTAGTTATTAATTGAGTTCGATTGAGTTTAATCATTTCAAATTTTGGTATAAACAATTTTTGATAAAGATGTGCTATAATTATAATAGAGAGCCTTTAAGTTGATATACATAACAAATTTTCTATTACTTTTATCAATAAAATGACTCAAACTTCAAAATTAAGCATATTAAATTTATAAAAAATTTATATTGAGTTAAATATTTATAAGGGAGGTAAAGACAAAATAAACTTGTGAAGATAATTTTCACTTTAAAATACAATAAAGATGAGTAGGTAGTATGGCAAGAAAATGCAAGGAAATGTCAGAATTAAGAATCTTCAGCATATGTCATTACTTTATATCTTAACCCCATTTAATTATACTCAAATTGAATGCTCATAATTTGGACGTGGGTCTTATCCGAATACAAAGAATTCAAAACAAATAGAGAGAGAAACAAAAAAAAGAATAAAAATCAAGATTCACCCTTCACATTATTTCAACTCATCATAAAACAAATAGTACAAAGAGAAAAAAAAAATCACCTCAAACATGTTTTTTTTTTTTTTTTTTGGAAATTCCCTATTACTATCAACATCTGTGTGTATTTAGAGAGAAAGATTAAAAATTTAAAAAAAAAAAAGAAAAGAAAAAAAAAGGGATTGAATATACAGTTTTTTTTCACAAATGGTTGAAAGCATGAAAATTGGCTGCAGTGATGTGTTGGGACAAGGACGTCAATGGATAGCTACAGAAATCTACTGAGCTTCGATTCTGAGTTAACTGCTCATGATCAACTACCACCGAACTTGCAGTTACTGTCTTTAATTCCTCGGATTTTATTTCATTATTATGAATCTGGAACAAGCTCTCGAATTTATTCTCATTTTCCCACGAACAATATGTCGAATTCTCCACTCCCTTGTTGTTCATGTAAAATCCTCCATAGTTGCTCATGTTCGACCCCGAATTGTCTGAAAATTCTGTCCCCGACAAGCTCCCGGGTTCGGAACTTGTCAAACTCGGCACTGAATTGAACCCGAAATTCGAATTCGAGAAATTCTGATACTGACTATCGAAGTTCGAGTTGTTGTTGCTATTGTTGTTGTTGTTGTTGTAGGCACATGATTCGAGTCCTGTTTGGAATTCGAAATAACAAAGAGAATCGAGGGCTTGTTTGTTTAAGAAATGTTCTCGAATAGGCGCCGCGGTCGATCCCCCGTCGTAGTAATCGGCACCGCCGAGGAGAAATGCTGGACCTTGAGAGGCTACAGCGGAGAGTTCTTGAACAGGTGGGATTTGTGTAAATTCCTTGTCTTCAAAGATCTTCTTTTCTTTAGTCTCTTGAATGTTGATTATGGGCTTGTGAGTATTTGGGTCAATTCCTTGCTTCACTAGCTTCTTTTTCAAGCTCGAATTCCAAAAATTCTTTATTTCATTATCCGTTCTTCCCGGCAATTGAGCCGCAATTTGAGCCCACCTACAGAAACAAATCCAACCCCATTTTTCAAATTCTAAACTCGAACATATAGCTCAATTGATTAAGACATATGTGAATTTGTTTTTTTACCTATTGCCCAAAACTTCATGAAGACTGACAATGAGATCCTCTTCTTGTTGGGAGAACATTCCTCTTTTCAAATCAGGCCTCAAGTAATTTATCCATCTAAGCCTACAACTCTTCCCACATCTCTGCAAACCTTAAACAGAACAAAAAACAGAGTAAAGTTTCAATTTTGAAGGGGAAAAAAGGGGTGAAATTAGAAAAGAAAATGTTGGAAATTAGAAAATACCAGCAAGTTTAGGAACAGAACTCCAACAGCCAACGCCAAATCTAGTAATGTAATTGAAGAGTTTCTCATCTTCCTCAGGCGACCAAAGTCCTTTCCTTAATTTCTGCTTCAGACAGCAAGAATGGCGTCCCATAATGGTGAGAGAAAAAATTATCTGATTCCAAATGTGTAGGACAGAGAAGTGTGTGTGTTGTGTGTGTATATATATATATTTGTGATTTTTTTTTTTTTTTTTTTTTTTTTTTTTTTTTTTGTCAAAAGAGTTGACAAGAAAAACCCAAGAAAAGTTTTATGATGATGTAATGAATTGAAAGATAAATCATACTTAAGATTGAAGTTATAAAGAGAGAGAGATGATCGAACAATTTAGTAGGTTTTACGCAAATTTGGTGCTGCTTTTGCACAGTGGAAGATTGGTTTTTAAGAAATCTCTATGTATGGAAATATAGAAAGAAAGAAAAGAAAAATGAGAAAAAGGGGAAGTTGGTATTATGTTAAGTAAACTGATTTAAACATGTACTTGAAATCTTAAAATAAAAATGCCTTTTTTTTTTTTTGGAGTAAAAAATGGCTGCTTAGTAGTGCATTTTCAGTAAAAATAAGTAAGGGTAATTGTGTATTATTTAGCTTAGGTTTGGATAGAAGATTAGTGATCAAGTTGGACTAAATTCTATAAAATTTATTCATTTAAATGAGAGTTTTTTTTTTTTTTTTGCACAATATCTTATAAATTTTCAATCCAAATGGGTTTATCCAAGAACCACACATAATTCTCTAAACCTCATTCAAAACCTGTCAAAACTACTATGTACCTTCATTTTCAAAATGTTTTTATTTTCCAAATACATTCTTAGTTTTTTTTTTTAATTTGAATTTATTTTAACGTTATATCAAATTCCAACTTCAAATTAACAATATGAATTTATTTTTTTCAAAAAAAAAAAAAACATGAATTTATTTTTATCTTTATACTTATTCACGACGTCGCACTTTGATTATTATGATACAACAAGTCATCTAACTTGCAATATTTAGTGTCAATGAAATTTATTATGATTAAATGTCAAGTAGGTTGTAAAAAAAATAGGTGATATTTATGGATTGAACTCAACTATATAAACTAATTGTAAAATTGATTAAAATTACAAAGAATAAGTTTAGACAGAAATGGGTGGGAAAGTTAAAATTTAATTTAATATTTTTTCCCTTCATGTCATATTCTCAATTGTAATTATGAAAGAAAATAAAGCATAAAAGGGAGTTTAGAGTTTGAAATCTCAACAGACTGTGGTGTTGTTGCCATCCCTCTTTTTAACCCAAATTCCAATAACTTAGAAAAAACCTTTTAACTTTTTGTTGTATTTTGGTCTACGTGACAAAACTTTCAGCTAACAATTATGATTTGCATTTCCCCTCTAAAATGATAATACCAAAAGTCTCATCATCATAATAGTATTGATTTTTTGCTCTAGATGCAATCATAATAATATGAAGTGTTTCCAAAATAGTTCTTTTTTTATTTTTTATTTTTAATATAAGCTTCAATTATTGTTTCCATTAATTTTATTAGATGGGAAGAAAATGTTAATGTTTTTTATTAGATGGGAAGAAAATGATAAGGATGACAATCCTACCGAATCTTTACATATCCTCTCCCTCGAACAAAGTTCCACCGAGCTTCTCGGTGGGCTCAACTTCTAATTCGGCACCCGAGGATTCAATCCTCCCCTCGAACAAAGACCGAGGCTCCAACGTCTTCATTCTACACCGGGGTGATTTATCGACATGGTTATGTTTGGGGCACGGCTCTGATACCAATTGATAAGGATGACAATCCTACCCGAATCGGCCTAAACCCTCATGGCTTTGTTTTTGGGCTTCCCCCAAAAGGTCTCACACCAATGGAGATGGTTGTCATCACTTATATACTCATGATCTTCCCCTTTTGTAACCAATGTGGGATACTCTGTTTGCATCCCAACAGAAAATTGGTAAAATAATAATTTTTGAGTACCGTCATAGTCAATTAAATTCATTACTTAGATTCTTAATACTTTTTATTTCAACAAAAAAAAGACTCTTGATTTTTTTTTTAATTATTTGACTAATCCATAATTATAAGATAAAAACGTTAATGTTATTGTACATATAAACAATATTTTAGTCTATAATTTATTTGTTTTCTGATTCAATATATGGGATAAGGGGATCGAACCTGTAAATCTCATAATTACTAAGTCATACAAGATATCAGTAGAGCTCAACTCATGTCGAAAGTTTATAAATTGTTTTTTCCCCTGTTATTGTACATATAAACAATATGTTAATGTTTTTGTACATATAAACAATATTTTAGTCAATAAATTTTTTTGTTCCCATGTTTCAATATAAAAAAAAAATTATAAAAAATTGATTCTTAAATAAATAATATCCATAAATAAATTTTGAAGAAAAATTCCAAATAGAGCTTACACTGTATCTAAAGAGGATATTCAAAAAAGATTACATGGTAAATAAAGGGATGACAAACTTTGGAAGAGCTGTTAAAATGACGGAGTTTTAATTGTATTATCTATAATTTAGTAACAATCAGATTATGAGTTCAAAACTCTTTTATCCTAAATTTTGTTAATTTTTTTTTTTTTTTTTTGTTGATTGTTAAGTTTTAAAATCAAATGCAAGCAGTCAGGAAAAAAACAATCTAATTTAAAGTTTTCATTAATTTAAAATCATGAAATCGATGACAATAAAAAAAAATGATGAAATCATGTGGTTTTCATGCTTATAATACTTAAAAACAAGTAATTTAAAAATAATTAGTTTAAAAAATAGATAAAGTACAAGGAATTTATTAATAACTCATACAAGTTATTGAGTGATATTTAAGTTAGAAACAGCAGCTACAAAAATAATTAAAAATAGTTATTTAATTCAAAGTGGAGGTTTACAAAAATTAAAGAGCGTGCAATCTACTGCAAGTCTGTTTTGCAATATTAAGGCGCAGTTTTTTTTCTTTTCTTTTCTTTTTTTCATTTTCTTTTTAGCATTATTTTTTTTTTTTTATAAATTTGATGTTTACCCCTTTTGAAATCTAATCATCATAAAGTCCAGCCGACACCTTTGTATTCACAACCATGGGCTCCATGACGTTTCTTTAATATTCTTTCTCCACTATTCTTTTACTATTAACTTTTACTTTTTTTTAAAAAAAAATAACCCCTGACTTTTGAGAATATTATTTGAGGCAACGAAGGTTAATTTTCAATAGTAAAAAACTAAGAATAAAGTCCATTGATTTTTATTTAAATTTTGAAAATAAGTTTACCAATATTGTTTTTACTTTTTTTTTTTTGTTACCTATTATCTTTACTTATATTTTCAAACAAGCAACACAAGACACATTTTGAAAATACAAAATAATTTAAATGAATTTTTTTATATTTTAAAATTTAGCTAATAATCATAAACATATTTTTTAAAAATATAAAACCTAGAGGAATGGAAAAAAAAAACATTGAATGCATTAGAAAAGGTCAAAAAATAAATTGAATGGTTACTGACAATAAGTAATTGAAAAACCATCTTAGAAAAGCTCAATTTGTCAAATAAGGTTTAGTCAACATGAAGCGATGTGAGTTCAATTCATGATAAACATCTACTTAAAAATTAATTTGGATTTTCTTAGTATTCAAATGTTATAGGGTCATACGGTATATCTAGTAACTATGAGATGTGCAAAAGTTGGCTCGCTCACAAATATATATATATATATATTTTTTTTTATACACATTTTTAATTATTCAAATTTGGAAGGAAGAGAAAAATTAGGACAATACAATCTAACCCATGACATTAACTATTTCAAACCGATGATGGTTTGGTTTGGATCCGAACCAAACGAAGTCTAAAGGCAAAATATTTCTTAAAAAAAAAACTGTTATTTATGTTTGCAAATTATTTATTCTGAGTTACAACCGACACGTCCACGTCGGACGACATAAATACAGTTTCTTTCGTTATCTTCGAAAATACGTAGCCAGCTCAGCACTCCCATCATACGCCGAATAGGCTCAATGATTGGCCCACACTTTTTGTCTTTCCATTCAATCTAAACTATTTTCTTTTTACAATCATTTCATCCCACGGTCGTTTTTTTTTTTTTAAATAAATCTTTCAAATAATAATAAAAATACATATTTGTTTATTTTCTAAATGAAACATTATATTTTGGGGGCCATAAGATCTCGCCATCACACATGAAATCTAAAACTTGTCGATATCTAAAAGGAAGCAACGTATTCGTATCGCCGTCGGTGTTACATTTCAAATTAAATATTTATTCTTATCTGTCTTTCAATAATTTCAATATTTAAATGTATTTATTATTATTATTATTAATTGACTTATCTTTTTCTTCTTCAATCTTTTATCAACATAAAATTAAATTGAGTGTCTATTTTATTAAGTCATCTGTACCTTTTCCATTATTACTATGATGGCAAGAATCCAAAAATCCGATAATAAAAAATCCCATAAAGATAAAATAAATTATTAGCAAGATTAAATGATAATCATGTTGGCATATTAAGTTGTAATTATTTAGGTTTTCAAAAAAAAAAAAAATTGTAATTATTTCACGGTTATACCTTCTCCTGTTTTCATAACCAATTATTAAGTGACAAATAAAATTAAACCCGTTAGGGAATAATTGAGGCCCCGTTTGATAACCATTTGGTTTCTTGTTTTTGGTTTTTCAAATTTAAGCCTATTTTCTCTCAAATTTTCTACTCCATCTTTCCTATCATTTATCCATTTTTCTTTAAGAAAGTAGGAGAATACTAACCAACTTTTAAAAATAAAAACAAACTTTGGGAAGCTACTTTTTTTTGTTTTTAAAAATTGGTTGGTTTTCCCCTACTTTTTAAAGGAAAGATGTATACATGGTAGAAATGATGAAACAAATTGTAACAGATTTAAGAGAAAATAAGCTTAAATTTGAAAAACCAAAAACAAGAAATCAAATGGTTATCAAACGGGACCTAAATTATTTAAGCTCGAAGAATATGAATATTTTTAAAGTTCTATCAATCATGTGTCAACTTTATTTAATTTTCTAGTAATTTTTTTTCGTTTGGACAAGATTTATTTGCTCAAATCACCCATGCAAGACCGGTAATTTGGATCAAAATTGAGGGAACTATAATATCGTAATAAAACTATATTTTTTAGTATAAATCACGAGATCACAAATTAATCCTACATAAAATATAACACCTTAATATTGATTTTCAAAATCGAACAATTGATTGTGATGTTGAACTAGATTACCAGACAATGAATCCAACTTATCAATTGAATTGGTCAGTGTTGTAGTAATTTCATTATTTGATTGTAAATAGTATTATAATCCCCTCCCCCAATTTATATTAAAAAAAAAATGAATCCAACATGTCACACTCACCTTTTTGACTAATATCATAATAAAACTATTCACACATGTCCATTTATAATTATTTATTTATTTTTGTAAAGAATATCTTCACCTTTAAAATTAAATGTAGATTTAAGTTTCTTATTTATTGATCAGCCAGTGTGTAAAATAAATGTTAAACACTTCTCTTCAACATGTGATTTAGCATTACTCTAGAAACCATAAATTTCTATATTTGTATAAAAATGTACTTTTGGAATATTAATTATTAGTTGTTTAAATTTCATGTAGTCTCTATTATATTTCTTTCATTTTTTAAAAAAATAAAATTATATGTATCTTAGTTTTCTTTCTATGAAAAGAGGAACTATTTTGGTTCTCATAATATATTTATTATTAAAGAAGAAGATAATGTGACTTTGATGTGCGTTAATGTGTACCGCATGTAATGGGTACCACATAGAGCATTCATTGAAATGGTATTCGATATGAATAAATAGCGTATATATATATATATATATGAGATAAAGTATTTAAATTAAATAAACTAAAATAGTTGTTAAGAAAAGATAGTTTGCCAAAAAAAATTATTGTTTTCTAATTGGCGCTTCCTTCGCCATGGGCGATGCGGCCTTCCCAAATTGGCGTTGCGATCTTCTTAAATTGACGTTGCAATCTTTTCAAATTGGCATTGCGGTCGATGGGCATTCATCTTATTACTGTGTTTTATTATTGTTATTTATTTATTTTCTTAACTACTATTAGAATATTGAGTAGTTTAGATTAGATAGTTTTATATTTTCTATTTTAGGTTATTAGTTAGATTTATAGATTTGATTAATTTTATATAAATTGATTTAATAATGTCAATATTTCTATCCTAATTTCTAAATTCAATAATAGATACTTAAAATTTTAAATATTTATCAGTTATAATTTTGTGTGTGTTTTTTTTTTAAATAATTAGGATGTATGATGAGGATTAAGAAATTTAAATAATTGATCTGTAATCCTAAAAAAGAATAAAATAATATTTGATATGTAGGTGGAGAAATATATTTTAACAAATTAAATTAGGTTCAAATTATCAAATAATTTTATTGGTTCAAATATAATGATGGCTTTCAAATTATGAAACTTGTTTCGTTTTAAATTTTGAAAAAATAATAATAATAATAAATAAATAAAATTATTGTGATCGATAAAATTTTGAACTTTGAGAAAAAAGGAGAAGAACCAACATGGGGAGAGTTTTTTTCCATCGATTTTTAATTGAAAGTTGAACTCCTTTTAAGGACAAATACTATTTTTGAAATTTGAGATTATAATAGGACACTAGTATTTTATAATTGACTATATATTTTAGGAAAACTTAAAGTTTAGTAAAATTTATAAAATAATAGTAAATATGAGAACCTTTTTATTAAAAGTAACAAGGTATTAATGAGTAAACTAAGTACTCAAACATATTAATAATTATTAAATATAAATATTTTTAAATTTAATTACATTTATAATTAATTTAGTAAAAGAGTTGTCCATTATAATTTTTCTATATTTACGTCAGTTTTTCGGCATATTCTTCAGTTTTATTGGGTTTTATAGATACTAGGAGTTTTATTTGGTTTTTAATTTTTTTTATTTATTTTTTGCACAGCACGTGTGAGTGGATTCTAGCATGTACCTTAGTTTTGAAATTGGGGTTTTAGGTATCCTATTGTTTGAGGTCAGCTGTCACTACCAATTTTGTAAATTGGTAAGAAATTGAGACAAAAGAAAGGAAATGAGTTGAGAGTTTTGTAATATAATTATGAGGGCTTGATTGAGAAGAAGAAAGAATAACAGAAGTTTAAAGATATTAAAATTGATGCACATCTCTATTTGATTGAACCCACCCTAAATTTCATGTTCATCTTTCTTCTCTATTTGCATTTTTATGTCAAATTTATAGATTGTAGTAAACCAGAATATTATTTTAGGTAAGAGATTGTTGAAAAATATATTTGCTCTAATTAAATATTGTGACTAGAAATCAGAATAAAACAAATCTTATATTTTGAAATTAAAAAGATATTTTATTTTTAAAACTCTCATTTCGATTTTTTAAAAATAAAAAATAGTAATGAAATAGTTTAGTCAACAAAAAAAAGAAAGAAAGAAAAGGACGTGAGAGATATGAAAAAAGAAAAAAAAAGAAAAAAAAAAAGAAAAAGGGGATAATTGGGTATTGGAAAAAGTTGGAAGAAACATTTGTGAATGTACAGAAATGGTCCCAATACATTCAAAGCCTAAAACAGTACGGACATTGAAAAAGACGTCCCCCGACTGTGACCTTGCAATCGTGTAATCTGTCACCGCACCAAACATTTCTCGCCACGTGTACGCCCTCGTGTACCATTTCCCTTCCTACGTTTTCCGGTTCGCACCATGCCCCGACCCGACCCGTTACTTTCTCACCGTCTTTTTACGTCACCATGATGTCGCCGACATTTCTGTCTCCCTCACGGCCTCACCTTCCACTTTTAGACTTTGTTTTTTCTTCTTGGAATACAAATATTACAGTTTTAATCTATTCATTATTGTCAAGCCACAAATGTTGAACACTCAAATGGGACTGTTTTTTTATCCAAAAGATCGTAGTGGTTTCATTATTTGGTTGTAAATTAATTCAACATCAGTGTTTTGGGTTCGAATCCTGTAAGAATTGGTATTGTAATCTCCTCTCCCGTTTATACTAAAAAAAAGACTGATTTTTTAAAAAAAAGAAAAAAAAGAAAGAAAGGGACGGGTTTGCGGTTTTCAAATTCTGAAATATAATTGAGCTAATTATCGTATTTGGTTGGTTAAAATCCTATGAAATAAAAAATGCATTCATTTTAAAGAATTGTGCATGTATAATAAAAAATATCAAAATATTTTAGTATATAATATAAAATCAAAACTATTTTATTTCTAGTAGTGAATACAAATTGAAATACTCATTTGATCACTAGTTGAGTTCTATAATTAACAGAAAATTATGTACTATAGATAAATTATGTTGAGATTTAAAATTTATGTTAATTATAGAGCTCGATCGCATAAAACTTAAAATTGATACATTTTACTCAAATTAAAATTTAATATTTTTTTACATGAAATATTTTTAAATTTTTGTTATAATTAAAAAGATAGGCTAGAATATACCATTTACAACAAATTTTTATATAATAATAGTTAATAACACTAATAGCGCCAAAGGAATGAAAGAAAATAGGAAAGATGAAATCACAAATTATTTTGTTTTGTTTTTTTATAGTTCAAATTGTAGAGAAGAATACCACAAATATTATATAGAGAATACTCCTACTCGGATCGGAGTTGAATTTGAGACTCACGAATTTGTTAAACCACCAATTTTCTCTTATCTAATGAACCAAACATTCACTTATTAAGAAGAAGAAAAGTAACTCTTATGTAAAAGTGATGTTAGTAAAGAAATCGTGGTTGTATATAATTACGGCATTAAATGGTCGAGATGGAATAATCAAATAATTCGGCAAAGAATTAAATTAATTTTGATAGGAAAAAGAAATGCAAAGCAGTACAATATTTAATGAAATGTAACATCAAAAAATGGGAAATAGCTAGACCCCCCTTTTGAATTTAGCTTCGTGAGGTTGAAGGTTTTTAGATTGTGGGGTATGTGCCATATGAGAGAAAAAAAAAAAACTATTTAAATACAGATCATCATATGAAGGACACCACCCTAAAATTATTGTATATATATGCCCTACATCATAATTTTAAAGTATAACTTGGTGTTCGCTTAAAATTGACCAATTATACATTATATTTTAAATTATTAAACGTATTATTGAGAAGAAAATTATTCTAGTAATTAATCTAAAAAAAAAAGGTACAATAAAATAGGTTCTTAAACTTTCAATTTAGTTAATAAATGTACTCGATTTTCTTTTTTTTATAAATGGAGTCATTCAATAAACTCAAACATAACTTTATTACACATGGTATTGAATACTAATTCAAATATTGATGGTTCAATGCCCATCTGGCACCACTTAAATTCAAAAGAAAAAATAAACCCTCTAAAGCCGGTTTGGTTATGATTTAGGTAATATATTTGATAATCATTTTTTTTATTAGTTTTAAAATTTTAACCCTAGATACTATTATTATTGAATGAATTGATGATGAGTTGATTTGTAATCCAATTCAAACCCACTTTTATGAATTCGAAATAAATGAAAGCAAAATATCGATTTTCAATATCATAATTGTGATTGAGTGTTGAATTATTATCACTAAATAATGAAATCGACACATCACAATGAAATCGACACATCATGAATAATTTTGATTGTTATTGCTAATTTCAAGTATGTTTAATAAATATATATATATATATATATATATATATATATATATACGTGTCTGTCTGGACCAGTTTTCATGCATCTCGACTAATGTCAAGAGACATACCGTCTGACCTACAACATTTGAATGTATATTAAAGAAACTCGGAGGAAATTAATTCATAGGTTGATGATCACTATGGATTGAACCATCACCTTATACACTCCAAGACTTTCTTTGACCAATAATTGAACTACTTCATGATGGTTGAATGAGAAGTTAGCTTGAGGAGTTATTCTAAAGAGTTAGTTTAAAAGTTAAAAATCAAGAGTTGTAGCAAAAAACTCGTTTGGATATAATTTATTTTTATAGAGGAGTTACAAACATTTGCTTGTTTGAATGTGGATTAAAAACAAATAGTTATTTTGAATAGTTAGAAAAAGAACGATTAGAAATGAGTTATTTTGAAAAGTTAGAAATGAGTGATTAGTATTGAAGAGTTATTTTGAGTAGTTATAAATAAATTATTAGAAATGAGTAATTATAATTGAGATGTTGTTTGGAATAGTAATAAATAAGCGATAAGAAATGATGAGTTATTTTAAGTGATTACAAAAATTCATTTGAATGATCATTTTAAATCTTTCATAAATAAGACAAACAAACGTCTATGAGTGATAATGTTGAGAATTCCACATTGTTAAAGTGAAGATATCTCACAGTGTTTAAAAAATAGGTAGATTACTCTTCTCATTACCAATTAATTTTAAGATGGATTTTTACAATATTTAATAGAATTTTCTCGAGGGTGTTGGTCATCAATAATGTTTTTTTTTTTTTTTTTTTTTTTTTTTTTTTTTTTTAATAACAATAAAGCTTCCTTTAAAAGATATGATGATCACAAAAATGATTAGGCCCTTTGTCAATTTTGATATAACCCCTAGTTTTTGGCACCATCGTTTCCTTCTCCCTGAAAAAAAAAACACTATTTCTCTACCAAAAAACACTCACACATATTTATTCATAATTTTTAGGATTTTTCTTTTTAAGAATCTGATTTCCTCTCCAAAAAAGTTAAGACTTTCGATTAATACAATTTTAAAAATTAGAATAAAATTAGAATTTTGTCTCTAATTTGATCACCAAACAATCCTAAATAATCATACTTTTAAAAATTCTTTTAGGCATTTAGTTTAGAAATTAAAATAGAAAACTAGTTTAGAGATGTTTTTTTTTTTTGTTTTTTTTTTCATGATTGTCCGAACCATAATTGTTTAGTCTAAAATTATTGATTATATTCAAGATAATTAAATTAATTAGAAAATTAATCTGCCATAATAGTTTTAAGTTGTTAAGGATTTTCCAAAACCATGAAATATAACATTGAAATGATTAAAACCATCCCAAAATTTACAAATTTGAAAAATGACACGGTTACCATTAAATTTTTGGGGCTTAAACATATAATTAATGTCATGGACAACATTTTTAAAGAACATTGACAATTTTAGAAAAAATAACAAAATATAAAATAAATAAAAATATTTATTGTGAAAAAATTTAAATTTATAATATATGGAGTCATACATGATATTATTCTATTTTTTGTTTACTAAAATCATAAACTTTACATAGAGGATATTATTCTTTTCAAATAACAGGAAAATTAAAATTAATTTTCAAAATTAAATTTATGATCACATAAAATTGAAATGATTATTACCATTTAAGATAACTAATGCGTCATCCACCAATATTAATATATAACTTTTTTCAAAGGAATGTTTTCTAATGTATTTATGACATGAATGTTTTAAACATGCTATGTGTGAGGCATTGCACCCACTGATATTCCAAGCTATCCATTCATTAATAATTAATTATAACCACGCACCTTATGCATAATTTCATGTTACATTGTCAAGGGACATGTGTTTAAGTCAATTAATTTAATTCACGTGTAATTTGATAATTTTCCATCTTTTTCCGCTGCTAAAATCATGATAAATACCAAAAAAAAAAGTGTATTACTTTCCTATCCAATGGGTGTACTTTCATATTTCATGTCTTTTATAGACACGGAATTTGAAAAAATAATAATAATGATAAATTTAAGAATCTGTTCTACAATTATACATTTAGTGATTTATATAAATATGGAAGAACAAATATTTTAGGTTTAGGTTTAGGTTTAGATTTCTGTCAACTAAAAGATGAGGAATTATGAACTTCAAAAGTTCACTTAAATCTCCTAACAAAGAACATGGGACTCTATCCAATTCATGTATGCAAGGAGGAATTTCAACATTGTAGTTCAGAAGATGGATGTAGACTCCAAATTTGTTGGCCTTTTTATTTATTTATTATTTTATTTTAATGTTTTTGGAACATGAGTGCTGGTAAGGTTGAAGATATAATTTTCATGTTTATTTCAAAAAAAAAAAAAAAAAACATGTAGATTTTTCTTGGGAAATTTGCATGTATATTACAATAAGGCAAAAAAATTGAATAAATAGCAACTTTTTGAAAATATTTGTAAATAATTATAGCAAAATCAGATTTATACACTACATCAATAGTGTCTGATAGACTCCATCAATAGACTCTATCAATAGTGTCTGATAGACTCCATCAATAGTGTCTGATAGACTCCATCAATACTATTTGATAAAGTCTATAAAAAAAGTTGCTATATTTGCAATATTTTTAAAAAGTTCCTATAACTCTAATGTAGAGTAGAAAATTTGCTATACAGTTCAAATTCCTTTTTTTCTTCTTAATAATGCATATTATTAAATTGAAAATTCTTGAATAGTAACATCCTTAGGCTTAGTCTTGTCTCTCAACTAATTATATAAATGAATATAATTTGACAAAGGAATACAGTTTCTTTAAGAGAGAAAAAAAAGCAACAACAACAAAGGAACACTGTTTTTAACATTGAAATAATTGAAATAGATAGCAAAAGTACAAAGTAGAATTGTTAAAATCAAGCATCAATATATGCATTATGTCTAAGTGAGTTGCCTCAGATTTATTTAAATCCCACACTTACTAAAATTAAATAAAATAGACAATTGTATTGAGTATTCATAGGCTATTTTATTTCTTTCTTAAAACTTTAGAAAAAAGGTGAATAAGTTAAATAAAAATGGAGGGGATAATAATAAAAGAAAACTTGATTTAGAGGCCATTACAAATAAATAAATAAACTATAAAATATGCCCTGAAAGTTTCAAGATTCCTCTGGTCTGGTCGAGCCCATATTGGGCAAGTCCCACCCTACATGGAAGAAAAAAGCAGCAATAAGAGTGCCCATGGAATTCACATAAAAAACAGGGGCTAAAACGTCAAAATACTAATTCCAAAGGATCAATTAGCAATTGATATGATAATCCTTGATTAAACTTTTCCATGTCTCCAATTGGTAACAGCTTCCGATTTGACACCAATATTTGACTCTAAATTAAAGTTTTATTTTTGCTATCCTTGCTCTCTAACCTTCTTTTCATATCTTGATAATTGCTTTATAATTTCCCCACTAATTCTCTTTTAATCAATCTTATTCCATTCACATCATTACTAGCTACTTATACCAAAGGACCAATCAGCAATTGATGTCATAGTTATTACCAACTCATTTTTTTCTAGTTTGCTTCTTAAATCATAAAAAAAAAACAATAAATATGCATCACATTGCTTAGAAGTAAGAAAAACTTTGGGTATATAAATAATCAAGGAGCATATTTTTATGGATTGTGTGTTGAATCAAATCTAATTTCTTTTGAGGGACCATAGCTAGACAAACATGTTATATATCTTAATAGTTAAGAAGTTAGTAATTCGTGTTCCAAATTCTCCAATTATATTAACTATTTTGAAATGACTTAGTGGTCAAGAGAATCTTGAAAAACTAAGAACTAATGAGTTTAATTTATGATGACCGCTTACTTATGAATTAATTTTCCTACGAATTTTCAGAACTCTAATTATCATAAGGTTACGTGATATATCTTGTGACATTAGTCGAGGTGTATACATGTTAACCAAACAGTCACAGATATAAAAAAGATATTTCATATTATACTATAAAAAAAAAGGTTTATATTTTATCCGTGAATTTTATGGCAAAAGGTTGCATTTATGAAATCGATTTTCATTCATTTGAGGATATATGAATCTAATAATTATGAAAAGATGATCGAGAGGCCCATGCATTAAAATAATTTCATAATGAATAGATAAAAACAATTTGGCAAATGGTGTTTTAAGAAATTAACTAATAGAAAGAATACTCATGGATAGAAGTGTCTTCCTTCTTTGACATGAAAGTATTATTCATATATATATTTCTTTATCCCTTATCTTGTTTTTTTTTTTTTTTTTTGAGAAATTATCCCTTATCTTGTTGGTTGGTCATAATAGAGCAAACCAACATTATTAATCAATAATTTACTAAGCTAACTAACATGATTAATAAAACATGAGCTTCACTCAATAATAATTTGCATATATCATCAATCAAAAGATTGTAAGTTCATGTATATACATTGAAAAATATAAACCTCCAACAAATCTTGCGTACCATAAATTTCTCAAATAATAATAGTAATTACAAGTAACAAAAATGGGCTGCGGATGTTCTACTAGGCCAATCGATGTTGGGCCGTGAAGCTTGTTGGGCTTTCACAATTTGGGCCGAGAAGCCCAATTCAGGAACAGAGACAGCCTTGTAACTTGTTCCTCAAATCATCCCTCAGTATTTTACTAATTATTTTAATAGAAGTTGCTTTCCCCTTTTCTGAAGTAATTTTGGTAACATGTTGAATGAAATTATTCAAAGTTTCAGTTTTTTGGTCAAGTCGAGGCAATGGTTTAATCAGTCAAAATCTTATGAAATAACTATTTATTTTTATTTAACCATCATTAAATAGATGAATTTAAATTTATTATATGTATATTTATTTTTTGAGGGGAGGCATGCTTCACAATTTATAAATGGAAATTAACTTTCAAAGTTTATTTTAATGGATATATAGATAAGAGTGAATAATTCTGACTTATACTCCTAAATTTTGCTTTTAAAAAAAGTGAATGGCTTCTAAAATAGATTATGAGCGTTTTTTACCCTTCACCTCCTCATAGTTGAAAATTATTGGTTACAATCGTTGTTTGTAATATTGATTGAAAATTATATGTATAATAGGTTGAAGATTTTTTACCCTTCACCTTTTCATAATTGAAAATTATTGGTTATACCGATTAAAAATTGTTTGTTTGTGATATTGATGGAAAACTATTTGTATAATTAGTTGGAGACTTTTTTTTATTAGACTCGTCTCAATTTTCTGCTCTACATTTTAAAAAGTTGCTATTCAAAAAACTTTTTTTTTTATTATACATGAAAAAAAACCCTTATTATTATTATTTTCTTTAGTTTTAAAAATTATGATTATTAAAATCCGCTGATCCAAAGAATCCAAATACATTTAAAGCTAGTTTTAAATACAAATTACACTATATAATAAAAGATCCACTAAATATACATCTAAATACAGTGTGGTCCATAAAAGGCATGTCTCTAATAATTAGATCCACTTTATTAATCCATTAATTAATCTAAAAACGATCTAAAAAAGTATTTCCAATAATTTTGCTATGACCCACAATAAAAGGAAGAAGATAAAAAAAAATCTATCCATCGAAATTAATTGACCTAAAGAGAAACTAATACGATGATTTTGGTACTAAAAGAAAAACGATGATTATGAAATTTAAAAAACACTAATACGATTATTTTTTTGCCTTAGCACCTTAAAACACTCTTTGACCATTTAAATCATTTTATGATGGTTCAAAAATATAACTTTCTTGGATATTAAATCATACTCAACTAAATTCCATATTTATTGACAAATGTATCTTTCAATTAAGAGATTAAATATTATTAAAAAAGTTGGTAGCTTGTTGATTTTATTGTTTAGGGGTGTTTCATTCAACATTACGTTCACGAGTTTGATCCTAAAACTAGAAATTTGAATGAGAGCAGTAATGTTGTCTTTGTAGGCTTGTAGTTCCCTTCCCTATTTTATAATAATATATTTTTGAGTTTTTCTTAAATATTTTTCAATCAAAATCAGATATAAAAATGATAAAATTCACAATTATATGATAACCGTATTCAAATTTGGGGGTCTTGTCGTATAATGGTTTAAGGTAATGTCATAATTATGGGTTGTTAGAGGCCCATGCACCTTTCCCACACCTAAACCCTAACTTCCCAATTTAGAGAGAGAAAAAGAGAGACTATTTATGGCCTCTTCTATCTATGAAAAAAAGTGACATCATTTACAATATATAATAAAGGGGAGTCTATGATCATGTGATTTTATGATAAGATTTTGGTTTTCTTTCAAACTCACAAGTGTTTATAAATGATATAAATACAATCTAGGGTTTGCCCATATACTAAAGAAAAATATTTGTTTGCATTTGTATTCTTCATTTCTAAGTGTAATTATGGAGCTTAATTAAGAGATCATGTGGTTGATTATGCAATTTGGGAATGTCAAAGTAAGGGGGACAATATCTATGAAATAATATTATTTGATTTGATATGCAGTTTCACCTTCTTTCCTTCCTATTTTACTCTACTTTCCATTCATTTACCTATGTTTTCCTTCCCCCTCCACTAAATTCTCTATCTCTCTTTATAAATTAGGGTTTCTCTTTGAGTGTGTTCATTAATCTAATTTCAGCTTTATTGGCTGCTGTTTTCGTAGAAGCTAAGCAATAAAGCAAGAGCCTTGAAATTGGTCTGCTCTCATCAATCCAAAAGGTTTTTTTTTTTTTCTTTCTTTGATCTATGAAACCCTAGAAAAAGTAAAACTTTCCTTTGTTTTCTTGAAATATATTGAGAAAAATGAATGTTATCGAATATGGGCTAATTTGTTGGGTATACTTGTTGATTGGAGAATCAAAACTTTATCATCAAATATATTGATTTTTTAAAAACATTCGCATGTGAAATATATAATATTCTTTCCTTTCCAAATTCAGAATTAGAGAAAACTCTAGGTTTATTTGGCATAATGATAAGGTCTTTCAAGAATTTAAAGGGTTGAGAATTCATATGAACAGAATTAAAAGTAACAAAAGAACAAAAAGGAAGAAGAGAAGAAAGGGCCGGGTGGAAAAATCAGGGCTATTTTTAGTTGTGTTTATGTGGAGTTGTTAAAGTTTAAGACTTTACAAAATTTCATTAATTTGGATGGTTTCTTTTTTACTCATTTTTTTATATGAGTATTTGGTATTGGCAGAAATGATCTAGATCATAATTAGTCTTTTGGGGTTTAGTTTTATTGAGTTAATTATTTTGCCCATTAAACTTTAATTGAAAATTTGATTCTTTTTATGAATTTTGTTTTTTATCTTAGAAAATCATTCAAAATAGACATTTTTTACTTGGCCAATATCTCACAAAAATTCAGTTTCCCCAAAGGTTGTATTTTGTAACAGATCAAAATGGAATCAACAACAGCACAATATTATCACAGCCCTTGTGCAGCCTGCAAGTTCCTAAGAAGAAAATGCTCACCAGGATGTGTGTTTGCACCATATTTCCCACCCGAGGAACCTCGAAAATTCACCAATGTCCACAAGGTTTTCGGAGCCAGCAACGTTGCGAAGCTCCTAAACGACGTCCTCCCTCATCAAAGACAAGACGCGGTCGTTTCGCTCGCCTATGAAGCCGAGGCCAGGATCGGAGACCCCGTTTATGGTTGTGTTGCTGCAATTTACTTCCTTCAAAAACAGGTCCAAAGGCTCCAAAAGGATCTTGATGTTGCGAAAGCTCGCCTTTTTCTCTATTCTTGCACTGATTTTTCAGCTCCCTTTTCATCTCAGCCTCAGATTGTTAGTCCTGATCCACTGATTTGGAATAATAACAATCTTTATGATGATATTTCTGCCAATAATTCTTCTGTGTATTTAAATGGAAG
The DNA here is from genome assembly GCA_037832685.1 of Sicyos baderoa. Classification (NCBI taxonomy): domain Eukaryota; kingdom Viridiplantae; phylum Streptophyta; class Magnoliopsida; order Cucurbitales; family Cucurbitaceae; genus Sicyos; species Sicyos baderoa. The sequence goes on from JBBMEF010000004.1 coordinate 8,079,669, forward strand.
AATTTGAAGGAATAATTAGAGGCTCCAAGTTGAAGCAGCTGTGGCTGGAATAATATATGTGTCTGTCTCTTTGGATTTGTGGTTTGGTGAAATGAAAGGTTTTTGAGAATTGGGTTTGTTTTAATATTTTGATAAGAACTCAAGATTTTAGAGTATTTATTATATTTCTATGTGGTTGAAGGGTAGTGTAGCTTTTTGCTACTAAGGATTGTTATTGTTGTTTTTAGGGTTTTATTGTGTTGTATATGATATTATTGTAGTCAAACTCTCTCTAGGCTTGTGCTTGTGCTTGTGGATCAAGTTGTTATAAACATTTTCTCTCAATAAATTTTCAATTTTGTGGACAAAGAGAAAAGATGTATTTTTGATGTGTCGCATATATGTCTTGAACACATTAATGCCCGTACGCCTAACGCATTTGAGCTATCTGTCGTTTGAACGCATGCAGCATTGCACATCCGCATTTCTCATTTTCCGCCGCGTCAGCATCTGATCTACATGCGTTTACTTATTAGTTTCTGCATCATGTAATTAATGTTTAATGAAGTCGCGTATATAAGCCCGAATTAAACCCTAGCCGTTTAGTTGATGTTCATTACTGTGTAATCTGTATTACGACGCACCTCTCTGAATAAACTGTTCTCCCTCTTCGCCCGTGGATTAGCTAACACAACGTAAGTGAACCACGTAAATCTCTGTGTTGATTTCTGCTATTATCTACTTTTACGTTTTCGTATTTCTCTGTTTTACGTTTCTGAATCGATTGACGATTGTCGTTGTCATAACACGATGCACAAGACAACCACTATTTGTTTCACACAAAAGAATACATATTTATGTTTCTTACATCACTAATTTAAATTTCTACTTATTAAGAGAAGAATCAATGTATTCTGTAGGTTTTTTCTTTTAATGTCTGAGAAATATATAAAAATAACTTGATATAGAGATGAGTAATTATTTTAGATTATATTTTTACTCAAAATAATCTACTTACCATGAAAATCAAATACCAATTCTAAGTTAAATTGAATTACAACTAATCAAGTAACCTAATATGTCATCAAATTCAATATTTGATAATTAAAGTCTTTTTTGCACTTTTTTTTTTTGAAAACTTAATGCACAATTTATTTATACAAAAAAAAAAAAACTATAATATATTTTCAAGCCTTTTTTTTCTTCTTCTTCTTTTCTTTTGACGATGTGTAGAATGGTGGAATCAAACCTCTTCCAACTTATATCATTTGAGTGTTTTGACATTTTCAAGCATTTATTAAAATAAGGTTTTATGCATAAAAAAGAAATATGGGTAGTTATTGTTAATCTATTACCAATAATGATAGGTATGATGATTGCAACCATACCATACAATTATTACCAAATCCAGCACACTGCCTTTCCCTTGGAATTTATTCACATTTCTGATAAATAAACCAAAATTTTGGATTTTAAAAAATTGATATTCAACCATATAAATAAAAGGGCAATACTTTCTAAAATGGCTTTTATATTTTTTTAATGATCCAAAGCTTTGTGGTGGTTGAGGAAGGCTTAAATTCAATGCTTCTGCAAAAAGATGCCATTTGGAAGATTTCCTTAATGCTTTCATTGATAAACTTTATTCCTTTAATATATAAATATGAATTATAATGTGCGACTTAGGTATATTTTTAAGTGTGTATCTAACACTTCGCCTCCTACCATAACTTTTAAATCGTGATTTCAAAAATAAATAAATAAAATTATTTGAGAATAATGATAATTTAACTTTCTCATTATTTTAACATGTTTAGAATAGATCAATACCGATATTTGTATATCAAATGGTTAGTGACGTAATGATTTTATTGTTTGGTTGTAAATCAGTTTATGACCAATGTTACAGATTCGATTCTGAAATTAGTATGTGTTCCCCCTTCTTCTAATTAGAGATGTCCATTTTCCTGCCTCGCCCCAGCTCTGCAGGGACCCGCCCCGAACGTGGCGGTGAATCCCCGATTAAGCGAGGAAATGGGGAGTGAGCGAGACGAATTTTTTTCATGGTGACTAAACGGGGACGGGGACGAGAAATATGATCACCGTCCCCGTCCCGTTTCCTCACCCCGCCCCGAATATTTTTTTTTTTTTTTTTTTTTTTTAATTAAATTAGTATATGTTCTTTTTTTTGAAAATTTATTAAATTAGTATATGTTTTTTTTTTTTTTATGAAAAACAGTATATATATATACTAACCGTTTCTTTTTTCTTTTTTTGAAAGTAGTCACTTTGTCATTAATTTTTTTTTTTTTGATTTTACACATTATTAAAAGAAGTAATTTTGAAAATTTATTTATTTTGATTTTGGAAGTTATTGAAATTTTATTTTTTAAAATTGTAAATTAATATTATATTTATAGAATTCTTTATAAAAAAATATTTTGAATAAGGGTAGAACAAGATATAAAAGAAAAAAAATAAAAAGTGAAAAAAAATACAATTTATGAAAAAAATTGGACGGGAAATAATTCACCGCAGGGAACCCGATCCCCGCTAATTTCCCGCGGGGAATCCCCAGCCCGATTCCCGCAAGAAAAAACGATGAATTTTGCGGTGACGGGATCGATTTTAATGGCGGAGACCGTGGACATCTCTACTTCTAATATGTACTTAGAACCAAAAGGGACAGTAAGATCGACATGTTTGTCATCCAAACACCTCAATTTCTTACATCTGTCACTCTTCCCCACGTGTCCTCTCCACTCTTCCCCAATTTCATTTCAATTTCCCATTCCAAAAATCCCCAAATTCTCCTTCCTCAACTCCCATGGCCGCCGGTTTACAGCACCGAAATCAGCCCAAGTACGAGCGGCCCTCCACCGATCCCTTCAAACCCATCCCTTCCGATGAAGCTCCGTCAACCTCTCAAATTTTGATCCTTATTACTCTGCTACCCATCGGCGTTTTCCTCCTCTTCCTCGCCGGAATCTCCTTCATCGGAACCCTAATCGCCGTCGCCCTTTCCTCTCCTCTTCTCCTCATTTTCAGCCCCGTTCTCGTCCCCGCCGCCGCCGTCTTCGCCGGATTTCTCACCGCCGGTGCTTTTGGGGTCACGGCGTTGTCCTCTCTGTCCTGGATAGCCACCAATTTGCGGAGTTCTCGGGTTCCTCTTCGGCTTCAGCAGGCAAAGCAATGGGCCCATGAAACGGCGGCACAAGCGGCCCAAACTGCTGAGGATGCGGGCCAGTCCATTCAGAGCAAGGCCCAGGATGGAATGGGCTCGGCCCAGGAAGAGGAACCCAGGCCCAGGAAGGTGAAACAGGCGAAGTGAAAGGTAGTAGCCCATTGAAGTACTAATAACCCAAATCCAGAGTTTCGAACTTCATATGTAAATGATTTAATAATTTTGGAAAGGAGTGAAGTCGATGTTGGAATATAATTGTTTAGCTATCCTGTATTATGTAATGTGTCTACTATAAATAAAACTACATATTCATATTATTGTGTTTATTCATTTTCTTTTTGTCAAAGTTTTCATTATTTGAAATACAAATATTTAGTTTTATTCGTTTAGATGAAAGCTAAATATGAACAAACTAGCTTTTGGCAATATGAATCTTCCAATGAACATGAAAGAATGTTTTTACTTAAAACTTTATATTAGAAAAAGAAAAAAAAGAAAAATCGTTACACAGCCGTATTTTTGTAAACCCACATTACATGACATCCTTGGATCCCATAAAAACTCAAAATTGATACTCAATTATGGACAATCTCGAGGAGCTCGGCCACGGGACCTGAATCTTCACCATTTTACCATCATCATATTCAAACTCCACATCTCCTCCATCAATTTTGCAGCTTCTGGGCTCCGCAGAAGCGAAAACTCTCATCTCCCCGCATCCCCTCACTCCAATTCTCACCAAACCTTCATCTTCTTCGATTTCCACTGACTCTATCGCGCCCCCACAATTCATCATGTTCGCCAGCCCAATTGCAGCGAATTCCATGCATGGCTTCGACAGAACTGCCACAGGGGACACTACAACCAGCTCGTAGTTTAACGGCGCCATTGAGAATTCCAGATTCTCCCATGCCTTCAACACCTTCACTTGCTTTTCCCGAACCCTGTACATGGCGAACGAGTTTACTCCCTTTACGCAAATGGGGTTTTTCCCATTCTTCCATTCCATGTCTCTTGGACCTGCCTTGCAGCTCAATGTGCGTGCGTATTCGGATGTTCTTCTGTTTCGTCTTGTCTTTGGACACCACCCTCCGCCTTGGCAATTGAACAAACCCAATGCGCCTGTGAACTGTTGGGAGTTGCCCACAAAGTGTTTGATTAAATGCCGGAACCAAGAGTTAAAGCGTTAAAATGAGGTGAATTGTCACGAGGGGCTACTTTTACAAACCAATTTTCAAAATGTGTCTGCTATAAGAGTTGAAGAGAAGCCACAGTCGTTGAAAACGGTCAAACGGTTTTGTCGTATTTGGTCAACGATAACGCCGTTTGACCATTTTCAAAAGAGATTGGTTTGTAAAAGAGACTCCTGGTTACAATGTACCCCATTAAAATGAGAAATCAGGCTAAGAATGATCAAGGGAAGGGATTGTTTTCGTCTTACTTTATTGAGGTTCCAAATTTTGAGCATGGTTTTGCCATCGTGAAGAGGGTCTTCAAACAGGCAGTCTCTGGTTGGAAGGGCGTAGTGTTGGCATCGCAGTATTGACCCATCAGGCAAAACCAAGGCTTTGAGTAACTTGAAGTTGTGCTTACCGACTGAGTCACTTACATAGATTGGTCCACCCGAGATGGCTCTTGAAGCGGCGTGGAATTCCGCACAAGTGTGGCTTGATTGGAACATGTCCCAATCTGGGTGAATCACATTGCCCATCCACAAGCTGTTGTAGGCACAGTGCACCATGTGACACCCTTGCAGCCAATATGGATCGCCAGATGAATCCTCTGTCCAGAAATCATCTCCTACAAACAGAGAAATGATATGAACATACATAAATTTTGATGCTGATTTGTAAAATTTAACTGATGGCTTGTTGGATAAGTGGGGTTTGTTGAGATTATACCAACTCGCCCAAGTGCTATGGCCTCGGTTCCAAGGTACATGAAGTCATTGCAATGCTGCATACTAGCAATAACTCCATTTCCTTGTAAATGTTTCTTGATAGATGCTGTTAGTGCCTTGTAGTAAGCTTTAGCTAGCTCGATTCGACCTCCAAATTCCTCGGATAGCATTTCGAGCAACTGTATGATCGGAATCAGAAACATTCCAACTAATACAACCAGAGAGAAAAGAAGAGTTTTTGACAACTTACATGTATAACATCAACCTTAACGCCGTCAATGCCGGCCGACTGGAGGTGGGAGTGGAGACCATCGTACATTTTATGAACCAGCTCAGGCGGGACCAATCCAATGCCACTATTTACAATCTTGTCCACGGCCAAATCCTCCATTGTCATCTCCAACTCCTTTGACAGCTTAGGACCGATGATCCTTGATAAGGGCATTCCTGGAACATTGGGTCTAACCCCACCCCAATACCCACAAAGCGCATGCCACACATAAACATGCTCTATGCTACTAAACTCCTCCTTTAGGTCCTTCACAAAGGCACCCAGCCCTACACCAGATCCCTTTCTAGGACTCTGATATCCCCTAAACTTATAATTCTCTTCAAATTTGATCAGCCTGCAAGGCATCTGCTCTCCAGCCGCCGTTAGATCCATAGCTTCCTGATGATGATCCACGATGGAATCAGCATCATGGGCAATAGACTGCCACCCATCATCGATCAGAATCATCCCCGGCGGGCACCCGCCGTCCACTAAACATTTGACACCTGTCCTAATCCCCTGAGGGTTCACCTTAAGATAGAATGCATCCCATGTACACCACCCGAATTTATCCACAATTCCCGGTGGCGTCTTCTCTTCTAGAAGCTTAAACGTCCCCAAATGAAGTTTAACCACTTTCATCGCCTCTTTCACCAAACGGTACGGATCTTCGCCGGCTTGCATGTACAAGCAGCTTCTGAACCGGGACGCTTGGACGGTGGTGGACCCACTTTCGACCCTCATCGCCACGCTGTCACCGCCATCGCCACGTGGACGCAACGAGGATCTAAAAGCTCCTTCAATGATGGGAAGGAAGATGACAAATGGACGACCCTGATCATTTGTGTCAAGAATGATCATCTGGGTCTCGTGTTGGAGGTCACCACCGCAGGTCCCAGCCCAATGGGTGGTCCACCAGACCTTAAATCTGAAGATACTTGAGAATCTGATGCCACGGAGGGTTCCGATGGGGACCACGTGGCAGCTTTTCGGCTCGGTGGCGTCGAAGCCAACAAAGCAGCCGCCGGCGGGGGAAGGAGTGGCTACAATGTCTGAAGGGACATTTGTGAGAAATGGGTGGTGGCCATTGGCAACAAAAGTGGAGCCTTGTAAGGAGATTGAGAGATCAGGGGACGGGCCCTCGACGAGAAATGGTGGCGTGTCGTCGTCTATGGCGTTTTTGGGTAAGCTTGGTGGAGCCATGGTGGGGAATCGAGTTTAGAAATTTCAGAGCAGAGAGATGAAGAAGAGATTACTTGGTGAAGAAGGAAGGTTTGAGAGAAGGGGTTTATATAGAAGATAAAATTTACAAGTGGAGTATAAAGAGTAAAGAGTAGTGTGACAAAAGAGGCGTAAAGGGGTGGGAAGCTTCTAGCTAATTTGGATAATGTTTGTTTTTAATAAACATTGAATAAGAAAGTGAGAGAGTGCATGGATTCGTATGATATGATCGGATATTTAAAATATCTTAGAAAAAATGATATACTAATCTTGAAGTAATATATGGAACCAATAAGAACACTTATTTAATCGGTATAGATATTGTTAAAAAAGTTTTCGGAGGCATAGTGGATGAAAACTTGGACTTTGGAGGTATACACCCTCCAAGATTTCAGGTTCTAGACTTACTAGTGACCGGAGACGGATGTTTAAAAAAAAATATTGTTAAAAAAAGTTATTGAGAAAAATCAAAAAATAAAATAAGATATAAGTTGTTTTGAGATAAAATTTTATATTGCGTGAGAGATATCATTATGAATTTGTCCGTCTAACTCAGAAAAACAAATCTAGAAAAGTTCCCATAATTATTGGCCACCAACAATAAGAACCGTGAACTCGGCTTCTTTTTTCAATCTCGTCACTTTTTTTTTCCCTTTTTATTTTTAGAATTTCCAGTTTGCCACTCCCTTTTTAAAGTTTTTTTTTTTTTTTTTTTAAGAGACTCCCTTTTTAAAGTTAAATTACATTGTTTGTTCAAAATTGTATTCAAATCTCAAAAAAAGAATATTTAACGAGCCTTCAAGTTTTCACTATTATGTCTGGTAAGCTATCTGTCTTAAAAGTAATTTCTAACAAAAATTTTAAGCTACAAAAAAGAAAAAAATGACACTTTGTAATTAGAAATTTTAATAGGCCAGAATTATGAAAGTGTATAGATGAATAAAATATAATATATAAAGTTTAAACAATTTTGATTGGTTCAATAAACTTAATCGCTTCAAAATTAAGTTTTTAATTCAATTTGTTATGTTTTTTTTAATTAAAAAAATGGAAATTCAAAATTCCTATCGTAGAGTAAATAGAGGTAATTAAGAAAAGTGAAAAAAAAAAAAAAACAGTAGCTTTTTCATAAACTAGTGTTTAAAAAGTAACAACTTCGAATCTTGTTATTTTAAATTTGTGTTAAATAGAAAAAAATGGAACAAATGTATTATTATGAAGGCAATAAAGGTGGGTACTTTAAGATTTTATTTTTATAATTCAATAATAATTTTCGTGATGATTCAAATTTATAATCATAAGTATTTATTATTATATTTGTAACAACTCGCCCTTGAAAAGGTACGTTCCATTTGTGCTTTGATTAAGTATTTAGTTTAAAATATTTATTTGTGGTTATAATCAGTCAAGCCAGCTAAAAATGAGGAGGGATTTTTGGTGCAGTTGAGGATTTTAGCGTTTAATTAATAAAGAAATAAAGGAAAAAGAAGAGGTTTTCCCACAGCACGTGATCTTCCAGTTTTTCCTTCTCTCCCAGAGGATTTCAATCCAAAACCCTCTCCAAAATCCATATTTTCATTCCTCATTTTGGTATTTCGCATCCCGGGTTCGAATTGGCAATAATCGGTGCATCGTTAGGGTTCTTTTGACAAGGAATCGAGGGTCGGATCATCCCGAGCGGCAACCAAAATCAGTTCCCACAGTGGAAAAAGGTTAGTATTATCATAATATTCAATTATGTTGAATTAGAATCGAAATCGGAATTGAAATCGGCTTCGTTTGGCGAAAAACAGGAGAAAAACGGAGGTTTCTGTCGTTTTCTGCACGCTGGGACCGAGCCTGA
>JBBMEF010000004.1:8099812-8113922 GCA_037832685.1 Sicyos baderoa
TAAATAAATTCCAAAATGATATTTTATGAATATTATATTAAAAAAATATTAAATATCTATTTTTTTTATAAAAAAAAACATCAAATCACTTTCCTTCTCATCTCACTAAACATCAATTTACTATCACATCATATCATTTTTTTCTCTTCGCATCCCACCAAACACCAACTTATTAATTATTATCACTTTTCTTCTCAACCTATCTCACCAAACACCAATTTATTTTCACTTCCCTTCCTTTCCCTTCATTTCCTTTCCTTTTCCGTCCTAGCCAAACATGCCCTTACGGTTCCAGTAGAGAGAAAAAGGAAGAGAGAAATTGGGCCACGCGAGTTTGTAAGTCAGCGAATTCCGATGATAGGCCCAACTATGAAAGGCCCAATAATGACAAACCCTATGCTAACTACCATTTCCCAAGTTGGAGATTCAAACCCATATATTTTTGGTTATTGAGTTACTCTCTTAACTTTTAATTTTTCAATCGCTCATAAAAACCAATAAATATTATACACTTTTTTTCATTAATAGATATTTATAAAAAATTAACCATTAAGGGCTATGGTTAGAGTATTAAAATATAATAGTTAAATTAATATAGTTTAGTATAATATTATTAGGATTATTGTTAGTTATGTTATTGTCAATATTATTGTATAATGGCCCATTTGGCCCCATTAAGTTAGAATGTCTTTTGATATATAGCTAGCTATTATGTTGTAATGTGTGTGATACAATGTAGCCTACACACATTCTTCTTCAATAATGAAATTCTTCAACAATGGCTTCCATCATTCTTTTTGTTGCATCTCAAATCATTACAGCTATCATGAATTGAATTTATGGTCATCTTCACAATCTTTTCAACAACTAAGCTACTTCACGATTATGATTTTGAAAAACTCAAAATCTTAGAAGGATAAAAACGCTAAAACTATTTTTAGAGAAGACATTAATTAACTAATTTTCTTACAAAATTGCATTTTATCTAAGTGTTTCACTTGAAAACACTTTTTAAGTAAAAAAAACAAGCACACTTGCGCCTAAAATTGGAACAGAGAAGTAGATGAAACATAACCTTTCTAATTCTTTGTATTCTTCCATAATTACAAAAATCCCAATCCTCTATAATTAATATTAGGAGATAAAAAATACAAACCCAAACCCAAATCATACATCAAGGCCTAGGACAAAAACAAAGATCAAAACCAAAAAAAAAAAAAAAAAAAAACTATAAATACATTATCCTACTTTTGAATATTAATAATAATAATAATAATAAAACAATTAAAATATCAAGGGCATTTGACATTCCTACCAGGGCCTCCATAGTAAAAATAAGTGCCCCAAACATTATTGCTGCCTTGTCTAATATCATAGCACTCAGAATGGTCAGCCAAGAGCCTAAGATTTGTTAGAGGAAGCAAATTATTGTCCCAATCAACCACTTGCAAGTTCCTAAAATAAGAAGCTTTGCCAAATCCTTCCTCTGCAAAATGACCACTCCCCATTTGTGTGGCTGTGTGGAACCCTGAAGATCTGCTATTCACTATTTCTCCCCCAAATTGTACCATGCTTGCATGGCTCCTTAAATGGCTGAATAGAAATGCTGGCCAGTACCCGACTAGCATACCCGACCCGTACTCGAGCCACCAGTGCCCGTGTTTTGGATCCTGTGTCCATAATTCAAACACACTTGGAATAAATGAAAAATTAAAGAGTACTCGTTTGATAACATTCTAATTCTTGTGGTTCCATTGTTTTCTTGTCTTTAATTTTATAAGAAACTTTAAGGATTATAATTATTTTTGTTTGTTAAGATGGAAAAGAGTATACTGAAATTTGACTAATTCAAATTAAAAGTAACATTCATAAAGTGAGTCCACTTTAAAAAGTATCTCATAAGATACTACACTAATTTTTAGGAAATGATAACATAAACTCAACTCAATCCAATCCAAAAACTAATCATTTTTAAATTTAAAATCTCATGCAAAAAACTAGTATAAAAAAAAAATCATTTTGCCAACATGAGCAATTCTTAGCGGCATTAGTGTATACCCAATAACCAAGAGATCATGGGTTTGAGTCCCCCACCCTCCAATTGATGTAATCTCAAAAATAAAAAACACACACACATTTATTTGAAAAAACATTAATTTTTTTCATGGGAGGTTTTTCATGTATAACAAAAATGAGGTAAAAAATTGCATATATAGCACATTTTTATCAAAATTTGATTTATAGCAAAATTTCAAGTGATTGAGTTCAATCACTTTAATTGATTGAGAAATTTTGCTATAAACCAATTTTACAAACATTTACCAAATCTAATTATTTTTGCACTAGAAAAATCTGTTTTTTTCTTTCCAAAAATAAAATACAAGAATTACATAGTTTTTTTTTTTTTAACAAAAATATTATAGGAGGGAGATTCGAACCTGTAATTACTAGGTCGTACAAGATAGCAGTAAAACTATGTTATTGTTGGCATAAGAATTACATAATTATTATAACATAATTAAGGTACTTATATATCGACTAAACATTTAACTTTTCAACCTTGAAGTCAAAATCAATAAGTAAAAAAAAAAAAAAAAAAAAACTTACCTTCCAAACCATCAAACCAATATCAAATTGCTTCCCACCATAAGAAGAAATAGGCGAAATTGCAGCCCCAATGGCAATCCTGTTATTAATTTGAACGAAGCCAGAGCAAAGTAGATTATAGCATCCAGTAGCTTGATAAGCATCAGTCTACAAAACACAAAACCAAATGAAATATTGTTTACGTAGTTCATTAACGCTTACAAAACACAAAACCAAATGAATTATTGTTTACGTAGTTCATTAACGATATGTTAACTACATATACGAAACTCACCGTCCAGTATGTAAAGAACCTAGGATTGTTGTCGCCATAAAGATCCGGACTGACCTAAAAAATTAGAAAATTGAAGAGATTAAAGCAAAAGAATTTGAAGGCAAAAAATAAGGGATTGAGAATAAATTATTTACTTGCCTGCCATCCAGCTTCAATTGTGTTCAAATCATTGCCAAATGAGCCTGAAATGACCCATATTTGAGATAAGCTGAACTCGTATTCATTACTTACTCGTGGTGCCCATATGTTCAAACTCGCCTTTGCTCCATAATATTGTTCTCCATTTACAAACATCACTGCATGCTGTAATCATTGTTCAACATTCTTCTTAATTTGCTATTCCATCATTTCAGCTTAAAAAAAACACCCTTTTTAAACTCACTCATGTGGCTCGATTTTGAAACTCACTCATGTGCCTCGATAAGAGCGACGCAGAATAATGAGATGTAACTTTCATCGAAACATATAGGTGAATTTTAAAATTTAGGTGATACCAAGACATCATCTAGATTGCTCTCAAGAAAAAAGGACAGAAAAAGGTTGTGGCTCACCGACGTATGTGTGGCTAATGATCATGAGATTATATGTTCGAATGGTTGAGGATCAAACATTGAAAATGTTTGGATTGAAGAGAATTCTAAGCATTTATAAAATAGCTAGATTACTCCAATCCTCTATTTACCGATTGATTTTGAGATGAAATCTCATGTTATCTAATATATGATATCTAAGTCTAATACTGAATTCAAACATTTATTCGGTTTAATAAAAGATGGGTGAGTACAAATAGATACACCATAAAAGTGAGGAGACATGCAAGCTACTTCTCTCGGATATGAAGCCTCCAATTATATTTACGAAATGACTATCAAATCTGGTCTAAATTTTTCGGTTTTCAAACACTATAATTTAGTCAAACCTCATGGCCATTGCCAGCAGAATCTCTCCTCGTACGTCTAATTGGTTTTCTTCCAAATCTCCGAACAGAATTTGCTCTAAAAATGTCTTTCTCTGTTGTTCTTCTAATCGGAATTGTCCCTTCAGGGCAAAATTCGCCTGAAATTGACCATAATTGCAAGTTCTCTGCCATTTCTTCCATGGATTTGTTCCCTTTTGGCCTCTCAGGCGGCTCCTGTTCATCACAATCTTCCAATTCTTTCAATCAAATTCATAAATAAATTAACCCAAAATAAAAAATAAAAAAAAGATTTTAATTTGAATTGGATACCAATGGGGAATGTCCTTTGAGCTCAGGATGGTCAAAAGCAGGCTGGAGATGAGAAAGAACACAGTCTATGATATCACCATCTGAGCTCTGCACCACAACAAAACAAATAAACATCAACCCAATTGTTATGACTCGATTGATAACTATTTCGTGGTTAGTTTTTTGTTTTTGAAATTTATACCTACTACAATTATTTTATCATATATTTTTTTTTACTTAAAAATATATACGTCAAATTTAAACCTACAAAATTTGACTAAAAATAAACTTAAATTAAAAAACTAAATGGTTATCAAACATAGCCTAAATTTATAGAACAATTAAGATTTTGATAAAAATGAAGAAAATTTTGTATTTTTACCTGAATTGTCTTGATTGGAGGCTTGTTGATTTTGTGTAAATAAGCTCTGATGTGTTTTAGTTTCCTCAGCTCTTTGTTGGGGTGGAAAAAAGTTTGGTTTTTTAGTGGTTTTTGATGAGAAATTGAAGTTGAAAAAACAGAGGAGAAAGAAGTAAAAACCAGAAGGAAAACAACAAAACAAGAACAAGAACAGAAATAAGAAGAAGAAGCCATTTGGTTAGAATGTACTGTAATGATTTGTGAGATTTGTTTGTAAGTATTGAGGTTGTTGTCTGGTTGTGTGTGGTGAAAGAAAAAATATAGAAAACAAAACAAAATAAAATCTCAGTTCTAATTCAAGCTCTTACAAAATAAAATCCAACCATTCTAACAAAAAACACAAAACTTTGGTTTTGTTTTGTTTTCTTCTTCTTTGCCTCACCATTCCCAACATAAAATATAAAACAATCTCATTCTCTTTTTCCTTTTTCTTTTTCAAAGGGGTTGGCTTTCTAAAATTGTTTCAGGTTTGAGGGTTTTAAAATAGACCCATTTTAACCTGGCATGTACTTTTTCATAACAAGCAGTCAAAAAAAAAAATTTCTTTTTTTTTTTATTAAAAAAAAAAAGTGCTTCAAATTTATTTTCTTACCAGAGATGAGAGAGAAAAGGGGGAGAGGAATTCAAAGTTTAGACTGTACTGTTCTGCAGACAGTTAAATTTTGGTGGAATGGAATGGCCAAACCACAGCTGGAAATTGGAATAATCTTTTTATTTCGAAGAGAATATCAGCTTTCAAACCTTAATTTGGAAATTCTGTTTTCCCCATTTCCCAGAAATAATGTGTGTCTTAATGTTTTTTAGTTTTTATTAGATAATCTCAAAATAAATTGACAAAATCTTTGGTTGGGATGTTTCTTTGCTTTTGAATGTGAAACCATGTAAGAATTCTCAACACGGCTATCAAGATAATACTTCTTTATTATATTTTATTTCAAAATCATTATTGAAAATAAAAATAGTAAAAATATGATTTTATAAGGTTGATTCTTCACTTTTTTTAATATAAAATAAGTGGAGAATCTTATAACAATTTTGTTAAATGGGTATTGATTAATCTAACATCCAAATATGTGTGAGTGACATGATTTTTCATAAAATATCAGTGAAAATTACACTCCTAATTTGAAGTTATTATTGCTTCAATTTCAACCACAGCTATGTCTGAAAATGATTGTGCTTTTAAGACACACAGCTAGCTAGGCTAAAACCACTCCATTTCAATTCAATGCTTTCTTCTGCAGTTTTTTCAGTACATTAATGTTGTGTTCTTCTCTCTCATTGGCAACTGTAAAAAAATAATAATAATAATAAAAAGCTTAAAAAAGAGAAGAAATGTAAAAATCTTTTGGAGGAAAAAAATATATCAGCTTGCTTTTTTGCAAAATTTTGAAGTGATGATTGATGTAGAAAACAACCCAATTTTTGTGGTGGGTCATTTTTAATGATTATTTCCACACTAAGAAGAAAGGTGGGAGGGATTGCTTTTTGCTATGCAAATTCATTTTAACCATAAAAATTAGATCTTTTGTTTTTTATTATGCAAAATCATGTTGTCCAATGCTCATATCCATTAATAACTCAATCAATGGGAACAGAGAGATTGAAAGATTTTACTTTTTCTGATATAATCAGTTCATTTTTCTTACCATCAAAGTAAACTTTTTATGTCCCAAATCCATATAACCCATGTGCTCATTTCCATCAAGAAATCAATTAAAGATATTGTTGCTTATAAAATGAAATGATCATCATCCTAAATAAATGCTAAATCATGTCTCCAATTTTTACAGAACTTTGAGTAAAATGTTTGTTTGCAGCATGTACCAAAGAGAAATGATTATGTTTGTCCACCTACAAATTTCTTATCATGGTTGGCCATTAGAGATCATCATTCATCATCTCTGCATATTTTTTTTTGGATTGAAAATGATCAAAAATACAATTTGAGCCGATAGTCACTAAGTTAGGCTCGAGAATGAGCATACGAGTTAATTATTCTATATCATTGTTAAATCAACTCGAATTGAAAAGTCAGTCATTATGTTATTATCACATCTTGATTCAAGCAATAATTACATAATTCTAAGTATAAAAAATATGAACAATAAGTTAAAAGTGAAAGAGTTTAAGTTGAAGTTAATAGAGCTTCAAAAAGTGTTTTTACTTAGCTTGTAAGAGTTGCAAACTAAGAAGAAATGCATAAAGGAATATTTAACAACTAAATTCCACTATCTTCATCAGTAAGTTGGAAGAGAATTAGTTTTTATTCAAAGCAAAATTTATTTTTTATTTTCAATCTCATGAACCTTTCAACTCCATGAAGAAAAAGATTCCAATCTTCAACATAAATATTTGAGTGCCCATATGTTTTTGCTTTATGATAATACAAACAGTGCTTATCTTTTTTTTGGCCTTTCATTTTCTGCCATTTACATTGTTTATTTCTGTATGAAATCTTTTTTTTTCATCTTTTCTGACATTCCATAGTGGGTGGACATAGTTAAGAATACATTAAAGTCCATCCAACCTAAGCCATTTAATTCTGGTTCAAATAATCGTTCATTTGAACTCTTATCCAAGTCAACTTTTATTTACCGAATTAAAGCTATGTTCTTTTATGGGGTTTTTTTTTTTTTGCATGAATAGACTAAATTAAAAAAATATTGACAATATTAGGCAAAAAGATATATATTTAGTGATTATAGTCAAATATATGATATAAGTAATACTTTTTATATGATATAATTAATATTAATATCTTAATTATATTGTACGATGAATATTACTTATATTGTATATTTGACTATAGATGTCAAATATTTTCAAATTTACCTTAATTTGTAATTATTTTGTGAAATTGGACTGTGCAGCACAATTTATCTTCTTTTATCTAGTAAAGATTTATGGTCACACATTGTTGAGTTGTTAAGCATTCAATGCTACATTTCTATACATGAAAAGAAAATCTATAATGAGTCTACCATACAAATATAAATATAAAAAAGGAGTTAATTAGTTTCTCATAAAGTATAATATAAAGTTAATGGCTAATTTAGTGACAAAAAAATACACTCATTAGGCATGCATTTTTGTAAAGAAAAAAGTGCTAAAATTAATTGATGCCCCATGAAGGTGTGGCTTGGCACTAGAATAGGAACAAAAGGGAATATGTACATTACCCAAGTTTTCTTTTTGGGGCTTTGAGAAGTGGTGCTTCATGCTTGCCACTTTCAAGAAACTCTCTTCTTTATTTGCTACCTATAGGCTTTTATATATATATATATATATATATATATAGATATATAGCTTTTAAATAAAATTCCCTTCTTTTTAGGTAGCCCCACACATAGAAGTTACAACTTCAAAACACACCTCAGCAACAGCAAAAGAACCCATGAAGGACAAAGTGGGGGAATATTGGTCCATATTCCACAGTGGGTCATTTTCATTAGTCATTAGAACCAACAACCAACATATGAAACAGCCTTGTTGTCAAGTTCCTGCACTGTTTACCATGCCAAGCTAATTGTTCCTAAAGTTGGTCCGAGTCGATAGATTATTGGAGTCGTTTGAACTTCCGTTTAAGGTTGGGTCAGGCTAGGTTAATAAAACTTAACCAATTATAATAATGGACGAATTAACTCATAACTTTTTATATCAACTATATAAACTATTCAACCATACTATAATAAAGCTCTCTTTTTAATAATAAGTTTTTGTTATAATGATTTGTACTGTAAATAGATCTTTAATCATTAATCGTTGCTCTAAATACATTTTGTAGTAATTCTCAAAAAAAAAAATAATAATAATAATAATAAAAACACTAGAAGATTCTTCACTGATTTTTTTATTTTCATTTAATTGATGATTACTTTTGAAAGAAAAAAGATATGTTATCAAAGTTAATGCCAGTTTAGAATAAGATTGTGGGCATTAACTATGCAAATAAATTAATAAACTAATCAGACTTTGGTTATAGTAAAAGCAACTTAACTTTGAAGAAGATGGTGATGTGAGCTCTGCTGGTCATACAAATGTGGAGACCCACATGGAGCCATCTTTGCAATACAAAAACTGCAGCTCCTTTTACAACCTTTATGAGAAAGAAAGAAAAAAGGCAAAAATTTCAGTTACTTTTCAAAAGTTACATTAGAAAACTTTGTATGCAGAGTTTAAACAAATGTATGTATTTGGAGAGCTCAAGTAAATTTTGAAATGTTTCTAGCTAGCATCCCTCTTGGGCATGTGCAACTTTTTGTGTTGAAAAAGGTTCAATATTGCTAAGGTAATTAATATGCCTGGTTTTGTTATTAAAGTCATACACTTTTGTCACAGCATATATGAAAAAGAAAATGATTTGAAATTATACAAACTTAAACTATAATTTGAATTCAGTTTCTTAATCCATTCTAGTGCTTAAAGCACTATGGTTTTACTTTGGCCGCCCAAATTGACAAATTAAAGGATGCAACAACCAACAATCATGAACTAGAGGAAAACAAGCTTCTGACTAAGTAAAGAAAAGGCCCTCCATTTCTAGTCCCTTAAGAGCTATTCAATGCAATCAAACACCCATTTGAACACAAGGAAACTATCTTTTTCTTTTATTATCTTTTTTAATTAAAGAACAGAGGATTTGAACCGGTAACTTCATGCTTATCTGATCATAAATCATGCCAGTTGAACTCAGTTCTTGTTGGCGACAACTATCTGATAAGGACGACAACTTTCTGAAGATCTTCACATTGGTATGGTATTGTTTACTTTGGATGTAATGATGGCTTTGGTTTTGGTTTCACCAAAAAGGCTTCAACCTAATAGAGATGGCTTTTTTGGTATGAAATCGGCAATCAACAATCAATAACGAAGATGTGTAAAACAGATAATACGAAAACGTAAAAGAGGAGAAGAACAGAAAACGACACACGAATTTACGTGGTTCACTAATGTTGTGTTAGCTAATCCACGGGCGGAGAGGAAGAACAAGTTTATTCAGAGAAGACGTCGTAATACAGATTACAAAGTAATGAACATCAACTCTAAACGACTAAGGTTTAGTTCGGACTTATATATGTGCTCTCATTAAACTCTAATTTTACAGCGAGACCCCCGACTAGTAATCGTAGGGGCATTAATGCGTTCAAGGCATAATACAACATTTTTATCACTTATATATGCATGATCTTTTCCATAACTAACGAATGTAGGACAATTTTGTTTGTATTTCAACGCTATCTTTGAATATTGCTAAAGTTTGCAAGGTATAAAATCAAGAAAGATCTTGCTCTGAAACTGAAAAAGTAGGTGCATTTCCTTGTTGGATAAGCATGCATTGTGGAAAGAGCATAAATTCCAGGTTGTGGAATGATAGAAAGGTAGAAAGAATATGAATTGGATTCTCCATAGTGGTAGGTAAAGAATAAATTTCTTGTCAATCAGAAAAGAAAAAAAGGAGAGTGAGAGAGAGAGAGATTTGGGCTAATTTGTTCAAGCTGAAGAATAAGCAGACCACATCCCTCCATTTGTAATTTTCTCACAAACTAAACATGAATGTGAAATTTCCCACTTTCCAAAAAGTAATTTCTTCCTTTTGACAAATCTAGAAGATTTATTGTCTGCTTGTCTGTGATACAAACTATCCTGTAGCATAAAGAAGCCATAGAGTCTAGATTTGTGTTTGATTTCAAATTGGTTTGACTGAGGTTAATATCTCAGAAGTTACTTGAACAATATCTGTTCTATAGGTTGGACAATTGTATCATTGAGTTCTAAGTAATATCTCATTATGTAACATATCCTTAGGCATTAACAAATAAAGCTGATCAAAACTTAAATGGTACTGTACTTCCAGCAGGAATGCTACCGAAGAACATATCGAACTTCGATTTGTCATCCTCAATCGCTACCAGAAAATCTCTACCTCAAGATCCTTCATGAGGAAAATCTACAGTTTGATCTAGCAAGTTAAGATCAATAATTATCTCAGCATTTTCATCATATTGAAACTCCTAATTATGTCACAAGTCACTAATTGCAGCATGCAACTAATAGAAAGCAGTGAACTTTGGTGCAGCAAGTGAAGTATGGAACCAATCTTTCTGATAAAATAAAAGAGGATATTATATGATTGGGTAGTTTATACCTGCTTGTTAGCTCTTGTAACAAAAAAGCTAAGGATTAGCTAAGTGACAGATGATTCTTGAACTTTCAAGAGAGAAGAAATTTCAGAATTTTATTCTTGAAAGCCCCATTTTTTCAGTATTAACGGTTGATTTTGTTTCAAGCAAAGCATCAAAATCCAACTTTGATTGAAGCTAAAAGGAAAAGAAAGAAAGCAGCCTGCACATTTTTCTAAGTGACAGTTGATTCTCTTGCAAACTGCATCAGAAAAAGACATGCTTAGAGAATATATTTCTTGCTCAAGTCACTCAGTCCATCGTGCCTAAGCCGGTCATTGGCTAAGATCGATCCGTTCCTGAACGCGAAGTAGTTTACGAAGGTGCAAATCCGCTCGACAGAGTAGGAGAGGGAGCGCGAATGCGCTCTTTCAAGAGTGCTAGTAGTACAAATAATCTCAGTTTAGAGTAAGAATTGGATATCAGTTTCTGTTATATTTCTTCTCTAGAAAAAGATGTCATCAATAATCAGAGAAACTTCGAGATTAGCCGAGGCCTCGATTAACGATATGGTCCGACGGATAGTTAATCTTCCCAGAAGTATATTAGGAAGAAGAAACCAAACTCTGCCATCCAATTACCAATATCAGATTCTGCAGGACACACCAAATGTACAGGAGGAATGGTCTTTCCTGACCAGTTTCCAGTACCAGTATGGCTCAATGCATCCTTTCTTTTACGCGTGTCGGTTTTCGGAAGCGATGAAGATAGCAGAAGATGAACATAAGTTCTTGTTTTTGTACTTGCACTCACCAGATCACCCTTTCACTCCCTCTTTTTGTGAGGAAACACTGTGTTCAGAGCTAGCAGTGCAGTTTCTTGATGCTAACTTCATCAGTTGGGGAGCTCTTGCAAACAGAGGAGAGGGTCTACAATTGGCTACAACTTTGGGAGCTTCAAGTTTCCCATTTTGTGCTGTAATTGCTCCAGCTCCAGGCCAAAATATTACAGTTCTGCAACAGGTTAGTTGAGTTTTAGTTCTAAATTTTCTGTTTTGGTTAAATTTTCACCTTTTAAGTTTCAAACTAAGTTGCACTACCAATATTCAATATTGGGGTTTGGGTTTTTTTATGCTATTTGGATATAATGATGGGTTGACTATACAAACTCTCATGAAACCATTATAAAACTTTTTTTTCTTCTCTCTTGTAGACGTAACTAATACAGTGTTAGTGAACAACGTAAATCTGTGAGTGCTTTATCTCACGTTAGATGAGATTGAGTTCTAAAATTTCTGTTTTGGTTACATTTTCACCAATTAAGTTGTAAACTATGTTGCACTACGAATACTTAACATGAGATCTCGCTGCTATGTTAACTATGTTATGCAGCAGGTGGTAGCTAACACGATATTAATAAACCATGTAAATCTGTATGTACTTTGTCAAGCGTTTCTTTACGATTCTTTCATAACCGCTAAGTTAAGATGATGGTGAAGTTTGATCTTGTGTTTCATGATTTCATCTAAAACTAGCTTGAAGGGCCACTTTCTCCAGCTGAGCTGGTGGAGATTCTACAGAGGACAATTGAGGAGCAGGGATCAGCTTTTGGTAGCTCCAGACTGAAGCAAGAGGAAAAGATAAGAGCAGATCGCAGGCTTAGAGAAGAGCAAGATAGAGCATATCAAGTCGCTCTCGAAAAAGACAAGGTACATTCTCATGTGACATCCCAAACGCCCCCATTTTATAATCATTTGGTTTTTTGAAATTAAGCCTATAACTACTATTCGTACTTATGATTTCTCTTGCTTTAATATCTACTTTTTACCTATGTTTTCGAAAATCAAAGTTTTAAAACTACGATCTGTTCGATAACCATTTGATTTTTGTTTTTAGTTTTAGAAACTTAAACTTGTTTTCACTTAATTCTCCACAAAAAGTTACGTCTTCCCTTGAAATAACAAGTTTCTAGAAGCTATATTTTAGTTTTCAAATTTAGTTTTTTTTCTTTTTTTTTAAATATAGGTACAATGTAAATATCAAAACAAAAAATACCAAAAGTTGTAGTAGGTGTTGTGGGCTTAATTCTCAAAACTAAAAAACTAAAATAAGATAGTTATCAAACAAGACTTAATAGTTTTCTAAATTTTGTTTTGAGTTTTCGGCTAAGGATTCAAATGCTTCCTTCAGATAATGAAAACCATCATAGAGATGTTGAGAGAAAACAAGTTTAATTTCAAAAACTAAAACAAATAATCAAATAGCTATCAAACGAGATCTTAATCATTTCATTTAAATCAAAAAATTTGGTAAGAAATCAACCTTGTTGCCTGCTCTAGGAAAGGGAAAGACTCAAGAAACTCCCTCCAGCATTACCACAGAAAGAAAATGATGGAAAACTGAAGCAGATTAATCCTCCAAACAAACAGAAAAATAGAGTGAAAGAATCAACTTTTACTCATGTAACTCCAAACAAGGATCAAGCAAGTAAAGGAAAGGATTCTCATCCAACCACCCAGGTAATTAAGAAACTTTACAAAAGCAGAACTTTCAATCCAAAGATCATTCTAAAACTAAACTAAGTATTTCAATTCATGTTTTTCCAGATACTAATAAGGTTTCCAAATGGTGAAAAAAGAGAGAAGAGCTTTTCAAGCATGGACAAGGTGAAATCAATATACAGTTACATCAACTCGCTCGGCCTGCCTCGAACCGAAAACTAAAGATTGATAGCCAGCTTTCCCAGAAGAGTATATGGTGTGAATGAGATGAATATGACTCTGAAAGATGCTGGTCTCTTCCCAAGAGCAAGTTTGTTTTTGGAATATCAGTGATATATGTCATTTGCTTTCATGATCACCTTGGCTTGATGTAGATTAGACCTGCACTTGATCATATGTTCCTGTTTAGCAACTATTTTTTTTTTTTTTGATGACTGGGAATTGGAGCTGCGCTCCCCTAATACTCGGAGTACCAATGACCCATTTCTAGGCTGGAGAACCTGTTTAGCAACAACTTTGTTTGGGATGCACACAAATATGATATCTTATGGACCGGTTTCAACAAGAAAGCTTAAAATGTTTAACTCTCTAAATATCTAATTAAGTCATTTCAATCATAGTTATGACAAGTATTCTAGAGTGGTGTTTCATAATGAAACTAAATAGTTTTTTATCACCGAACGAGTCAGTGACGCGAATGGTTATTTGGTTTGGTGTTAATCTATTTTCATTCTATGATCACGGGTTGAATTAGTGGAATCGGTATTTGTAATCCCTAGGTTGATCGGTGTCAAGAATTTAGTTAAATTAAATCTCCCAAACTCCTAATATTAGTAAGCAGCTAGAGGATTTTTTGCATCCAAGGGTCAAAAAAAAAAAATGGCAAAAAGGGGAATTTTCCTCAAAATATTTGCAAACTGGGGGCATCGCGTGGCTCCCACCCACGCGACCCCTTTTTTTTTAGGTCGCGTGGGTCCCA
>JBBMEF010000004.1:8114022-8133824 GCA_037832685.1 Sicyos baderoa
TATTTTGTAATACAATTGTAGCACCACAATTGTAATACCAAATTTTGTGATACAACTTTATAATACATTTTTGTATGATATCACTAATTTCCCATTTCTAATAGAAACATATTCACCTTTTGTTTCACTCTCACATTTTCTCTCTTTGTTCAACAAACACCGAGACTTTGATTTGACTTTTGCTTCCACAATATTTCATTTCATATTTCATTTTTTCTCCAACAGTATAAATGGAATTCGATACTTTCTATCTATATGGACATAGTCTTATAATATTGTTATGAATGTATAAGGAATAATATATCGTATCGACAAGAAAATCAACATTGCTACTATGTGGACATAGTCTCAAAAAATTATTATAAAGATACGAAAAGATTCCATATGGTAACACAGCTAGCACATGCACAATATTTAGATTAGAATATTGTGGAAGAAAAGAAAAGAAAAAAAATAAAAGTAATTGGAGCAGCAGCACGCGGGAGGCAATATCAATTTTATTTGCTCTGCTTTATTTCCACAGCTTTTTATGCTTCTCCATTTCAAATGTCAATATCTTTCCATTCTTTTATCCACCATCAAAATCTACGATGAACTAATTATTTCATTGTTTGATAAACATTTAATTCTCAATTTTATAGTCATGGTCATAGGTTCGATCTCTAAAATCGATACGAGACTTTTATTTATTTGAAAGTAGTATACACTTCTTATAAGGTATGTAGTCCTCGTTGTATTAAAAAAAAAAAGAAAAAAAGAATAATCTACTTTGTACTTCCTTTCTGCACCCATATTCCTACGACTCAAAATTCAATATCCTTCTTTTTAACATTTTTAATCTTTATATTATATATAGTTTAAGCTCTAAAGGGCCTGTAATAATTATATTTCCCATAAAACTTTTTTAATCTCCTGCATTGAAAAACAGCACTGGAATATTCTCACACCTGTAATATATGATTATTTTAATTTGCTTACAAATTGCTTGGCCTTGTTGCTTTTGAACCAGCCTCCCATGTGCATGCATGATTATTATCATTTTTAAACCGTCAAGAAAACCATTCATGCAAATTTATATGTGAAAAAAGATAACTCTCAATAGTTGTATATAAAAAAAAAGAGATTATTTCAAAAAAAAAAGAAAAAAAAAAGAAAAGATAACTCTCAAGCCTATCGCAAGTCAAGATCACTCCCACCCCAACGTTATGGTTTGATTGAGACCAATAGGAGTGATTTCAGTCTATACACACAATTTGATATCGGTTAATGTACGGGTCAACTTACATGCACCTGATCGACTATTATTCATTGAATTACACTTGAATTCATAATATTTAGATGTCATGAAAGTTCATAGAAAACTTAATTTATAGATAAGAGGTCATCATAGATGAACGGAAGTTATGATTTTTTTTGATTTCTACTCCTGTTAACAATTCAAAATAGTTTTACACAATTTAGTTTAATTTAGTGGTGGAGGCATTTCTACTAATTTTATTACTAAGTTTGAGTATCATGATCTCTATATTTAGAATAACTTAATTATTCTTTTCCATGTAGTAATGTATAATTATTATTGCAATTTTTATATGCATATGGAGGAGATCATTTGCACCAAAATAGATTAAAGAAAACCACCAAAAAGTACATTTAGAACAAGCTTTCAACTAATTTTCTTGCAAATTAAAGTGCTCCTACTATAAATATTTCATTGGACAGCACTTTTTGTAAAGCCAAAACACCTACTAAGATTGGGAAGGGGAAAAGCAGAGAAGAAAGCACAACTTTTCTAATTCTTTGTATTAATTCATAATTACAAAAATCCCATCCTCTATAATTAATATTAGGGAATAAAAATAAAAAAAAAAGCCCAAAAACAAATCCAAACCATACCTGAAGGCCAAGGACAAAACTAAAAAAAAGCTACAAAATTACATTCTATTGTACAATAAAGCTTTGCAAATTGCAACATTAATTAATTAAAATAATTTCAAGGGCACTTAACATTCCTACCAGGACCTCCATAATAAAAATAAGTGCCCCAAACATTATTGCTGCCTTGTCTAATATCATAGCACTCAGAATGGTCAGCCAAGACATGAAGATTTGTGAGGGGAAGCAAATTGTTGTCCCAATCAACCACTTGCAAGTTCCTGAAATAAGAAGCTTTGCCAAACCCTTCTTCTGCAAAGTGTCCACTCCCCATTTCTGTGGCTGTGTGGAACCCTGAAGATCTGCTGTTCACTATTTCCCCTCCAAATTGTACCATACTTGCATGGCTCCTTAAATGGCTGAACAGAAATGCTGGCCAGTACCCGACCAGTAGACCCGACCCGTACTCGAGCCACCAGTGCCCGTGCTTTGGATCCTGAGTGTGTGTGACATCCATAATTTAACATTTAGGAGTCGTTTAGTAACGTTCAACCTATTTTAAGATGGTATTTGCACAAATTTAAAAATAGTGGATCTGGTTATTATTGTTATTTTTTGTTAAAATAAAAATGTTTTATTTTGAACTTTTTACTTATAAGATGAACATAAATACTTAAAAATTAAATATAATTTAAACTTTCCTGGATATGACACCTAGCTTTAAAGAGAATTGATTAGTCCTTGAACTTATTAAGTTCATATTATGTTTGAATAATTCATAAAGCTCATGAATGATGGATATAAAGTAAAAAAAATAAAATATAAACATAGGCTAAACTTTTATTTTGGAAGCAAAGCATAGGTTAAACTTAAATACTGATGAATAACTTCTTAAACTTCCTAAAATTATAATAAGACATTAATTAAATACAACTTTTAAAGACTTATCAGGCATTTTATTTAAAGTTGAATATTGTTTTGAAAAAAAAAAATTAGTTGAATAATCCAACAAATAGGACAAACTCCAAGTTTATAATAATAAAAATAACAATAATAGTAATAATAATAATAATTTAAAACCAATGTTTAAAGTTGGATAAGAAGAACACTTTTAAAAAAAAATACAAAGGCCGGAAAAAAACATTTACCAAATATTAAAAAAAATTGAAAGATAAATAACAAAATAACATAGTTAAGACACTTGTACTTGTTCAGATTCCTTAAATTCAAAGTGAATTAAAAAAAAAAAAAAAAAACAAAAAAACATATATACCTTCCAAACCATTAAAGCAATATCAAATTGTTTGCCAGTGAAAGAGGAAATAGGCGAAATAGCTGCTCCAATGGCGATCCTGTTATTGGTTTGAACGAAGCCCGAACATAGTAGATTATAACACCCAGTTGCTTGATAAGCATCAGTCTACAAAGTTACCAAAAAAACATTAACATAATTAGCTAGGCTTGTTCAAAACCTTAACATAATCAAGTTCACAACAAAAACATCATGACCGAAAATCGATGACGCAGTTGGTTATCTTGTTTGTTGTTAATCCATTTTACTTCTACGATCATGAGTTCAAATTCAAAAATTGATATTTTACTCTTATATTATTTGAGAATAGTTGTATCCTTCATAGGTTTGTTTGTTCCTCAACATATCATGAAACTTACCGTCCAGTACGTAAAGAATCTAGGATTATTGTCGCCATAAAGTTCTGGACTAACCTGAACAAAAACAAAATAGGATGAAGATAATTACATTCAACTCGACTATTTTTATAGAAAAAAATTAATTATTAAGTAGGTAGATATATTAAATGTTAACTTGCCTGCCATCCAGCTTCAATGGTGTTCAAATCATTCCCAAATGAGCCTGAAATTACCCATATTTGTGATAAGCTAAACTCGTATTGATCACTTACACGTGGCGCCCATATGTTCAAGCTCGCCTTTGCTCCATAATATTGTTCTCCATTCACGAACACCACTGCATGCTGCAACCAATTCAACAACCTTATTTATTTTTTATTTTTTTTGGATAAGGGGAGATTGAATCCGTAACCTTATAATTACTAGATCGTACAAGATGCCATTCGAGTTCAGTTCATGTTGGCTTCAACACCCTTAAATTTATTCACAATAAATGATTTAATATAATTTGACGTGCTATCAATAAACCTCATATTCAAATTAAGTATTTATTTCTACTTTTGAGTCATTTTCAGACATTTTCCAAAAATTTGAACTTTTTCAAATCTATAAACTGATGTGAGTGATGATTGGTATAATTAATTACCAAAATCTATCTGTTTCAAAAAAAAAAAAAAAAAAAAAAAGAAACCAAAATCTATCAACTTAAGTTTTTCTATATAAAAAAAATAAAAATAAATTAGAATTTGATTTATGATTTAACATGGTTGAAGAACATAAAATAAAGTGAAGAGGAAGAAAATTTGTGAATTGGGATAAAATATCTGCCATGGTTCGATTCGTTTGAAATGTTATAAAATTGAAACTAAAAAAGGAATTTTTAGAAATTTGTTAATGTTTATAGAATCTGAATAAGAACATAAATAAAATTATGATATGGTTAAGTAGAATTGTGTAACTACCTCATGGCCATTGCCAGAAGAATCTCTTCTCACACGTCTAATGGGCTTTCTTCCAAATCTTCTAAAAGAACTTGCTCTGAAAATGTCTTTCTCTGTTGTTCTTCTGATCGGAACTGTCCCTTCAGGGCAAAATTCACCAGAAGCAGACCATAACTGCAAATTCTCTGCAGATTCTTCCATCGATTCGTTCGCTCTCGGCCTCTCGGGCGGCTCCTGTTCGTCGCAAACTTCTAATTCTCTTAATCAAATGAACACCAAAACAAGAACAAGATTCTGATTTGAACATAGATTACCAATGGGGAGTGTCCTTTGAGCTTAGGATGGTCAAAAGCAGGTTGAAGATGAGAAGGAACACAGTCTATGACATCACCATCTGAGCTCTGCAAAAACAAAACACAACCCAAATTGTTAATTTTGCAGAACAATCAAGATTTTGGGAAAAAAATAATTTTTTTTTTTTTACCTGGATTGTCTTGACTGGAGACTTGTTGATTTTGTGTAAATAAGCTCTGATGTGCCTTAGTTTCTTGAGCTCTTTGGTGGGGTGGAAAAAAGTTTGGTTTTTTGGTGGCATTTGATGGGATTTGCAAGTTGAGAAAACAGAGACCAAGGAAGTAAGAACCAGAAGAAAAACAACAAAACTAGAAGAAGCTGATGAACAAGAAGAAGAAGCCATTTGGTTGGAATGTTTTGGTGAAGTCTTTTGTTTTACTGTAATGATTTGTGATTTGTAAGTATTGAGGTTGTCTGGTTGTGAGTGTGATGGAGAAAGATATAAAAAGAAAATAGAAAACAAGTCACATAGGATGATACTTCATTTCTCTCTAATCTCACTTCAAATCCTTACAAAACCACAAACTTTTAGTTTTGTTTTCTTCTTCCTTCTCTGCCTCACCCTTCCCTAACATATAATATAAAATACCAACATGGGAATCAAGAAAGTCCCGAGTAATTAAAGATACTCGAGAGGTTATGGGTTCAATCCGAACAAACTATTTAAAATTGGATTTTCTATAGATTCAGTTTACAACAAAATATCGTAGACTTAAACCGTTTAAAAAAAGTTGGGTGTGCGTAAACTAGTCTCAAACACTAGTAAAAAAACAAAAAACAATATAATATTAAAAAATCTCTCTCTTTCTCTCTCTCTCTTTTTTTTCTCACACTCAAATGGTTTTGGCTTTCTAAAAATTTCAGGCATGAGGGCTTTAAAATAGACCCATTTTAACTTGACAATCATTTTTTCATATCAAGCAGTCAAAACTTCAAAAAGAACATTGTTTCAAATTTCATTTCTTACCAAAGATGAGAGAGAAAAAGAAAGAGAGAGAGAGAGGGATTCAAACTTTAAACTGTACTATGCTGCAGACAGTTAAGATTTAGGTGGAATGGAATGGCCAATCACAGTTGGAAATTGGAACAATCTTTTGAATTCCAACACAAACTAAAAAAGGAAAAACCACATTCAAACCTTAAATAGGAAATTCTGTTTTTTTTTTTTTTTTTTTCACATTTCCCAGAAAAATTCTGTATATATACTGATGGTTTCTGGGGGTTTTCAAATGGAATTGATTAATCAACATCCCAACATTGTGTAACTGGAATGATTTTTCCTAAAGTATCAGAAAATTAACACCCATTGAGGTTATTAGTGATTCAATTTCAACCACAGCTATGCCTGAAAATGATTGTGCTTTTAAGACACACACCAACACCAAATGGCCTAACCCACTCCATTTCCATTCAATGCTTTTTTCTGCATTTTTTTCAGTACATTAATGTTGTGTACTTCTCTCTCATGGGCAACTGTAAAAACTTTGGTTCAGAAAATAAAAATGTAAACTTTGATGGAGGGTGAAAGAAAAAAATTCAGGTTGCTTTTCTTTTTGCAAAAAAATGAAGTGGTGATTGATGTAGAAAACAACTCAATTTTTGTGGTGGGTCATTTTCAATGATTATTTCCTCACCAAGAAGAGAGGTGGGGGGATTCCTTTTTGACCATCAAAAATAGATCTTTTGTTTTTGATTAAGCAAAATCATGTTACCCATTTGCTCACTTCCATCAATAACTCAATCAAAGATTAGATATTTTACTTTTTTGGTGTAATCAGCTCCTTTACCATCAAAGTAAATCTTCAATGTCCCAAATCCATATGACCCATGTGCTAATTTCCATCAAGATATCAGTTAAAGATACTGTTTCTTATAAAATGGAAAATGATCATCATTCTAAATATATGCTAAATCATGTCTTCCATTTGCCCAATTTTCACAGAGCATTGAGTAAACTGTTTGTTTGTGGCTACCAAAGAGAAATGATTATGCTGGTCCACCTGCAGGTTTCTCATCATGGTTGCCCAATCTTAGCTAATAATTTTTTCGTAGAGATCTAATCGTCGATCTTCGTAACGATAATTGATATCTTATCCGCTGAACTATGCTCGGATTGATACATGAAATATATTACAACAATTGGGGTGCGGGATTCGAACCCATGACCTTATGGTTATTAGCTGTAAACTAATACTTCTGAGCGTTGGCGAAAAATATCCCATTCACATCTTTGTTCAAGCAATAACTACTTGATTCTGTATAAATATGATCCATGAATCAAGAGAATGAAATTGATGGGTCAAATGCAATTTGAACAAAAAGGTCAAAGAGTAAAGGTGAAGCTTGTAAAACTTCACAAAGGTTTTTACTTAGCTTGTAAGAGTTGCAACCCAAGAGAACTGCATAAAGGAATATATTTACATGTACAGCTAAAAATTCCACTATCTAGACCAGTAAATTGGAAGAGAATGAGATTTTATTCAAAGCAAAAACTCACTTTAGGAATAGCACCAATGACTAGTGGATTTTTGCTTTTTAATCTCATGGACCTTTCAACTCCATGAGGAAAAAGAATCCTATCTTCACCCATAGACATATGTGAGTGCCCATATGTTTATGCATTATGATGATACAATTACAAACAGTATTTTCACTTTTGGACCTTCATTTTCTGCCATTCATATTGTCCATTCCTGTACAACTATGAACCTCTATTTCCATTTTTCCTTCAATTCTACATTCTAGAGTCTGGTGGACATAACTATGAACACGAATAAAGTCAACCATTTTTTTTCTTGGTATCCATGTGTACGAGCAAATTTATACACATCTCGACTATTTTCACAGAACTATCTAATTCGATTATATTTGGTTTTCAAAGAAACCGTAAAAAATTAATATTATAAAGGTGACTATCCTAAATTTAACTTATAGTATATTAGTTCTCTAAGGCCTCTTAAATCACGATGGTTTAAAATCCAACTGTTTCGAATGTCTTACACCCTCTAGTCGTTCAACATGGAATTTAGTGAACAATATCATATAAATATAAACATCAAAAGAGTTAAATTGTCCTCGTTAAAGACAAGAAACAAACGATATATATTTGATTAACTTGGTCTAATATAAACTATTTACCAAACTCATCATCTTGATTTAAAATGACAGTGACAAAAATGCACTCATTAGGCCTGCATTTAGTCACATAAAACTTGAAAAGAAAAGGGGCTAAATCCAAGTACCATTTGTTATAAAAAGCAATGATAGCCCATGAAGGGAGTGGCTTGGCACTAGGATAGGAACAAAAGGGAATGGACATTACTCATTTTTTTTCTTTTTGTGGCTCTGGGAAGTGGTGCTTCATGCTTGCCACTTTCAAGAACTCTCCTTTATTTGCTAGCTAGGATTTTTTTTATTATTTATTTATTTATATAGTTATTTAAATAAAAATTCTCTCTTCTTTTCAGGCAGCCCCACTTACAAGATACAACTTCAAAACACCTCAGCAACACCAAAAGAAACTATAAAGGACAAAGTGGAGGAATATGGTCATTATAACCAACACATAAAACAGCTTTGTCAAGTTCTTGCACTGTGAAATCATGCCTTCTTCCTAAAGTTGGTCTTAGTCTATACATTCTATTTACATTATTTCACTATTTGTTCTTCTAATTTAAAGTAAAAGACGTGGTCGAGAGAGTTTTAGGGAATCCAAAAAGTTATAAATTCAATCTTTAATGATAATTTACCTAAGAATTAATTTTTTTCGAATTTCTTTGATACTCAAATATTGTAAAAGAAAAATAGTTTCAAACGCTTACAAATATAAAAAGAATTAAAAAAATACAATGCCAGTGTACACTAAGATAAGTCAGTTTTGTGTAATAATTATACACACATTAATAAAATAATCTGACTTTGGTTGGTAGAAGGCAACTTAACTTTTTTTTTTAATTATTCTTATATATATAAGAATTAACCTGAAAGAGATAATGTGGAATTACACGTGTGAGTCTATAAAACCAGTGGCTACAAGTGACTCTCATGTGAGACCCATGAGTTCAAATTTACTTGTTATTTTAATGATATTTTTCAGAACAGAATAATTCTTCTTCACCATCTAATTTAAATAATCAAAGTATCATTTGCTAGTAAATATAATTGGTTTTTTCAAAACAAATGGATGGTGATAAATGTTTTGTTCTAGAAGTAGGGTAGGTATATTTCTTTCTTGGGGGTGTTTCTTTTGCATATTCCTTTTGGATATTTATTTTTTATAAAATATTTTTAGCGTAGGTTATGTGCACTTAGGACCATTTTTTCAGGACAAATCATTTAACCTTACAATATTTGATTGTCAAAGAAATTGATAAGAAACTAAATTCTACATAAATTATCATCATGGATTGAATTTATAATCTCTTAATTTTCTAAGACTCGATTCATATTCATTTATGAAGAGTCTATTTATGAGGCAACAATAGAAAGACATGTATACATGATAGCAAAATGAGATGTATGTTTGTAAAGCATGGAAT
Source organism: Sicyos baderoa (assembly GCA_037832685.1). Lineage (NCBI taxonomy): Eukaryota > Viridiplantae > Streptophyta > Magnoliopsida > Cucurbitales > Cucurbitaceae > Sicyos > Sicyos baderoa. The sequence continues at coordinate 8,123,378 of JBBMEF010000004.1, forward strand.
GAAACTTGTTTGAAAAAAAAAGTGAGCACTTACAGAGAATAATGTTGGAGTGTGATTGGTGGTGGCAGTGCCACTAAACCTTGAAGAAGAGTTGAAGAAGATTGTGATGTGAGCTCTGTTCATCATCTGAATGTGGAGACCACATGATGCCAACTTTGCAATACAAAACCTGCAGCTCTTCTTACAAACTTTATGAGAAAGAAAAAAAAGCAGAAATTTCTGTGACTTTTCAAAAGTATCATTAGACATTTATGTATAAAGAGTTTAAACAAATAAATGCATTGAAGAACTCAAGTGAATTTAACATCTTTCTAGCCATGGTCTTGGGCATTAACCTTTTTTGTGTGTTAAAAGTGCCATGATAAGGTTATATACCCTGCTTTGTTCTTCTATATATATATATATTTCAAAAGCAGGTCAAAAAAGCACTTGGCTGTAAATACTTTGTTAATAATGTGTTTAATGATAATTTCAAATACAAACTTAAGCTATAATCTGAATTCAGTCTCTTAATCCACTCTAGTGCTCACAGCACTATGGTTTTACTCTGCCCGCCCAGATTGACAAATCAAAAAATGCAAGAACCAACAATCATGAGCTGAAGGAAAATCAATTACGAGGGTGTTTGGGGTAAAGGAAATGGTAATATTCATCGGATGATGAAAATTAAGAAAAGAATAGGGAGAAGCGAGGAGAAAGATCATCTATATTTGAAATAAAGAAAAATGATTAATTGTGTTTGAATGCATAAAATGATTATGAAGAGAATAAAATAGAAAATATGAAGAAATGAAAAAAGTAATTATTGGAAAAATGTGATTATAAGGAGAATAAATATTGATTACGAGGAGAATGATTCTCGGCGGTCCAAAAATAAATAAGAACCATTCCCTATAATCATTTTCATCGATCCTTGTTGCCTAATCACAAAATGAGCCTCTAACTAAGTACCCATTTGAACTTAAGACAGCTATCTTTGGATTTTTCTTAAGTTTGCAAGGTGTAAAATCAAAAAGATGTAGCTCTGAAACTGCAAAAGTGTTTCCTTGTTGGATAAGCATGTTTTTTCTGCAAAGAACATAAATTCCAGGTTATGAAATGATTCAAAAAAAAAGTGGTAGGTAAAGAATTAATTTCTTGTCAATCCGAAAAGAAAAAAGGAAAAAGAAAAAAAGAAAGAGCTTGTTCAAGCCGAAGATAAGCAGAGACCACATCTCCATTAGTAATTTTCTCACAAACTAAACATGAATGTAAAATTTCCCACTTTTAACAAAAGCAACTTGTTACTTTTGACAAATCTACAAGAATTCTTGTCTGCTTGTCTGTTATAGAAAACATCCTGTAGCATAAAGAAGCCAGATGGTATAGATTTTGAGTTTAGTTTCAACTTGGTTCGATTGAGGTCAATATTTAGGCAGTACAATGCTCAGTACTCGGAAGTAATATTGACTTACTTGAATAATTGTTCTATAGGTAGAACATTGTGTAACATCTTTTTTTTTTTTTATTTCGTGACTGTCCGGGCCAGCTTACTATGTAACATCTCCTTAGACTTTGGCAAATAAAGTTCAATTATAAGTTCAAAAGATCAATAGTTGAATAGTATTGTGCTTCGTAAAGAATCGATAAGGAAGAACATCCCAAACTTCGACTTTTCATTAAAAATTGCCCAAATACCAACAATTTTCTCTGCAGTTTCATCAAACTGAAACTCTTGGTCATGTAACAATTAGTAAATACAGCATGTAACTAAAAGAAATCAGTGAACTTTGGTGCGGCATGGTTCATGTGCAGTGATCTTGTTCATGTTTCTTTCTGTAATGTTGGCATATCTATTGTGGAAGCAAGTGAAAGTATGGAACCAATATTTTCATAAGAAAGAAAATTGCAACTGCTTTCTTCATTAGTGCCCTGAAGGTGAACTAGTTCTATATGTTAGATACATAAAGAATTAGATGAAGAAGCAGCATATCAATCTCTCTTATTTTAGTTTAGAGGCATTATGAAATGCATTAAGTGATTATGAGGAGAACTATTACCGGTATTTTGTATTTTGGAATCGGGATATTGAAAATGATTATTGGAAAATAAACATTAATAATGAAGGAAACTAAAAGTGGAGAATGAGATTATGAGAGAAATGAATAGTGATTAATGGGAGAATGATGTCGATGACCCATATGTAGGTAAGGAAATTATTACCCTAATTGAGCAATGGTCTTGATGAAAGCTTGAGTGGAATTTGTGATGATTGGAGGAGAGCAAGAAAGAGGGAGAGAGAACTTGGGCTTATTTGAAATGGGCCTTGACATGGTGAATGGATAATGGGCCTGCAACATTGTTAGACTAGGATAGGGCCCAATCAGTGGTTTTGAGTGATTACTCCTCCTCAGGGGAAAGGAGAGAAAGAAAAGAGGTGAGGTTACAGAGCAAAGGAGAATCGAATTGGAATGGGGGATCCGAAATTGTCAATCTTTCTGGTCAACCTCTTGTGTTTTCTCACTCTTTGCATCGCCATTGAATCGCCCCAATACACCGTGGTTCATTCAGAATCAGACTTCGAAATCAGATTCTACAGAAAGTCCACATGGATGTCCGCTCCCGTCGATGATCCATCTTTCCAGAAATCTACAAAAATGGGTTTCCACAGGTAATTCAATTCCATCAATTTACTTTCACTCCTCGATTACTTAGGCCCCGTTTGATAACTATTTAGTTTTTTATTTTTGAAATTTAAGCTTATTTCTACTCAAATTTTCTACGATATCTTACATCTTTTCTACCATGTATTCATTTTTCTTTAAAAAAAAGTATGTGAATGTTAACAAAACAAACTTTTGAAGTTACTTTTTTTTGTTTCTAAATTTTAGTTTGGTTTCTAAGAATATAGGTAAGATATAGATATCCAAGTAAGAAAAAAAATATGATAAATGAATTGTTGTAGACTTAAATTTCAAAAACTAAAACTAAAAACAAAATAGTTATCAAAGAGGCTTAGCGTTTATAAATGCCATCTTGGAACGAACAAGAAAGCATATCTAAAACGGGTAAACAACTGTGAGAGAATATGAGGTTCCACCTCAAAACCAATTGACAATGAGGGGAGTAACCCATATCTCTTTTATATTGATATTGATGGACTCTCCCACTTTCCAATGTGGGACATTTGTGAGATCCTAACATGCCCTCTCAATATGGTGCCTCTTTTGGGTTCACAAATCTTGAATCGGATCTCAATTTCATTTTATTGGACCGAATATCCGTTAGGGCTTTATGGATTCTGATACCATGTGAGAGAATATTGGGTTCCACCTCAAAACCAATTGGTAAGGAGGGGAGTAACCCATATTAAACCAAAACAAATATCCCTCATCAACCGCTTGGACTTTAACAACCACTCTTCTATAATCCCTTGTTTCTATTTGGTGGTAAACAACTATTCTTAACCCATGATCGAACCCCACCTCAATCATCAAATGAGTGGTTAATTACTTCAATCATGGTTAAAAAGTAACACCAATCCTCAAACTAGTTGTTAATTATTTTAACTATCATCAACCTTTCACTCCACTTCTTTCTACCAAATCCAAACACACCTTGGTCAAAAAGAGATTATGGATTTAATCTATAATAGTCGTGAAATAATTTTTATAAATTTTCTTGACATCCAAATATGATAGGGTTAACTTGAACATATGGTTAAAGTGTGCGTAAATGGATCTCGACAATGTTTGGTTGCCACTTTCTCCAAACTGCAATTCATTTAGTTGATCATGAAACCAGTGGTTTAACCAATATATTGATCATTTTGCACAGACTGTTCCAGTACATCCAAGGTGCCAATCTGAATTGGTCAAGGATTGCCATGACTGCTCCTGTGTTGACAAGCATTGTGCCTGGGGCTGGCCCCCTTCACTCATCCTCTTTTCTTGTTCAATTCTATCTGCCAGTAAAGTTTCAAGCTACCCCACCTCTTCCCCTTCCTGAACTCAAACTCAAGCCCTATGGTTGGGAAGCTCACTGTGTTGCAGTTAGAAAGTTCTCTGGATTTGCAAGGGATGAGAAGGTCATAAAGGAAGCACAGAAACTTGCTACCAGCTTGAGTAGCTTCCCCTCGGCAAAGCCTACCTCTGAAAAGGGTTACGCGTATGCCATTGCCCAGTATGACTCTCCTTTTCGGTTTATCGGACGAGTTAATGAAGTCTGGGTCGATGTCGATGCAGCTGATTTGGATGGATGCAAATCCAGTGCCATTGCTGCATTCTAAAAGTTCTAAGTGATGGGGGAAAGAATCAATTTCCAGCAATGTGCATTTGAAGTTTGCTGTACATGTATTTCACTTTCGGTTAACATGCTGCTTTGTGTATCTGCCTATGTAAATGTTTCCCTTCCATAAGGTCCTGAATGTTAGGTGCCATGACTTATTATTCCATGTCTAAAAGATTATTCCTGTAAACAAGTTAGACAAAGTTAAATAGGAACTTTGTGATAATGGGTCTTGAAAACTTCAGTAAGAATTGAACTTTGTCTATATTAATCACTATAACATCTGTCTAAAAGAACATCCTTGATGTTTTTCAATTTACTGTTGATATATTTTGATGCTTCAACAATCTTAAAGAAAGAATCGAATGCATATGGCACTAACTAGACCACCTCTCGATCAGTTCGGTCTGTGTTTTGGAAGGACATAAGATGGCAAAGCTGCCCCGGCCGCAGCTGCCTTTCTGCCTAACATAGGTAGCTTGATTTGGTTATAATAAACAACCAATAGAAGACACAGAAGTAATAAAAATACATATACAGGCTCAATGTTTCCCAAAGTTGAATTGTGGTTTTCAGCTGTAGTTGTAGTACTTGAACTTGACCATAAGTACTCTCCCTCGATCAATGCGGCTCCTAGAGTCCAGGAGACATCTGGAGGACCAAAAATCACTTCTTTGTCGCCGAGACAAAGAGCATCCTCAATGAGTGAAGCCACATAAGGTAAGTGGAAACAATATTGCCACAAGCTACTTTGGTTTCTCGAAATACTTCCCAGCATATCAGCTTGAGAAGAGGAGCACAACTCCAGACCTCTTTCCCATATGTTTGTCCAATTGGCTCTTGTAGACAAATTTAATGATTGATAGACTGCAAAGAATCCTGATAAAGCATGAAAACGTTTGGTGGGAATGGCCACAACTGTATTATTACCTCCTGCAATTACACAAATGGAAGTAGATGAGAATGAACATAATCTCAAGAATCTCTCCATTCAGGAAAAAAATTAGTTATAAATTATAATGTACGAAATCACAAAAGAAAGACCATACGAAAATGGCCGATCACACATTTCAAATGATAAAAATGCCATTTTAGTGTGAAAGTCCTGAAAAGGGGCTCTTAGAAGTGTAAGTATCCTAAAGACTAACAAGTGGTCCTAATTCCTAAATAGAATATATACAGTAATCCACACAACAGATAAGTAATGTAAGTTATGTAATCCATTCATTATTTAATCTGCTAAATAAAATTGATAACCAGGTAACTAATGCTACTAGTCTATAAATATATAACAAGAAATTTTACCTTACTCCTAACAATAATTGGGAAAATGCCAACCCGAGCAATAGCTCAATTGGCATAAATGTGTGCCCATGACGGAGAGGTCATAGTTTTGAATCTCTTACCTCCGATTATTATCGAGCTAAAAATATATATAAATAAGGAAAACAAGCAGGAACGTGTTAAGAGGATTGTCAGCAGGTAAAGCACACTGTCATACGTACCATTTGAAGATGACAAGCTAGCAAGACATTTTGTAGCGTCTAATGGCTCTGACCAAGCTAAAGTGCTGGAATTTATTGCAGCAGCCCTTGCAATTCGTTTGCATTGCTCCCAATCGGGGTTCCCTACCAAATAAAAAGGAGATCCAGTTTTGCGGATTTCATGACTCAATTTTTCCTTGAATACGTTATGACTTACACAATTGTAGCATGTATAGTTTTGCATAAAACTTGAACTAAGACAAGGATGTCTAAGCTCCACTTTAGTCATGTCCCTCTCTCCAAGTTGTTGTGTTTGGTTGAGCAAAAGAAGAGTCCTATCAAATGCTTCATTCAAACCAAAAGCTGCCCATGAAAAAGCCAAAACCTGATGCTCCGTGGACCCAACTTTTGATCTCATGAAATGCATTTCTTCTCTATCTTCCCTTTTACTGTCTGATTCCATCACAACCTGCAATGAAGAACCTCCCAAATCAAGAATTCCCAACGTGCCTGACCTTAAACTGTTTTTAAAGCTCCCCATTTTGTAATTTAAAGCAACCCAACCATAATAAGCTTCCTCTGTACCACTCAGCACTCTAATCCAACTTTTTCTATACAAGAAAGAATGTTCCTTTAAAACAGCCTCAATATCTTCCAAAACCTGCTTGGCATCCTCATTTGCCAACCTCCCTATTCCAGCAGTCGACAAAACAAAAATAGGCGTAAGTGCATGTCTTTCGACCGGTATCTCCTGTTCTGCCCACTTAATCAGTGGTTTCAAAGACGCCCTTACACCTGTTATATTCCCAACAAGTTTATCTAATCCCGGTTGCGTTTGCATACAGTGATAACTACAGGATTTCTTCCGAAGCGGACTTTTAGTTGCGTTGTTAGGATACGATCGCAACAAAACAGGCAAGTTACTACCACTTCTCACCCCCAATGTCCATTCATATACATCTATTCGTGTGCCCGTGCTTCCACAGTCTACAACCACAGTATAATAAAGCTCTGCCGGTGCATTCAAAACTCGAGATTTAAATGCTAAAATTGCACCACGTGAAATCACAAATGTTACAACGACAATAACAGTTATATTTACTATCCATTTGTGCTTAGAGAATCTCGCTGGCGACATCTTAAGTTTCGAGGGCGACTTGAGATCCATGGTTAAACAGGTTAAATATCTCTACAGTTCCCAGATATCCATTTCCCTTGAAATTCTTCTATAAAAAAAATCCCTTTTGGATGAAAATACCAACGAACTTAATACTTAATAGTAACTAAAATATAACTCCCAGATGAATAGAATTATTAGATCCGAATAGCAGCTAATTCTTATACACGCCGAATCCCCGAATAGGGTTCGTCCAATAACAGAATCATATGAGGGCAACGAAACCTGATAGATCAGAAATCAAGCATAACCATTAAAAGTATATGGAGATAAACCGCGTTGGCATCTGAAACCCTAAATGAGATCGAAACAAACAGCGGCAATTGCACATTCTTCATCGAATTAGTAATGGCGAATTGCTAATTCATTGAAGATCTCACAAATCTAGAGAAATCGATAATTTGAAAGTTTAGTGAGATGGAACTTACTGAGAGAAGATTTTGGAAGATCGTCAACACTCTCCCTCTCTCGCGCCAAAGCGAGTGATCGCACAGAGAGTGGCTTTGGTCATCGGCGAATCGCTCATTCAGCCGCGCCACCGTCCATTTATAAACTGTCCGAAAAAATGTTTGATTAAATTTTTTTTTTTTTTTTTAATTAAACCACAACTTTTTTTATGACTAGAAAACTTTGAGCATTGCTTTTATAAAGATTACGTGGAAAATTAATCCTCACACCACTTTATGTGGAAGTACACCTTCAAAATTCAAATACTTGACTACGGCGTCACTCCTATGAATAGTGGAGAGAAATGAAAGAGTTAGTGGTAGTTTGAGTAATTAATTATTCGTTTGAAGATCAATGTTAATTAACTATTCGTTTGTAGATTGATATGAATAGAAGTTGGACAATTAACTACTTACTTTGGACGATAATGTTAATAGTAGTTAAATGATAAATTTGATATAAAGTTTGATAGAGTTTAACGTAAAATTTAATAAAAGCTTTACTAACAAATACAAATAGAGTAGTTGAAAAGTGGTGATTAATCAGTCATCTTCTACTATAAACAATAATGATGTTAGAAAGTAACTTAGATCATATTCTCGTTTCTATATGTAACATAATTTGAATCTAACGCAACAAAATAATATGTAGTAAAATTGAACCATTTAAGTAAGGACCTCGAACGAGGCAGGACACTATGGTGGTTGAGTCCGATGCTTGGAAAGTTATGGAGGATTTATTGGCTCGAAAGGCCCAAATTTAGAGATCATGGCCCAACTGGTAACCCTTTCCCTTCACTCGGTGGAGCACCCGAGTTTGGAGTTTAGACTCATTTGGGTCAACCCAATTTCCTTATCGTCTCCATTTCAGCTCCCTCAAAAACCTTCAAAATCCCCAATTCCAGATTCCTTCTCCCCCTAACCCTTGATTTCTTCTTCTTCTTCTTCTTCTTCTTCTTCTTCTCTTCATATTCATTTTCTATTTCTAGAATTCTGATCTCGTTTTGATCCTCTATCTGTTGCTGCCGGACAAGAAGAATTCCAGGTTAGTTTTGGATTTGAATTACTTGCTGTTCTATATGTTGGGATTCGTTAATTTAATTACAGAATGCCACTCTAGTTTCGGTTCTGTTCTTGGATTGGGGGTTGGTTGTTCGGCATTTAGCTAATTCTAGCATATTGAACTCCTCTATGCTGTCTGCTTTCATGTTCTCTTTATCAGAAATTGTAATTTTTTTCATTATCCTTACAGTGGAGGAGGATACTGGAAGCCCTAGCTTCTGCCTCTGTTCATCCGACCTCACAGTTTCGTCATTGTGTTTCTGATTTGTTTTCTGACAATGCATGAAGATTTTGCTTAATAATGCACTATCCAAGTCATCAGTAGACAATGTATAATAATGATAGTCATAATTAACCATCATGGGGTGGCTCAATTGATCAAAGAGGACCTTGGGGTGCATAAGGTGATGGGTTCAATTTCCATGGTGGCCACCTACCTAGAAATTAATTTTCTATGGGTTTCCTTGGCATCCAAATGTTGTAGGGTCAGGCGTTAGTCGAGGTGCGCGAAAGCTGGCCCGGACAGTCACGGATATTTAAAAATAAATAAAATAATAATAATGATAGTCATAGTTATTCAACATCCCCAAATGAGCAGTTGGAACTTGGAGATTGTGATTACCTTTTTCATTTCAGCTGACTATGTTCATGTCGAATTACTTTCCTCATTACAATACTTGGATAAGTCTGTTTCGAGTTTATGTATTTTAAAATCTCATTTATTTTTTGAGTTTATAGGCGCAGTGACAGTTTATCCATGTTGTTGTGCCATATTTTTTTTTTAGCAATTCTGTATATTTCTCTATAGGTTTGTGATAAAATAACGACAGGTCTGTTTTCTCTTTGTTTGAATCAGGTGCATTGATTAAATGGTTTGGTCGTTAAGGTCTAGAAGATGGCCTTAGTTACCCATCATCCTCAGGTATTTGAGAAATCATTATGTTTAATATTTCATGTTAGTAAATTCTCCCTTTTCATGCCATGTTTGTCTGGATCTTTCAGGTCGTACTTTTTAGAAAAGGGAGAACCTTTCTGTTAGAACACCAGATATCTAACAAACAGTTTCACAATGATTAATAGTAATAGAGAAATATATTGATAAAGGTAACCACAAAATAAGATAACAGCACAAGTGCCTCCACCATTCGAGAGGGTGGTTCTCTCCTTCTAAGTATCTATTGATACTAGACCTTACACCAAAATGAAGCCTGCCTTTCCCTTCCTCATGAACTGCCTTTAAATAAGAAAACAATAAACACTAAGAAAGCAAATAAATGTATTTATTAGGTGATGATCCCACTTCCTGGGATGATGTTCCAACTTCATCCGTTATGGCCATTGGCCCATTGTATTTATTAGGTGATGATCCCACTTCCTGGGATGATGTTCCAACATCCACAGAGGATGTTCCAACTTCCACAATCCTTTTGCCTCTTCGGGAGTACACATGCTTGAGAGGTGGGGGTCCCACATAATACCGGGCTGGAATATGGGCTGGTGCTTGGTCGAATTATGCCCGAACATAGCATGTCTTCAATAAGTTTTTCTATCTCATTTTTTTGTAGAGCCGGATAGCGGTAGGGTCGAACATTTATCGGGTCAGTACCTTCTTTTAACACAATGCGATGATCGGTGATTCGTCCCGGAGGTAAACCCTCAGGTTCTCTAAAAACTTCAGGAAAATGCTCAATCAATTGCCGCACCTCTGATGGTATTTCGGGTTGTTGTTCCTCCGTGTAGGCGTTCATCATTCTTAGTTCGACTAAGTAGCCAGCATCCTTTTGATCCCATGATTGTTGCAAATTACGCAACGATGTTTCTTTCCGTGTTAGGGACGGGTCTCCCTGTATTATGATTTTTTCTTCGCCTTGTTGGATCGTGAGTTTCAACGACTTCCAATCCACTTCAGTGACCCCTAATGTTCTCAGCCATTGCATCCCCAGGATTAAATCTACACTGCCCAATTCTAATGGAAGAAAATCTGCTTGAATTGTAATGACTCCCAAATCCAC
>JBBMEF010000004.1:8133924-8160608 GCA_037832685.1 Sicyos baderoa
ATTTTTAACAATATATTTTTATTTTTAATCAATTATTATTTAATCTCATATTAACAAGATTTTTTTCCAACCAAATAGGAAAATAGGAGAATACTATTATACATTCATATTTTCTTAAGAAAATAGGAGAATACTAACCAACTTTTAAAAACAAAAAAAGTAGCTTCTAAAAATTTGTTTTTGTTTTCAAAAGTTAGTTAGTATTCTCATACTTTCTTAAAAAAAAATGGATCTATGGTAGGAAGGGTAGAACACGTTGTAGAAAATTTAAGTGAAAATATGCTTAAATTTTAAAAATCATAAACAAAAAACCAAATGGTTATCAAATGGAGCCTAAATTAGAGAAAATGTTTATGGTAACATTAGTAATAGTCTCTTTTCATTACGAATAAACATGGTTTTGGGCTCTTCCAAAAAAAAAAAAAAAAAAAGATTTTGGGCGAAGTGTTTTGTCTTTCCATGTATTCTATTGGTTGAGGTCAGATGCCATTTTATCTTTATATCTCACGATGTGAATAATCGATCGAGCTATATATATATATATATGTGAGAATAATCGATCAAATTAATAAACTTCATAGTTTAGAAGGGCTTATATTAAAAGTATTTTAAACGGTTGCTTAAAAAAAACTACATTAGACGAAATTTTCCATATATTTCCTTTTTTAAGGTTGATTAAACTCATGAAATATGATGTATTGACCTTGCAAAAAGGAAAAAATAGATAATTATGAATAAAGAGAAAGACCTACTTCCAAAGATGATTAAATTATTGTTTTAGTTACCAAATGGGTGAATGACAATTTTATTGGTTGGTTATAAATAGTTCAACACCAGCGTTAAACGTAGTTGTTATATGCCTAAATCTTAAAAATCAAAATCTAATTATTAGATGAAACTCGTAGGAAAGTAATTCCTAGGTAGATAACACTATGAATTGAACTCATAACTTTATATACCAAGGCCCTCTTTGACCAATAGAGTCACTTCATGATGGATGTCTTCAAGCTTATATGATTTATTAAAAATTAAAATATTAAAATTAGACATTTAAAACAACACTAAAATGATTGATTGATTTATTTTTATTAATTTATGGATTAAAAAAGAAAATTTTAAATTCAAAAATTAAACATATAATCATTTTTTTAAAAAAATGACAATCATAATCATGAGTATTAATAACACATAATATTTTATGGAAATTTGTTATGTATACCAACTTTTGGGTATCTTTTAGAATTATAGCACATTTTTATCAAAAATTCGTTTATACCAAAATTCTGAATGATTGAATTCAATCATAACTAATGATTAAACTCAATTATTTTGTTAAGTGATTGAGCTCAACTGATTGAGTTCAATCACTAGTTATTAATTGAGTTCGATTGAGTTCAATCACTCAGCATTTTGGTATATGTATAATTATTTTCATGTGCTATAGATGCAATTTTTTAGCCCATTTTTTTATACATAAAAAATTCCCATATTTTATTAATTTTTAAGATTATATTAATAACATATAATACTCTATCTAATAATATATTAATAATAAAAAACATTGTAGTATTATTAAACTTTATTTATGATTAAAATATTTTCAAATTCGTTTATAATTATTTTGTTAGATTACAGCCGTCATAATTTTTCATTAAAATATGGAAATAAAAATAAAAGGCCCAAAATTTATAGAACGTGGCCCAAGTGGAAAGCCTGTTCTGTATTCTCCAGAAGCCGAGTTCGGTCATTTTATTCCCCCATTTAGCCATTAACGCTACCTTACCCGCTGGTTTTCCCTTCCGTTCTTTCCTGTGGTTTCCTTATCGTCTACACTTCCCGTCCCTCAAAAACCTTCAATTCCCCCATTTCGCCTTCCCTTTTCCCCAATCTTCCGTCTCTTCTTCGATTCCTAACTTTGATTCTCCGCAACAAGGCTGCTGATTTCGCTTTGATCCCCTCTCTCTGCTGCCGCCGGACAGGAAAGGGCCGCATGATTTCCCTTTCGAAGGTTAGTTTGGGATTTGAATTACCTGTTTCTATACATGTTGGCGTTCGAAAAGCGCTTAAACTAGAATACCCAATACCCTTCCAAGTTGGTTGAGGTTTGGTCGTTGTTGGTTGCGGAATAATTTCGATGTGGAAGCTTGAAATTAAGCATGTTGAAGTTGTTTTCTGTTCTGTTTATCAGCGCATGCTGGAAATTAGGTGGCTGTGTAATTGACCTGCGAGAGGTGTGGAGGAACAATGGAGGATTAGGTTTATTGCTTTTTTTTCATTTGTTCTTTGGATATTTGAAGCCCTAGGTTCGTTGTCTTTGTTCACCCGACATGACAATTCGCCCTTTGGGTTTCGTTTCTCACAGTGCATGGAGGTTTTGTTTGATAATTCTTGAGCTTTTTTTTTTGATATCCGTGACTGTCCGGGCCACCTTTCGCGCGCCTCGACTAATGTCACCTGACATACCGCCTGACCCTACAACATTTGGATGCCAAGGAAACCCGTAGGAAATTAAATATTGATGTTTATTTGGGGGGTGCGCAATGCGTAGTTGGGCCTAATGCACTATCTAAGTTAGATGCTGTTAGTGGGCTTGTAGGTAGTTGGAATAACATTCCTATGTTTAGTAACGATAGTCATAATTATTCAGCTCCATTTGAGCTGACTATGTTCATGTTGAATAACATTCCTCGTATCGATACTGGGTTAGGTCTGTTTTGAGTTTATGTTTTATATAGTTTCTTCTTTTTTGAGTTTATAATTAGGCACATAGATAGTTTTCCATGTTGCCTAGTCACGTATTTTGCAACTTTGTAATGAAATAACGATTGGTCTGTTTTCTTTTTGTTTAAATCAGGTGCATTGATCTGGTCGTTAAGGTCTAGAAGATGGCCTTAATTACCCATCATCCTCAGGTATTTGAGAAATCATAATGCAAACTCTTTCGTATGTAACTCTTTTCATTTATGAATGAGGTTTTTACTTTTTAGAGAATCATGAATACATTTTCAAAGTCCTTTGCCATCTCTTTGCTATAAACTACTATTTACCTTGTTCATCTTGATATTCTATATGCATCTGATTTATACCCACATTTTACTTCTCTTAGTCCGTCGCCTGCAATTCTCATTGTATGCAACCTTGCTCGTGTTGTAGGGATCTTATGCAGAATTTTCATCAAGATTATCATCCTGGAATGGCTCTTTGAAGTTAAAACAGTATGTAACATCTGTTCGCACGGTTGGGAAAGCTGAACATTGTACAAGATTAAGGAGCAATATATGTTTAAGGTAAGGGCTTAAAAAATTTCTTGATCTTTTTTTTTTGTTCGTTCGGACATTTGTTTTCTCTCATTTAGTTTTTTTTCTTCCTCTTGTATCAGTTATCCATTTTCATTAACTTGTAAGCCTTCTCAAATTAGAAAATTTAATGTTGATTAAACTTCAACCTTAAGAAATGTTCATCTCAGTTTAAATATCTTTAAAGATACATACAGAGGATCATCCTGCTCACTTTGTGAATTTCCACTTTAGTGACTAAACATGCTCCCAAGGAGCAGCTCCGTTGGGAAGGACATGCAGACTCTGAGTTACATATACCCTTATTAAGAAAACCCCTTATTTTTCAAGTTCATGTGTCCTGGAATTTGTGAGGGCCAGGCCCTAAAGACCCTATCATGCTGCTTCTTGCCAAAATATTTGGGATACCTTTGTGCTGAAATTAGACAATTTTCCATTTTGTAATATCAAGATGAATTTAACTTCTCAAGTGTTAAATTGAACTAAGCTTGTAGGCCTTCGGTTGTCTTCTTCTGTTTTCAGTTCTTGTCCTCTTTTGCCCTCAGTTTGGAGTTTTGAGCTTTGCCACCTCAAGTTTTGCTGAGTTTTTGTTCTATGTTTGGAGAGTTTGTGCTTGGTTTGTTAGATGGTTTTCTTCTTGGCTTAAGCTAGAGACTATGTCTTTGCTGCTTATCTGTGGATTTGCGTGTTTTTGTTGCCTGAGGTTTTTGTTATATGTTTTTATTTTTACATTTATGACTTTTTTATTTTTTTTTATTTTTATAAACAGTGGAATTTTGTGTGCTCCTGAAGTTTCTCTGATGTGCATGGTTACCCCTGTGTCATATAAAAATGGTGTTGTGTATCCTTGCACCACAAACTCATGGAACTTATTTTCAGTGTAGGAACCCCTCGATTATGTGGACCAAGGCCCAATCTCTTGAGAGTTTCGGCCTTCAAAAGCAATGCTCGTGTAGATGACGAGTCAGGTGGGGTAGCAAATGGATCTAAGATTCCCAACTACTCTGTAAAGCTTAAAGATGGTGATTGCTGTACAGAAACTCCAAAGGCAAACAATGTTCCTCTTTGCTATGCCTCTGGAGCAAATGAGGACATTGCTCCATCCCCTGCAATTCAAAATTTGTTCAAGAAATGGTTGGAATTGTTGCGCAGACAACCTGTGAGTCAAGATGTGGATGGGATTCTAGAGGATTTGCCTTCAGCCGAGATGTCAGATACTCAGCTAGAGTCCAATAAAAAGGAAAGTGGTGAGATTTCTCGAGGATTTTGGTTCTACTTTATGGGACTTAATGCAGCAGTGAAGATACCTTTGCTAATATTGTAAGTATCTATTACTTATTTAACGCAGTCCTGTAACATAGTTTTTATGTAATTTCATCGTGAACCTAGGATTATTTTGTAGCAACCATATGATTTAATTTAAGATGTAGATTATAGATGTCCTCTTTTTAATGCGAAACAAAGCATTTATTAAGACAGGGAAATAATTCTGAAAGTCAATACAAAAAAGAAACAGCCTAGCCCATGAGCCCACCACTAAAAGAGCCTGAGGCCCTGAACAACGAAACAGAAAGTTCTTATTTATTTTTATTTGTTTTTTTTCTTTTCCAATTATCGACCTTTAAGATAAAGGGTAGTTAGAGAACACTTTGGTAAAAGACAACCAAAGTAGGGCATTGAACCTAGTTGTAGCCTACACCTCCCTCCAAGTGCTTCAACTTCTCTAAGAATTCTTTTATTTCTCTCCCAGAGTTCCACCAAATATTCCACAAAATAGCGAAAGGTTCGGTGCACAAGGACACTGTAATATCCTTGTCCCAGAACTGCAAATGAAGTAGCACCACCTCCCATGACCTATTACAAGCCACGAGCACACCAAAAATCTAAGGGGAAAATATCACTCTTCACTGAATTCGTGAAATGCAGCCTCACGATCCAAATCAATAATGTTAAGCTTCGGCTTCCCATGTTTTTTAATATATATTATTTTGAAGATTCCCAAATGAATGATTAGAAACGAGGAATTATTTTGAAAAAAACTCGTTTGGATGTCATTTTTCAATGAGGAGTTAGTAAATCCTCAAACTAAATCCTCCTTAAATATGACAAACCAACACCCCCTGTAATTTTTCCCCCACCCCCTCCCGGCTTCCCAAGTTGTTAGTCCTTGGTTATAATTAGGAGGGATTTGATGCTAGACTATTTTAGCTATCTGTACTGCAACTTTGTAAACTACAAGTATTAAGGACAAACATGCTAGTGTCAGTGGTATGATGGAGATTTTTTCCCATTTTGAAAAAGAAAATCTGACTCTCATCTCATCAAATTAACGTTTTCAAACTAATGACATTCGTGTGCTCTTCCTTAATATTCATTAGAACGAATGCATTGTGATGAGAATATAAAACTCGACGATACCATCATCTCTTTAACCTGCAGCGTCATGTCCATGTATGAATTCTTTTATAACTGTGATTACAGTGATATGTTTTATTCTTCTGTATCATCCATATTTTGTATATACATATCGTAAACTAAGTACCTCCTGTCTCAAATTCTCTTATATTTGTCTGTTGAAAAGTTTGTGTCTTGTTTTTTTTTTTAAAATGCCATTCCTTTTTCAGTGTTCCTATGTACCTGGTGGTCAACGTGTTTTATGGGACTGATGTTTCCAGAGAATTGACTCCTCTTTGGGTTTTGGGACCCTTGATTACTGCTCTCTACATTAAGATGTTTCAGTGGTTGTGTTCACTCTATATCTTCAGCTTTAAGCAGACTGTCAAATTATTAAGGAACTCCCCCACTTACTACCAGACAGCGCACCAGTTTATTGCACAAGGGAAACTTAAAGAGTTCGTAGCTCGTTTCTCGCAACCCATAATCGACATTAAGAATCTAGACTACAAAGAACTATCACAAAGAAAGCTCATAGAGTTAAGGGAGTGGATTGTTGAGAAGTACCTTGATTATGTGGAATCAATTTGGCCATACTACTGCAGAGCAATCAGGTTCTTAAAGAGAGCTAATCTGATTTAGAGTATAGTTTGTATTTTGAGGCAAATCTTTACCAAGATCAAAGGCTGGATCCTGTTTCTTTCTCACACTATTCTAAGAAAAGCTTGATTTGTCATTAATAGCATGGCTGGCCTTTCCACTTTTCTTGTGGGTTTCTTGGTGTTTAATGAGCTAATCAAGAATCAGAACAACTTGAGTTGTCTGGTTTTTGTGATGAGGATGTAATTTATTTTTCTTCTTGTCCTTTTAATTGGAAGAGGTCTCACATTGATATGCATTTTTCTGTTATAGTGATGTATGTGTAAGCATTGTCAACTTGAATCTTACAAATGTCTTTTGATATTATTTTGTTCATATTCATTTTGATGAACTGAAGCTCTCTATGCAGGAGTTGGTAACAAATTAAAAGGATGTGCCAACTTTATAAGGTCAAAGGCCAAAGATTCTTTTGAACCACATACAACCAAGTTAGTGGTTGCCATTTACTTTGACTTTGGAACTTCTAATCCATTATGTAAATTTTGGTCATTTTAATTTAGGAACTTTTGGGAGTCAAATGCTAAATTTAAGTATATGCAGCTTCAATAATGCACCTACTTTGGCTGTACGCTTGGCAACTCCTTATATACTAATCAAGTATTACTTTAAAGTCAGAACTTTTATCATTAGGCCTATTGAAAAGCCAATACAAAATTTCAAGCTAAACTAGAAAATTATTCAAAGCCAATCAATAATTAGCTAGAATTTGGTTAATTAGACGTATGGTAAGACCTAAGCATAATTAAACCAAATGGCTACATAGCCTATAAAAGCTACTCAACCTTAAAAAATAATTATACATAGCTCAACTGCCTAAATTTGTATCCGAATTTCCACCTTAATCATTTTTCTTTAATTCAACAAATAATTGATGATGGAAATTTTAAATTTATAATCTCTTGATTCTTGGACATACCCTGATGTCGCGATGCCAATCTTTTACTCTTGTCGGCAATTCTTACTTTAATTGTTAGGATTTTTTTTTTTTTTTTTTTTTTTTTTTTTTTTAAATAATGTGAGGAAATGATTTTTTTTTTTTAAATGTTTAACAAACATTTTAATAGCAAAGATGAAGGCATTATAAGAGTTTAACAAACTTTATCATAGAGGTGCAAGATATAAAAAGTATATAGTTGATGATCATATTCACTCATATTCCTTACAACCTTAAAGTTCATACAAGATGAAGTCTAGATTAATGAATCCTTCATCTCCCCATTTTTCTTGGTTTAGTCTCTCTTTTGTACTAAGAAAAAAATGGTCAACCCACTTTTCTTCTTTATTCTACCTCCAAAATCTTATTGACTTTGTAATAGTTATTGCTTGATGACGCTCCCTCCAACCGAAAAAATTGAATAAAGCCAACAAAAATCCATTAGAAGAACAATATATTCATTGAAGAAATTGTGAGACAATCATATTTTTAAGAACAAAACTTGTCCTTTCCTCCATGTAAGTGTTCATGTGTCATTATAAGACTTTTGAATACGAGGAAATGTCAATGGGATTGAGACTCATCATCAAGTTATCCTATGAGAAAAGGAAAATTTTAAGCACAACCATTTACTTGTACAAATTGAAATGTACAAAATGTGTCATCCCATTACAAATGGCTACTTGTTACAGTAGCCAAGGTATGGACATATCTTAGAGGATTAAGATCTTGGAGTTTGGAAGTTGTATCTGACTAATATGTTGATGGGGGCAGCACTAGTTGAATATAAGTTTGATCCTTAAGAAAAAAGGCAAAAGGTAGGTAATTAGCATATGGACAACAATTGGTCCAAGTGAGCAAAAACTTGTGTTTCCTTGTCTGTAATTTCTGATGTGACTTGTGAACACATAACTCATTTGACGAATGCTCTTCGAGTTTTGTTCCACTACATACTCGAGGACACTTATATCTGTCCTAAAGTCCAGATCTAAGAGATAACAAAAAAATTTACAATTATACTCACGTGTGGGTTTCAAACCTTGAATCTGCAAAAGAGCATATTTTGAAGACTCGAAGTCTCTACCAAGACCAATGTTTCTTGTTGGGTTCCAAAACTTTGGAAACTAAGGAATATAACAAAAATAAAAAAGAGAAAAAAGTTGTTAGGAAAATCGGAATAACAATCAAGAAATGCAGTGTTGTATTAACTACGTCTATGAGCAAATATGGAAATAACTGTTTTATTAAGGAGATAAAAATACAAATGTTTGGTCAAACGATGCAACATATAGCTTAAGTACATAAAAGTCCAATACAAAAATATAAACTCAATTACATATTTCGACTAGGATTCGAGAGCGTTGCCCTCGAGCCCCCACCGTACGCTCCGCCCATGGACCCCGACTTGCTGACAGGGCAGCTAGATCCCCAACTAAGTAATTGTAGTGCAACACAGATCAAACACATCTCAACAAAAGTTATATAGTGATGGCTCAACAAATACATTTCTGAACTGTTCATCAAAGTGGATAATCTCCATTATGGAGGGAGATTTCCTGTCCTCTTCCAATTGGCTTCATTTGAAAAGGAATCATTTTTTAGCTAAGGCAACTCTTTCTCTTTCTTTTTCTCTTATATCAAATGGCTGGTTTTGTATTTGTTACTCCCACCAAACCTCACATGGTTTCTTTGTAGGTTTGAAGTTTGAACAGGTAAGAGTTTTGAAGCTGGCCTTTACTGTAAAAACAATTGTAGCAGTTTTGGTTCTGTTTTTTCTCTTTGTATTTTATAATGGTATTAGGTAGTTTTGGTAGATAGGAAGAATAGATTTTGATATTTGGACTTCAAAAAGAGGAATACACTAAACAAATTAGAAAAATGCATTGATATTTGAAATCCCTCTTTTGTTTTTGAACACATATTTTAAGAACGGTTAAACTAACTCTAAAAATAGCCAATATTTGGAAATAATATATTGTTTTTTTCTTTGTTTTTTAATATTATGAAAACAAACGATACACTCATACTTCGTCAAACAATAAAGTTGAGTATTACCTAGGGGTGTACAATAACGTTGGGTTATGATTTTATAATTTTTGTTAAGTTGGGTTGGTTCTTGGATTGGCAAAATTTTGCGATGTTCAACCCAAACTATCTATGTATCACATTAATTAATAATGTAATTTATTTTCATATGGGTAAGGAACAGACACTAATAAAATAGGTAACTTAGATTTAAGTATAATATCATGCATTTTTCTTTATTTTATTTATCTTACTCATTTACGGTTTATGAGTTGAGTCTTAAAGAGGAAAAAAGAGATTAATACAACTGAATAACCCAACCTGAAAATAGATGGGTTGGGTTGAGTTGCTCTAATACACAGGGTTGGACGGATTTACTAATTGACCAATCAAAAAGTTTGGGTTGGTTCAAAAAATTCTCCTAACCCGATCCAACCAGGACCATGTGGTATTACCATTTTTCTTCATAGTTGAGTTAAAGTCCTAGTAGTGTGACCAATGGTCCTAAAGGAAAGGCCACGCCTGTGTGTTACACTTACACGTCAATCACAAGTGGGGCTGCCCTCCTTACCTTTCAGCTATGCCCATCATCATATCTTATCTCCATATGTAGAGTTTCCCATCCAACAAACCACTTTGTTTTTTGGAATTTTTTTTAAAAAAAAAAAAAAACAAAAACAAAAACAAGAGTAAGAACTGACAAAGGTTTTAGAAGATCTAGGAAAGTTGATGAAAAAGGTAATTTGTTACCAAGAAAGGTAGTGGTTAAAAGTTGTGCATTTTACTTTTTGAAACTTCTGATTCTAAACTTTCTTTAACTGATTAAACAGCCCAACTCTGCAAAACTATCTGAACTATGTAAGATGGGAAAAGAATTATAATATATTAGTTTACAGTTTAGTCGTTAACCTTGAGAGGCGCGTTTGGATCGAAGGGTTATGAAGAGTTAGGTAGTGCTTGTTTGGGTAGAGAGGTTAGAAGTGGTTGAGCGAAAAAGGCTTGTTTGGATAGAGGGAAAATGAGTGTTTGTGTCATGAAGTACTTGTTTGGATAGATGAGGGAAAATGAGTGTTTGTGTCATGAAGTACTTGTTTGGATAGATGAGT
The DNA here is from genome assembly GCA_037832685.1 of Sicyos baderoa. NCBI lineage: Eukaryota > Viridiplantae > Streptophyta > Magnoliopsida > Cucurbitales > Cucurbitaceae > Sicyos > Sicyos baderoa. The sequence continues at coordinate 8,144,340 of JBBMEF010000004.1, forward strand.
TGTGAGTAATAATGAGTGGTTATGAGTAGTTATGAATGATTATTGGTGGTTATTAGTAGTTAAACATTATTTTAGAGCTAATTAGCCAATTTATGTGTATAGCTTCAGGGTATAGCCAAATCAAGTTGTCAATTACTATTAGTACTATTTCAATTTGGTAATTAGTATTTTAGAGTTGATTAGTTATGCTACTAATACATATCTAAATTCTAATGGTTGGTTTTTGGTACTGATATTGAATAGAATAGTTATTCTTGGAAGGATCATCTATTTTGGAGAGTTTTTCCTTGTGTATTCAGGAAAGATTTCTCAATTATTTACTCTGCATCCCTGTAACTTCTAATACTCAGTTTCCTAATTTATTTTTCCTGGTTTCTTTTACAGGTGTACGTAGTAGGTGGAAAGCCGCTCGACCGAAGGAAGGAAGAATCGAGCTTAAGAGCTAAAAGCCACAGATTATATATTCTCTCCAACTTATATCATCACCCTCTCATTTTTCTTGCCTTCTTTACCTACAAATAGGACCAGCTACCAGAGCTGGAATGTTGGATGCTTCATATTTTTTGTATGATTCTTCCAGCTGAAACATGGCCGACGTTTCCGTGCTGAAGCTCGTTCTCCTCTTCTCCATTCTTAGCGTTCTCCTCGCCATGGCTCGGGGACAGGTCTCGACAGCTTCCAACTGGCTTCTGAAAATGAAATCAGAACAGGCTGGTTCTGTTGGAATCCTTGAAAATTGGTCACCAAGTGCACATGTATGTAGTTGGCATGGCATATCATGTTCAGATGATGAGTCCAATATTGTTAGTTTAAACCTTTCTATGTCTGGACTATCAGGTTCCATGTGGAGTGAGTTATGGCATATCACTTCACTTGAAGTGTTGGATTTGTCTTCAAACTCTTTATCTGGTTCTATACCTTCTGAGTTTGGCCAGCTTTCCAATCTAAAGATGCTGATCTTGCATTCAAATAATCTATCTGGCAAGCTTCCTGATGAGATAGGTCTTTTGAAGAGCTTGCAAGCTCTCAGAATTGGTAACAACATGCTGTCAGGTGAAATCACACCATTTATTGGAAACTTGACTAATTTGATCATTCTGGGTCTTGGCTATTGTGAATTCAATGGAAGTATTCCAGTTGAGATTGGTAACTTGAAGCATCTGATATCTCTTAATTTGCAGCAGAACAGACTCAGTGGTTCGATTCCCAAAAGCATTCGCGGAAATGAAGCGCTTGAAGACTTGGTGGTATCTAATAATATGCTTGATGGCAACGTTCCTGATTCGCTAGGCTCGTTAAGGTCATTGAAAGTTTTGAATTTGGCCAACAACAGCCTTTTTGGATCAATTCCTGTTGCATTAGGTGGTCTTTCCAATTTGGTGTACTTGAACTTGCTTGGAAATAGATTCAATGGAGAAATCCCTGCTGAGATAAACCAGTTGGTTCTCCTTGAGGATGTAGACTTGTCAAGAAACAACCTTTCTGGAACCATAAGTCTATTGAATACACAGCTGAAGAATCTCAAAACTCTGGTCTTATCCGATAATGCTTTAACGGGCAATGTTCCGAACAGCTTCTGCTTCAAAAGTTCAAATCTTCAACAAATATTTCTTGCTAGAAACAAGCTCTCTGGCAAGTTCCCATTGGAGTTGCTCAATTTTTCCTCACTACAACAGTTGGATCTTTCTGGTAACCGATTCGAAGGAGATCTCCCGTCCGGATTGGACGAGCTTACGAACCTAACAGATCTTTTACTCAACAGCAACAGCTTCACTGGATTTATACCTCCTCAAATTGGAAACATGAGCAACTTGGAGGATCTTTATCTGTTTGACAACAAACTCACAGGAACTATTCCAAAGGAGATAGGGAAGCTGCAAAAATTGAGTGTCATTTTCCTCTATGATAACCAGATGTCGGGAAGCATACCGAATGAGCTTACAAACTGCACGAGTTTGACCGAGATCGACTTCTTTGGCAATCATTTTACAGGGCCCATTCCTGAAAATATTGGGAATCTAAAGAACCTGGCTGTTCTTCATCTAAGACAGAACTTCCTGTGGGGTCCCATTCCAGCAAGTTTGGGATATTGCAAAAGCCTTAAGTTGTTGGCTTTGGCTGACAACAATCTCTCAAGATCATTGCCTTCCACTTTAGGGCTCCTCTCAGAATTGAGCACCATTACTCTTTATAACAACTCTCTTGAAGGCCCTCTTCCTGTATCACTCTCCATTCTCAAAAGCCTAAAGATAATAAACTTCTCCAACAATAGGCTTAATGGAACCATTCTTCTTCTCAGTGGCTTAAATTCTTTAACTGCATTGGATTTGACAAACAACAGTTTATCAGGTCCTATTCCTTCCAGATTGATCAACTCCAAAAACTTGAGGCGTCTTCGCCTCGCACACAATAGACTCACCAGTTATATTCCTTCCGAATTCGGCCAATTGAAGGAGCTAAATTTTCTTGATTTATCATTCAACAATCTCACTGGAGAAGTGCCACCTCAACTCTTCAACTGTAGCAAGCTTGAGCACTTTTTGGTTAACGACAACAGACTGACAGGAACCATCACTCCACTGATAGGAAACTTGCAAGCACTTGGTGAGCTAGATTTCTCATCCAATAACTTGTATGGAAAAATACCTGCAGAAATTGGATCATGTTCCAAATTACTTAAGCTATCTCTCCATAGCAACAATTTATCAGGAACAATCCCATTGGAGATTGGGAATCTCACCTTCATCTATGTCCTTAACCTGCAAAGAAACAATCTTTCAGGCCCCATTCCATCAACACTACAAAAATGCAGCAAACTCTATGAGCTGAGACTGTCTGAAAACTTCTTGACATCTGAGATTCCTCAAGAACTTGGAGAGCTGACTGAATTACAAGTAACACTGGATTTAAGCAAAAATCGCTTTTCGGGAAAAATCCCATCATCCATTGGAAATCTAATGAAGCTAGAGAGATTGGATCTTTCTTCAAATCATCTCATGGGGGAAATCCCCAGTTCACTTGAAAAACTGACAAGCATGCATGTTCTAAACCTGTCACAAAATCAGCTTCAAGGTCCAATCCCTCAATTTTTTTCAGGATTTCCATTGAGCTCCTTCAAGGGTAATGATAAACTATGTGGCCTTCCTCTGTTACCATGTTCAAAAACTTCAGGGCAAGAGACAAACAGATTATCTAAGGCTGCAGTGATAGCTATTATTGTGGCTATTGTTTTTACCTCTATGGTTATATGTTTAACAATGCTGTATATTATGCTGAGAATGTGGAGCAATTGGAGAGAAGTTTCGGTTTCGATCTCGGATGGAGGTGGGAATGAACATGGCAGAGAAGAAGAGAAATGGGTTCAGGGAAATGACAAGAATGTAGGCCAGTACTGGAAGGTTGATTCTATGGCATTGGTTCCTTCTAAGGCTAAGCCATCTTCAGATACTAGGTGTGTTTTCCAACTCAAGAAAGATGCAGACTCCATATAAAGCAAGATTTAAGATGAAGAGGTGTTTCCTTTTTGTTTTTTCTCTTGTGGGTCTTTCCAAGATCTCATTTTTTCCCCTTTGAATGGTGATTGTGTCTATAGAGGAGCTTCATCAGAAATCTCAAGGCTTTTTGAGATTATTTGTTACTGATTAATTTGTGAAGTCTAAAGCGCGTAAAAATGATACAATTCAATTTAGTACAACCCATCGGCTTAAGATTTTGAGTTGATCGTTATTTAACTTGTTTCATCAAAAAATAACCTATAAATCTTTGTAGAGGACTGTTGGAATTTGGGCTGTTTGCAATTTTCTGTCAAATAGAGCCTTGGCAGTTAATAAGCTGGAAGAAGAAGATTGTTTTTATGTTCCATTTCAATTTTTTTTCTACCATTTCTTTACTGTTTAATCATTGTTAACAATCTTCTAATTCGTGAATTCAAAAAAAAAAAGAAAAAAAAAAGAGCATGCCATTTCACTTTCAGGACCCAAAAAGAGTTGCAGTTGAAACGTTTTCTCATTCGAGTTCCTTGACACACTTTTCTGCAGTTTACACCAGAATTTTCCTTAAAAATGTACAAACTTCAAGTGGAATAATACTTCATAATCTTTTTTAAATAGCTGCTTCAAACGATAAAGCAATAGATCAAAGAGGATGGAACAGAGTTCCTACTTTGAAGTTTCACAAGTTCTTGTTTTGAATTCCTCCAAACAAGTTTTCCTCATTGAAGACTTCACCCGCCCTCCACACATCGAACCAAAATTTGGCTTTCTCGGTCCCCAACGGGAAGCCTCATTGTAAGAGCTTGAGGTCTCATGTTCAAAACTCACGAGTGAGATTAATTGTAAAATCTTTTGTTGTCTTCTGGACATTGAGACAGTCGTGGGTGTCATAAGTAAGCAAAGTTAAACAAAACAGAATTAGAAAGTGTTGAGAAGACAAGATAAGTCCATCTCAATCCCAATCAAAATCTCACCTTCTTTCCTCATTGATACCTTCATGAAGCCTAAACAAGCACCAAACAAGGCAAGAATGCAACATAAAAGCCACAGATAACAAGCCAACTATGAAAAATCCACAGCAAAACCAAGGCAGATGAGGGAATGAAGATGATCTATGGCTTAAAACCAGACATCTTCATCGTACCAAATACGCAAACTCGCCTTCTACGATTCAACAACCAGCGCCTCAATCATCAATGCCATTAATTTTCTTTCATTGTCCAAACATTCTGACATTTATATAGTACAAACCACAGTTTCTAGCATTAAAGACATTAATGTTTCTGATTCTAAAGCCCTCATTCAACTGGCTTCTTCTTCTTCTTCTTCTTCTTCATCCAACCCCTTTTATTGGTTCAACAACTAACCCCATCACCAAAATCCTCAAAATCATGGGCCATTCTATATTCCTTGCAGTGTCAGTTGCAAATTATTAACATATTCATTTCTGAAAAGGTTATATTTTTCTCAACACACCCTCCCAAAATTCTCTCACCCACATCTTGTCTTCTTCCCTAATGTCAAACATTCTTATCTTTTTTGTTTGCTGTTATTTGTTTGATATCAATATTTCTACACATAAGTCTTTATCTATCCAAAACTGAACACTGAAAGGATAACAAATCAGAGGCTGTGCTTCAAGAGAGTAAGAGAAGATAATGAAACAGAGGATGTTGTTTGGTTTTCATGGCAATTGCTAGCCAAATTGCAAGCTTAGTCTTCAAGAGACAAGGGGTTTTCATGCACATGAAAAATGGGCCCAAAACAAACAGACCCAATTGAAAATCTCTCTTTCTCCTTTACTATTTTGCAATTAATGGAGCTGTCAGATTGCTGCTAGCAGTTCTAAATGGGCCACACACCACAAATTCGCCGTTTGTTTCAAAAGTAGTCTGAGAATAAATGAAGAGGAGCAGAAAAATCTAACCCTTTCAAAATTCAAACAAAGTGTTTTTTTTTTATACAATCATATTGGGGAGGGGAATTCGAACCTGTAACCTCATGATTACTAGGTTGTATAAGATTCTGGTAGAGCTCAGCTCTTGTTGACAAACAAAGTGTTTTTTAGTACCACGCTATCATATTAATTTAGAACTTTTATTAATGAAAATAGTTCAGACCTTTCTACTAAGCATAGTTAGACATATTTTCGATCAAAAACTTGTAGGTTAAAAAAGGTTGATGTAATGTCTGGGGTTAGGAGGGTACACGAGCACCACATCCGAATGAGAAGTATTTTCACGACATGAAAGTATAGTTGATAAATGTTTAAAAGAATTGATAGTTACTACCTATTTTAACAATGTGCACATTTTTTCGGTAGTGCAATTTTAGGAACTTCAAAACTAAGCGTGTTTAACTTGAAGCAATTTTAGGTTGGGTGATCTCTTAGAATTTTTTTAGGAAGCGTGTGACAAAGTACAAGGAATGTTGAACTCTTAAACGAAAGTAGGTAGCATGGTCAGGTTACTGGGGATTCATGAGAACGGTCGATAGGGGCCAAATCCTGGTTCGAATCTTGGACCTCGCCATTACATTTGAGTTTAATGAAAAAGAAAAACCAATTTGCACACTCGAACTGATAAATGAGAAAACATGTTTTTTTTTTTAGTTATAGCAGAGACTATAAAATAAAAAATGTGGAAATGCACGTTTTCCTTAGGATCATTAAACTATTTAGTATTTCCTATTCTTATTTTGTTTGCTTCCTTTTCTTGTTTCTTTCCCATGGGCAAAAGATCAACAAGTGTATAGATGAACTAATAAAAAAGAACTCTTCTTTGAATGCTTAAACTGTTTAATTAACCATTTTCATTGTTTGGAATTACTTTCATGAAGATATCTTTCTCATAGGCTCAAATACAATGTTGCTTCTTTCACTATCTTGGTTTCTGACAATTTTTCATTTAAAAAATGTCTCTTTTCCTCTCTCTCTTTCTCTTTAATTTAGTCACTGAGAATACTTATCTTGTAGGCTTCATGTCATTCTCTTCTAATATTGCTCACTATCTCTTTATCAGAGCCTTCATGAACCACTAAATTAGCCTCTTCAATATCTCTGTCACTTTTTCTAAGACCATTTATTGATTCTTGTCTAAGCTCTTCCCATTTCCATTTCCATTCTTTCTTTTTTGCTCTGAAAGCTCAACCTCTTTAGTCATAACTTCAAAATGTCATCTTTTTGCCAATTGGTTCCTGGCCTTATGTCTCAGACTGTAAAGTTAGTACTTTTGTGAAATGGGTCTGCTTAAAGTTGCAGTTTTTGTTGTTCTTTGTTGGGGTTTTTCTCTATTGTGCTTTGGAGTTTGCTGCCATGGCTCTGAGCTCACTGTGAAGTTCTTGGAAGCCCCTAATGCTTTCTCTCGCTTGAACTCAGCCACATTTGTGTTTGTAGTGAATTGCCACACTGATAATTGCAAGCACTGCAACATCAGTTGCTTGGTATAACTTTTTATGTTCTTTCAGCTATTTTGTTTTGCTTTGTTGACTTTTTATTTCTTTTCTTCTTGTGCAATGTAATCTTTTAGTTTAGTTGGCTGATTTGTTGAGATCATGGTAAAACCTTTTTGTTTGTTGGTGCCTTTATTTTGATTGAATTATGAAAGACTAGCTGCTTGAGAATAGGATGGGAAATTTTAGAATTTCACTCTAGAGTATCTGAACTTCAAAACAGAACATTCTGGTCTAGTTTTTTCTTTTTTTTTATATATTTGTGACTGTCTGGACCAAATACTCTCGACCCTATAACATTTAGATATCAAGGATGTTCGTAGGAAATTAAATTTTCGGTAAGTGGTCATCGTTGGATTGAACCCATCACCTCTTAGTTATTTAAGACCCTCTTGACCACTAGATCACTTTATGATTGTTCATTCTGATCTAGCTTTTTAGAATTGGGAAATGTGATTCCTTATGTTTTTCATCAGTTTCTAATGTAGTTTTGTAAGTGATATTAAACTCAAGTGTACCTCTACTTCTCTCCTGCAGCTGGATAACAGCCAACCTTTAGATTGCAATGACAGAAAGATTTTCTACTCTGAATTGGAAGATGGAGTGCATAAATTCAAGGTCTGCACTAACTTTTCCATGGGAGTTGTCTGTTCTAGCTACAACTGGACTGTTGGTAAGAATATAAGAATCTTTAGTGTTGTTCTCAGTCAATTCTATGATTTTTATATATTTTGCACCCTCAGCCACACATAACATTCACAAACTGAAAGAAAAAAAATGTTGGCATTCTGTTCTCCCAAGAACTTTGCTAATTTAATTACAATTCATTGTTTTGCAGATACAGCTCCCCCCACAGCATCTATTATGGCCTCGACGACGTTTACGAACGCTCTAAATATTTCTGTAAATATTTATTTCTCTGAGCCTTGTAGTGGTGGTGGAGGTTTCGGATGCTCATCTGTAGAGGCCTGCAACGTGAGTAGGTGGCTGCTTTTGTTTTCGTACGACGTACCGTTTAATGACATTGCCTAGAAATATCTTGATCTCGATCTGTTCCTTGCGTTCTCGAATCAGATATCAATAATGTTATATCCCTTGAATCATTCAAAACTAATGAATATTGAACTCTGAAGTAAAAAAGTTGTAAGCATATTATCTAGTTTTGGTGACTAACATTTTTATTTACTGGAAAAAAAATTGGTCTGATATATAAAAATATGAGTAATACTTAGTGAGGGTGAGTAAGTATTTTGAAAATACTTACTCACCCTTACAACCACACATTTTTACTTTCTCTTTCTACTTTAATATTTCTCTCTTCATCAATCAAAGCCAATTTTTTTAAAAAAGTAAAAATATGTGGCTCAAAAGTGGGTAAGTATTTCCAAAATACTTACCCACCCTTACCTAAGTATTACTCTAAAAATATTATTCATTGCAGCTACTGGTGTATGGTGAAGGGCATGTTATACCATCATCTTTCAAAATTCTTCAGCTCAACTTCAAATATTCACTCTCTGTGGCCTTGCCATCTACCACTCAATATGGAAGAATTATATTAGCAATGGATAAGAATTTTTGTACTGATAGAGCAGGAAATATATTCACAAGATCACAAAACTCAATTGCTTATGTGCACTTTGGTAAGCTTACTGGAGAATCATCATTTCCCATTTTTGTATCCTGTTACAATTGTAACAAAACACTTTGAACTTGACAGACAGAAGAAAACTATTCGCCAACCTGAAAACTCGAGTTCCGGAAAGGCTACTCCAGCTCAATAGCAACACCAGACTGGTACAAGCAACAAACAAAAATGATAACCTAAAGGTGTATTTGTACTTTTCAGAATCAGTTCTTAATTCATCTGTGGAAGTTTTGAATTCTCTTGAAGTGACCGAAGGTACGCTTCTTTCGATGAGCGGAAGGAGCCTCGGAAATCGCAGATTCAGCTTTATGGTCAGTGGATTATTCATTGTAAATGCTTTTGTTTTCTGTTTATGTTTGACTTGATATGCAATTTCCTATTTCAGGTTACAAATGTTTCTGGCATTGCAATAATCACAGTGAGTCTGAAGCCTAACTCTATAATAAGCAAACAAGGAAATCTTGTTTCACCACTTCCACCAGTTACTTTCCTTTATGGTAAGAAATACTTTTACTCAAGAAAGTTGATAGCAGAACTTTTTACTTCACCTATGGCAATAATTAACTCAAACTGTAATTTCAGATTCTCTTAGACCTACTGTAATGCTCAGTACAACTACTTCTATGAGGACGAAAGAAAAAGTATTTTCGGTCACCGTGAATTTCATGAAGCCTGTATTCGATTTCAACTCTTCCTGTGTATCGATTCGTGGAGGTCGTTTGCAGAGGCAAGTTAGTGTGTATATATAGGTTAAGTTTTTCATGGAACCAGATTGTCTATGCTTTTTTTGTTCCTTATAAACTCTTTCTACGGTCCAGCTTTCGCGACATGGGCAGGAATGTTTACTCTGTTGAAGTTCAAGCTGAGGATGAAGTCGTATCCGTTAGTGTCCCTGAAAATGTAACGGTCGATGTCGCTGGAAATCATAATCAAGCATCAAATGTTCTGCAAGTGTGGCACTGTAAGCATTCAAATATTTTAGTCTGCATCACACTGATAAATATTTTTTCCTTGCATTAATTTATTTCAATTGTTGTGTATAAGATATGCTGTGAATGAATTACGCAGATTCCGTACCGAAAATATCGAGGGTCGTTTCGATCTTTGTAATTGCTTCATTTGCGGCAACATCGGTTGCAGCAGGACTACTCACTATATCGACAGCTAGCCTTCAATCGGAGGGAGTATTTGTGAGATCATCCTCTTCTTTGACATATAATCCTACAAGAAATATTTTTGTAAGTAACTTTGAACTACCCTCTCATTATTGAATTACATTTTTCTATTCCATAGCTTAAACTTAAAGTAGATACTTCTTTCTGAACATGTTTGAAGGCAATTTTTCTGGTTCGGATAGATGTTCGATCCAAACACCAACCACTTTGAAATACCATCTTCTCGAGTTGATAACAGAAACATGTTCATACACATTCAAAATAGACCTCTCCAATGTAACATATCAAGCATCTTCTCTTATATGCAGAGATTTGCTTGCCACATTCAAATTTTTGCACTATCCATATGGCTGCCAGTTACACTGCCTGTTGAGTACTATGAATTTGCCAGAGATTTACAATGGAGTATTCCTTATCTTAGAGTTCCGTGGGAAGACGAGCACGCTCATGCCGACTTAAGTGGCTATAGCCCTTTTACTGGATCAAATCCTTACCTTGCCAAAACTCTTGATTCAAAAATTGTTCAAAACAAGGTTCCAGGCAATAACTTCACTCTGGTTGATCAGTTATATGGATTGCCCCTTACTCCAATGGAATACAGATCATTTTTCGAGGTAAGAAAGAATTAACATATCGTCTACCGACCCAATGCAAAAGAAAACAGAGTTTTCTTGATGAACAGATGATTTTTATTTGCAGATCCAAAATATCAAACCCCAAGCTGATTATATTTTTGGAGCTGGAAGTTACAGTCAGTAAGTTTTTCTCTTGTTATGGATTTTTGTTATGAAATAGTGCTTCTTTCTTTTCAATATGGATCAGAAGTATTGGAAATAAAAACAAACATCAGAGCTTATAAGATTTCACTCCAACTCCTCCAAACAACCTTTTCCAAACAGAAATTTCCTACAACCTTTCCTCAAAACAACCATTTTCCTTATAACGCTTCCTTCAAACATGGTTTTCGTGCAACAACTCATTCAAATACCCTTATCCAAACATAGTTTTTTTACAACCCTTTCTTCAATCAACCTTTATTCAAACATGGTTTTCGTGCAATCGCTCATTCAAATATCACATCCAAACCACTCCAATTTTCCCCTTCACAATTATCATTGTTGATAAATCGTGTCTCTATCTTTAAATAGGTTTTGTTTTTGTATCTTTTTTACAATTTCATAAGAGATTCGATTTTCTTACAAATGGTCATGTTGATTTTATCCTAGCAGGTGGCAAGATTTTTATAGAAGTATGTTCTGGTTTGGAATTTTTGCTGGAAGTTTGATATTCCTTCATGCACTTTTCCTTTTTATTATGAAATGTCGAAAGAAAATATTCAACACACAGGGAAGTTATGGAGCACTTACCTTCCCTAGATTTGAGATATTCCTTACACTTGTTGCTCTGCCTTCCATGTCCATGGCCTCGGGCACGCTGTTTAGAGGTAGCGCTCGAACATTTATATGTTTCAACCGCTCTATTCGGTCTATGTATTTGCAGACAAAGTGCAATTCTAAGAGACTTAACTTGTTTTTATCTCTATTTTGGCTGTGCAAGGTGGAGCTCTTGCAGAAATAATTGTTGGTGTTTTGCTTCTCGGGGTTCTGTCTTTATTTTTGCTAGCCTTGCTGTTGTTTCTGTCGGTCGGAATCACGTTCGGGAAGCTACTTCAGTACAAAGAAGTTCATCAAGAAGGTCAGAAGTTTCATTGGTATCAAGAATTCATTCGTGTAACTCTAGGTCCAGGCAAGAGAAGCCAATGGACTTGGAAAAACCAGCCAAGCTCCATTTACCTTATCATTTTTGGGCTAATGTTTGAAGATCTGAGGGGTCCTCCAAAGTATATGCTATCTCAGATTTCTGTGGTGAATCCTAACAAACGTGGCGGTCGCATTATTGCCTCCGACGATGAAACCGAAGATGCAGAAGCACCATTCATCCAAAAGGTCTTCGGCATCCTTCGTATTTACTACACGCTTCTCGAATCGATCAGACGAGTAGTTCTTGGAATCATGGCTGGTGCCTACAAGGAAACAGCCTCTTCAAGAACACCAATAGTTACCTTATTATGCATCTCATCATTTCAGCTCTTTTTCCTTGTTCTCAAGAAGCCATTCATCAAGAAAAAAGTTCAGTTGGTTGAGATCATTTCCAACACATGTGAAGTCGGTCTTTTCGCCATTTGTGCGGTTCTCTCAGAGAAAGAGTTTTCGATCGGGGATCAAAAGAAACTTGGAATAACCATGCTGGTTTTGTTCCTTATAGGCTACTGTCCACAACTTATCAATGAATGGTATGCTTTGTTCAATCAGGCAAAGCAACTCGACTTTGCTGGCCAGTCATTCTTTACAGGGCTCAAAGTGGCTACCATTGGATTCATTCTTCTGTTTCTCCCACAAAGGTTCACTAAAAACTTGGAGAGTCTATTTGCTGTGACACTTAGCGGAGACTCCGAAACCGCTGATAACTCGTCTGATAGGAACAGGTCTGGTAGTCGAAGCTCAAGTAATGAGAAACCGTGGTTGAAGCAACTTCGGAAGCTGGCAAAGGCAAGCTTCACTAAAGAGCAATGTGGGACTTCGGCTGATCCTTCGGGCAGCGGTACGCTATGGAGCGGACTTTGGGGACAGAAAAGTAGGAGCAGAAGTAGCAGAAGCTCATCAGTAAGTTCATCTGATTTCAGGTCTAAGTCTAAAGGAGGCTTATACAGGGAATTTGAAACCATTTTTTCATCCAATTGAAACTAATACACAAATGTATTGGTATTATCCTATAAAGTTCATTCACTGTTTGTTTATAATCTCATAGTGGATCATTTGGGATTTAGAAAGCACCCAATTGAGTTCTAAGTTGTAATCCCATCTTGCTTCTGTGAGTTGTATGTTATTTACTTTTAAAAAATAATTAAATAATTTTTAAAAAGAAAATTATCCAAAAGATTTTATTTTTATTCTTTGAATCCTTAACCCATGTAATTTAGTCATTAAGATGATGCTGTTCAACTGTTTTCGGTGGATAATAAATTAAACCTTTATTTAACAAAATTGATTCATTCTTTTTTCTTTTTTGAAATGAAAAAAGATTGCTTTGGGTTGATAACTCTTTGTTATATGGGATTTAAATTATTTTGATATGAAAAGTTGAACTGTTTTTTAGCTTAATAATAAGCGGTGAGGAGGCTTGATTTTTTTTTTTCAAGAATATATGCTAATTATTATGGAGTTGTTTATTTAACTCACATTTGAAATGTGAAATAGTTGGCGAAAATATATCACTTTTTAAAATTAGTCATTCAATAATATGCAAGCAACATATATGACATATATGATAAAAACATAATGGAAAGTGAAAAAAAAGATTGTTTGTAAAAAAAGAAAAAAACAAGAAAGTACTTATAGTTTCATTAAAATTTTGTCCATTTGTAGTTTAACTTCAAATGCTATTTTTAAATTGGTTAAGATACTAAACTTTTTTACATTCAATAAATATATATATAATATAAGATAACTTCAAATGCTATTTTTTAAATTAATTTCTTATAAATTTTCTTGGTATCCAAATGTTTTAATGTTATGTGGTATATGCCGTAACATTAATCGAGGTACGCGCAAACTGACTTAAATAGTCACTGATTTCAAAAAAAAAAGTGAAAGGGAGTATCTTAGGACTTCGCTTGGTAGGCAACCTGAAAACATAGTTTTGATATTTCACAAGAGCTGGAACATGGGGCCGTGGTTTAGCACAAACAAATTCAGTAAGCTGGAACTGGAACTGGCACTTAACTGTTGTTTTCATTTCAGGTTCTTTCATTATTTTCAAGTTTTACAGAATTCTCAAATCTCAAATGTCTACCTAATTGGCCGAGGCAAACATCTTGAAGCATTTGAAGAGTTATTTTTATTCAAATAGCTTATTCTTTGACTTTTATTAAATATAAGTTTTACCATTTGAATACTCCAGCTGTGGGATGTTAAATGCCGGAAAATCATCTGATCTGATACTCAACGAACCATATATTATGGTTCTTTTAGTTTCTGCAGTCATCAAGAAACTGGGAATGAGAATACTACAGTGTTGCCTAACAAAGGGATGGAACTAGAAACAGACACTACTACTTACATTGGAGAGATCTATCCACAAATCAAGGGTCTTCATCGCTTTCCCCGACTGCTGAGCTTCTCGAGCCAACTCGACTCCCTCGGCCAATGTGGTCACTTTGCAGCTAACCAGAAGGGAGGCAGCAGCATTCAGGATCTGCGTAAATGGTTTTGGCTATTCAATTCAGCATATATATTCAACATAACATGTGTAAAAAAAAACTTCATTACAAGAAAAACATACAAGTGCATCTGCAATATGCCCCTTTTCCCCGGATAAAACGCGCTTCAGGACCTCTGCGTTATACCTGGGGTCTCCACCTCGAAGGTCCTCTATGGTGCAGCGAGGGATGCCAAAATCCACTATTGCACAATTATAGATACAATTAGATGGGAATTTTGTAATTGATGATGATCAACGTACTATGTTAAACTTAACATAGACTTAAAAGATTCTTACGTGGATCAAATGCAAACTTTTCAATCTTTTCGGGGGTTACATCTAGGATTAGTCCTGGTCCTGTACATGTTTACAAATATATAATAGTAAGGTATAAATTGTATTTAATATAGCACTCACGGTCACCAACATGGAGAGAGTAGTATATATATATATATATAATATGACCATGAGAGTTAGTAGAATCTGGAAAAGAAATCTCACCAAGGGGACTCATCTCGTCTAAACCCTCAGAGTGAACTACTAGTGCTCTTTTCATGCCAAAAAGTTGCAGTGCTTTGGCCATTTTGGAGACCTGTCCATCCAAAACAGTTAAATGAACAACATGCTCGGGTGAGATTAGGTAGGATAGCCAACAAAAAGATGATATTGCAAAAAAAAAAAAAAAAAAAAAACTTTTTTTGATAGGAAAGGGTAACTTTCATTGATTAATGAATATTACACTGTAAAACGTCAATCGAAACCTTACAAAAGATGATGTGTATTGCAAAGTTTTAACTAAATGCATCATAGAAAAATAACTCAAAGAGGGAACTCCAAACTTTTTACAAAATAATAAAAAAAAAATGGTCAAAAAAAGATTTTTTTGATAGGAAACGATACGATACTTTCATTGATAAATGAAAATTACAAAGAAGTTAATAAAAGTATTACAAAAAACTTTGCCAATGAAATAATAAAGTAGAAAAACTATAATCTTTGAAAGGAGCAATAGAATGGGTCCATTTAAGAGCCAAAACAATGATGTCCTCGAGTATATCACGACCATCAATAACTTCTTCTTCAAAGAGCATAGCATTTCTTCTTTTCCAAATGGTCCACCATGTGGCAAAAATAAAAGCTTTCCAAAGGGATTTCTTTTCTTCTTTGAAAGGGTGACCAACAAGAAGATAATAAACCACATCTTGTATGGTTCCCGGCAATGTTAAATTCCATTTGAAAGCAGAGAGCAAATAGTCCCAAATCCTCTTGATCTTTTTGCATTGATAGAAGAGATGGAAGTGATTTTCAATATCATCAATGCAGAGGATGCAGCAGTTTGGAGAAATAGTGAAATTAGGAGCCTTTCTTTGGATATTATCATTCGTATTCAAGATTCCATGGCTTAATTCCCAAGCAAAAAACTTTACTTTTTTTGGATGAGGACCACTCCAAATCTCCTTGTACATGTCGGTCTTTGCTTGAGGATTATCGGATGATAAATGCTCAAGCATAGATTTAGAGGAGAAGACTCCCGACGGTTCAAAAGCCCAACGCCATGTATCCCTTGTGTTGCGAAGGGAAATGCCATTCATCTCGTGTAAAAAACCAGCCCATTCATCAATTTCATCATCCTTAAGATGCCTTCTCAAAATAAAGTCCCATGTGCGGTTGGAAGAGTCCCAGAAAGAGGCAACCGTAGCTAGTTTGTTGATAGATAAATTGTACACAGTTGGAAATTTTGAGCTGAGAGCATAAGGGCCATGCCAATAATCTGTCCAAAATGTAGTATGTTCTCCATTTCCAATCTTGATAGAGGAATTGTTATAAATCAAATGCTTCCATCTATCGATATTTTTCCATGGTCCTTTGGAAACTCTAATGCCAGAGGTGCCAGCTTTCTTAGGATCAGAAGAGAAGCCATATTTGGTAGCAATACATTGTCTCCATAGAGCATCGATCTCTTCATAAAATCTCCAATGCCACTTAGCCAAAAGGGAAACGTTCTTTTTATGAATGTCAATGATGCCCAGACCACCCTGATGGAGCGGAAGAGTCACCTTCTCCCACCTAAGAAGATGATTAAAACTAGATCCATCTTTACCTCTCCAAAGATACTTCCTCATCAATTTTTCAATGGTGTTGGTGATTTTCTTTGGTGCCATAAAGAGAGAGAAGTAATAGATGGGAATATTAGCAAGCACCGCAGTGAGGAGAGTAAGTCTTCCACCCTTTGATATATGAGAGG
>JBBMEF010000004.1:8176012-8189344 GCA_037832685.1 Sicyos baderoa
TATAAATAAATTTTTAAAAATAAGTTGCTATAATTTTAATAAGGGGTTGGGATTTTGCTATACAATGCAAATTCCCTATAAAAAATGATAAATTGTTTTTTTATTTATCGTACATAATTAAAACTAATTTATTTATAGTAAAAAATTGAAATCGTAGTCACTAGTCAGCCTCTGGCTAATGCCCTAGTTAGCTGTACCCGAAGTATCTCCACTGATGCGGGTGGTCATCATACTGGCTATCTATCACAAGTGGTTGAAAATATTATTGATGAAATATCATCTTTTATAAATTGAAATTTCTTAATAATTATCAAATTTATAGTTAAAAATATTTTTTGATCTTATGTTTGATTCATATATTTTAGAAGTGAACATTTTTATTATATTTTAATAAATATTTATTTTTAGTCTATAAGATAACTAGAAAATTATTAGTTACATATCCATTCGAAACTTGTAGTCTATAAGATAACATTTTTATTAGTTACATAAGAATACTTTGTAACAAATTCCAAAGTTATAAATTTTTAAAATTTTAGGTATATAGTTCAAACATTTTATTAAGTTTATGGATATTTTGCATCAATAAAAAAAAATTGTTCTTATTATCATTTAACTCTACCTTATTTAAATATTAAGAAAATATGTAAGAATTGTTTTATAGATAGATAACTACTATAAAATATAAATTAAACTTAAAATATTATTATTGTTTTTTTTTTTTGTTATATATAAATAAGGGGATTTTGCATGTATATTATAAAAAAATAAAATAATTACATGTATAACATAATTTTCAAACTTATTCATTTATAGCACAAAAATAATTGATTGTCATGTTCAATCACTAAAAATTGATAGAAGTCTATCAGTTGAACGGATGGAAACCTATCATTTTAACCGATAAAAGTCTAAAGTCTATCGGTTCAACTGATAGAAGTCTATCAACTGATAGAAGTCCAATGATGGTAGCATAGTAATTTTTGATAAAATGTGTTATAAATGAAAATATTTTTAAAAAGTGTGCTATAATTGTAATGAATAGCTAAGAATATGCTATGAAGGGTAAATTGGGGATTTTTTACATGTATATTACAAAAAAAAAAATATGTATAGCACATTTTCCAAACTTATTCATTTGTAGCACAAAAATGATTGATTGCACTACTCAATCACTCAAGATCGATAGCAGTCTATCACTTGAACGGATAGAAGTCTAAAGTCTATCAATTGAACTGATAGAAGTCTATCAATTGAATTGATTGAAGTGATAGAAGACTATATGTTGAACTGATAGAAGCCAAAAGTCTATCCGATTGAACTGATTGAAGTGTAATGATGATAGAATAAAATTTGTAGACAAAATATGTTATGAATGAAATTATTTTAAAAAATATGTTACAATTGTAATAAAGAGCTAAAAATGTGCTATGAAGAGCAAATTCACTATAAATAAAGTCAATTGGAACAGTAATTTAGTGGATAGATGTGCCCATGGATGGATACCTGTTAGGCTGTTACCTAGTTTGAATTTTACACCTTCAACAATTATGAACCAAAAAAAACACTTTTTTAAAGTAAAATTGAGGAGTACACAAATGCTACCTAGAGTACATTATCGCGTTAAGAATTGAATATATGACATTGAATTACAATCAATTAACAAAGTATATAAAAAAAAAAAAAAAACATTAGTTTATGAAAATGGATACAAAAATCACTAAAATTTCCACAAAAACATTACAAAAGCTTACGATATTCTACTCTGATACATTAAATTGTTCAAAACTTTTGATCTGGCCCCATGGGAATTAATTAGCACCATATATTTTCTTTAATGGGGTACCTAAAAGGAATATCCCACTTCATAATTGGCATTCTCTGTCTACTGTAACATCAGCATCAAGCTTCCTACAATTCAATTACATTTCCAATAAATATTATGATCATACAAAAGTTCAAGATATATAATACGAAAGATTATGTACCTCTCCTAAAATTTTACTTCTCAAATATTTCTTGCCCTAAGCTATATACCGGCTTTCAAATCAATGATGAATAACGGTGTTAACTAACTTAAATGTTCATGTATATTTTTGAAACAAAGTAACAACACTTGTCCCTAAATCAAGTACCAGAGACATCGAATGAATAATTTTACAAGTAAATCTCAGACTTGGTACCTTGAGGGGAGTATTCCCTCAGAACCCAAATAAACAGATAATTTCAACCATATATTTACCTGCTATTATGGCTTTGATTATTGGCCATGCTGTGGTCCTCGTTGTCGCTGATAATGAGTTCATAACTGCACATTACATGAATTATTGTATATAAATTTAGTGGATGGAAACAAGTCAAACTCAGGTTAACTAAATAATAATGACATAATATTATATTGAACTAAAAAAAATACGATGTAGTAAATATATTATTTGAGAAAATAAAATAAACATAAATCATTATAAAATGATTTAATTGGTCAAAGAGGATCTTGAGGTGCATAAGTTAATAGATTTAATCCACAGTAATTAGTGCTCACCTACTTAGTAATTCATTTCTTATAAATTTTTTTGATATCCAAATATTATAAGGTCAGATATATATCCCATAATATTAGTCGATGTGCACGAAAGTTAGCTCAACAGTGACGGATATAAAAAAAAAAAAATAATATTAAATTACCAAATGACGGTAACTTACCAAAAGAACAATACTTACCAAATAGTGGGTAAGTATTTTGGAAATACTTACCTACTCTTACAACCACATATTTTTACTTTATAAAAAAATTTAATATTGATTGATGAAAAGAGAAAGGCAAAAAGGTAGGTAAGTATTTTCAAAATACTTATTTACCCCTTAATTAAGTATTTTTCCTTACCAAAATCACAAGTGGAGGTAGAATTGGAGCTGCCACACATACACAGCTGTCTAACACCGTCGGTACCAAACCCGCACGTGCCGCCAGTAGCTTGACACGCTCGACAAAAATCGTCATTAGCCTGAACCGAATATTTGACCCGAATCCCATAGGCCCATTCATCCGGCCCATTAATCCTCAACGGAGCCAAATTATAAGCACTGCTGTAACCCTCGCACTGAAGCTTCGTGAGATTAATGGCCTTAATGGACCCAAACGGAACCGCGCAGCACTCAGGTGGGCCGGACCCATAAACCGGCCCGGCCCGTCTATGGCCCAACAAATCCCAAGCCGGGCAGTCATAATAATCCTCACACCCCAATCCGGAGACGTTTCTACAGGCGAGGTGCTTGTTCGGGAAGCCTTGGAAGAGCGGCGATTCGGCGGAGCAGCCGATGAGGAGGAAGGCGTTGTCGGCGGCCGGGTTCAGGTACGGCGAGCGCCAGTCCTCGAGGGCGAAGCCGTTGCCGCGGGCGCCGAGGACGATGGTGTCGCAGGTCGACATGTGGGGATCGTGGAGCGTTAGGGCTTGGTAGGCGTAGTCGATGTCGAGGACTCTGTAGGAGCCGGACTGGATGTGGAACATTAGGACGTCGTTCATGCAGTAGAGGAGGTCGCGGTAGCCGGGGTGGCCGCAGCCGTAGTGGAGGGCGAAGGGATAGTCGATGGTGATGTTGCCGCAGAAGGAGCGGCAGCTGTCGGAGTGGATGCTGGCGGCGGAGACGGCGAGGATGAGAGCGAGGGAGAGCGGGATCAAGAAACTGGATCTGGACATTGTCGATGAAGATGATGGAAATTGAGAGTGAGAATGAGAATTGAGTTTGAAGGAGGAAATGATACTTTGCTTGAGATGATTAGGGCAAATTTATTCAGAATCAGTTGTGTGATGTTGAAGAATTTGGAATTCATTTCTGACTTTGAATCTGCTTTTTCTTGAAGGTTCATTTGGTTTTCTTCTGCTTTTTCAGAAATTCTTATTATTGCTTTAGCTCTGTCTCTCGTCGCCAACTTTTTTTTTTCTCTATTCAAATAACTCATCAAGTTGAAAGAAAAAAAATCCAGTTTCTAATAGGTTTTTTTTTCTTTATTTCCAAATATTTTTTTTTTTAAAGTACAAATTTGATGGATATACTAACAAACTTTGCATAGATGACACAACTATTCTTATATAATATAAGAGTAAAATATCGATTTTCAAATTCGTGATTGTACGGTTTAAATGGATTAATATTAACCAAGATAATCAATTATTGACCTTGCATAAAGAATTGTTGCCAACTAGTTACAAATTGTTACAAGATAATCAATTTTTGAATAGAAATCAAGGTCTCCTTACAAATTGTTGCCAACTAGTTCTCTTCTAGGTACAAGAATTTTTTATGCAAGGTTAATAATTGAGTATCTTAATGTTAATCCATTTGAATTGTACGATCACACGAATTTAAGTCTGAAAATCGATATTTTACTCTTATATTATATAAGAATAGTTGTGTCATTTATGTAAGGTCAATAATTGATTAACAATTCTACTCTTTTTTTTTTTTTCTATCCAGTTCAAATGGATTTCTACCTAGAAGAGACCTTGATTTCTACTTTAATTTTTCTATCAAAGAAAGTACACAAAATAAAAGAATAAAGTATACAAATTCTCTGATTTAACAATTCTACTATTTATTTTTTTTTCAATCAAGGGGCGAGATTCAACACATATTCTAATTAATTTCTATTCAAAAAATTATTTTGTACCAAATATTGTAAAGAAAAAATAGTCAACAAAAAAATACATAAAATTTTAGTTTACAAGAAACTTAACTAATTTTTCGATTGGATAATGTGAGACAAAATTACAGTTGAGAGTTGTATTCAAGCTCAGTTGTGCCTTGTACCATATTTAAAAGCTTAGTTGCAATTTGTAAATTTGAGAATGATGATGTGTTGAATTACTTGTACACTTGTTAAAATGTGTATCTCAATAATGTAAAGGTGAAAGAGACAAAATAATGTTATAACATTTTTATTCCCACATAGAAACTATACCAAAAAAATGAGGATTTGTGTATAATAAAAATTAGTAAAATATTTATATATATAATATAAAATCAAAATCATTTTATTTGTAGAATTTAAATGGAATGAATTCTATCCACTTGTTAGAGTATTGGTGGTAGTCCACTTTTTTTGAAATAAGGCAAACCATGCCTGTCCCTAGGTCAGGCACCGGAGACATCGAAGGAATGTGTCACAGGTGAGTTTCGAACTTGGGACCTTGGAGGGAGCATACCTTCAAAGTCCAAGTCTTCACCCACACTGCCACCCCTTATTACTAATTGAGTTCTATCATTGATAAAATTCAATTAGTGGTTAACTCATTCTATTTTTTATAAAAAGTTGTGTTATAAATTATTTAACAAATGAAATGTGTTAAATTTCTTTAAAAAATCGGATGTAGAAATAAATATATAAAACATGAGAAACCAAAAATAATAATATATTCGAGGGAAAAAAATACATGAAACTTGGATTCAGGTGAAGCCATTTCCGCCTCTGCAACTTGATCGTACAAATCTCAGGCGAGAGATCCAGTTGACGATGGAAGCAGCCGAGGAATCCGAAGAAACCACCTCAACCGTAAGAATTTCTCGCTATTTTACTTCATCATCATCATCATCATCATCATCACCATCATCACCTGTGCCCGTTTATTCAATTAGGGTTTTCCTTACAATCGTTTCGAGTTTATGAATTCACGACGCAATTCAAAATTTCTGTTCAATGTTGACTGTTTTTCCGTTTATCTATCATTCACTGGGTTTCCAAACGTCTATTATTCATCGCTCACTTGTTCACCAAGTGTCGCGGAAGCCTTGAACTTGATGTCTCTCGGTGCTTGGCCTTGATCCTACAACAGTTGGATGTCAAGTAAACACCTAGGAAATTAATTTCTAGGTACGTGACCATTATGGATTGAACTCATCACTTTATACACTTCAAGACCCTCTTTGGTTACTCCATAGTAGAGCGAATCCGATTTCCGGGTTTCTAAAAAAAACAAAATTTGATTGCTCACTTGATCGATGTACTGCTTACTTTCAGGTTCCAAAAAAATTGCCTGGAACCGTGAACTGGGGTACGGCCACAACTATTGGGGTGTTTGCAGGGATGTTTTATGGAGGAAGCAAAGAAGCGGCAGCTTCGGTGGTAAGTTCATTCAATTTTGTATGGAAAAAATGTCCCAATGTTCTACTGTAACGATAGGACTGTGTAAATCAGTAGATGAAAATATGTACTCCTTGAATTCACTATAGCTACACATCTCTTATCAATAGTTGGAGATCCGTTTTGTAATGTCAGGGCTTCCCCTTGTAATTTCATCCTATGAAATTGTTTCTTATCCCAAAAGAAGAAGAAAAAAAATCATTATTCGTTCTAACATATGTTCACTAGCTATGCAAATATTTGGTAGGTGTTAATTTGAAAGATTTAACAAAACTCTCGAATGGATTGGTCTTTGCCTCTTCCTTACAACACTTACTATTTTGATCGGCTAGCGATCACACTCACGTTCTTGTTGCATCTTTGACTAGAAAGATATTGGATAATTTTGAGGGATGTTTTTTCTTCGTTTGATCGCTTCTTAGATATTGTCATTTCTTCGTCTTTTGTTTTTCGGTGTAGGAATGATCAACCTTTTGGTCTTCATAGATTTTTTTTTTCTTGTTCCTTTCTATCTAATCACCTTTAGGTGCTTGAGAGTTCTATCATTCTAAATCTTTTTATTTTTTACTTCTAAACTCAAGGCTACGAAAAAGGAAAAGAAAAGAATGGGGTTAGACAAATACTCAGGAGATGCTAAATGGAGAAATGCCATTTGCACCTCATACATTCAGTGTTATTTGTAATTTTCCTTTATGTAATAAATCTAAGTGTATTCAATTTAAAATTTTCCAACTTGATGAAATATGAAATTTGGGAGGACTGTGACAATTGGCAGAGTAAGGATGCAGAAGTTACATTGAAGCTTGGGAGCACACCTGATAAGCGGGAACAATATAGGTTGATCAGAGATGCAATGGAGAAAAGGTTTATCAGAGTTACACGAGGCTCAATAGTTGGCGGTGTACGCCTTGGGATGTTTACAGCTACATTTTGTGGCATACAAAATCTGCTAGCTGAGAAGCGTGGCGTGCATGATGTTTTCAATGTTGCTGCAGCTGGTTCTGCCACAGCTGCTACATTTGGTCTAATATGTAAGCAGTATACTAAATGTGAATAATTTGTTTGCTTCAAGTTATGCATTATCTTGTTTTATCAATTTTTACTTTCAAGATTGAGGTATCTTATTTTTCATATATCAATGAAAAGTTTTTGTTTCTCGTCAAAAAAAAGATTGAGGTATCTTAAATGTTTGAAGATGTGAATGAACTCTTCTCTTTAACTTGTTTGTTATGTTTTTTTTTTTTTTTTAGTACAAACTTGTTTGTTATGTTGAATTATGTTAAACCATTAATCAACCCAAAAGCTTAAGCTGGTGGGTCGAGGTAAATTTAATTATATCAATTAACACTCCTCTTACTTGTGAGCTTGGAAATTTGATGATGCTCTTCGAGTGGAAATCAATTTTAGTTGGGGATGAAAACGACCCGGCAGGACGAATTCAGGACCTGACATCCTGCTCTAATACCATGTTGGATTATGTTAAACCATCAATCAATCCAAAAGCTTAAGCTAGTAGGTTGGCGTAAATTTAATTATATCAAGTAACATGTTATTTTGGTAATTGTGCAGTGCCAGGATCACTCAAGTGGAGGGCTAGGAATGTAGCATTGGGATCTGTTCTAGGAGCAGCATTTTGCTTCCCTCTTGGTAATTGTCTATTCATATTTCTCTCATCAAAGTTATATGTTGACTGATAGTGTTCTCTCATCAAATTTCCCGAATCATAAGAACCTTTTAAAGTATAATATAAGAAACAAAAAGTGGTGGTTAAGCTTGTTCGAAAGCGTTGGGTGTCTGTTACTAAAGAGACAGTTTGATGACAGGTTGGCTTCATTTAAAGCTTGTAGAGAAAGCAAATGAAGAGACACTTGCTTATCCTAGTGCAGTTCAAAAGGGAGAATCAAAGAGTGGTGTCGGCGCTGCTATTGAGAGACTCGAAGAAAGCTTGAACAAGTAGATTCAATTACATCGCCTCTCCATTGTCCGGCAAGATATCGAGAAAAAAAGGTCAAGTGAGGTGATATACAGACCATTCCAACCAGGATAGTTGGCTTTTAGTTTGCTTCTTTCTGCCATTTTTGCAGGAGCTTCTGGTGGTTTGAAGACAATAGGTTACCCATTCTTGGGGAATACAACCAATTTAGGAAGAAAATATGTTTCATCTTGTTCGTTTATTCTCATTTCTTTAGAATTTAGCCATCTCATTTTGCTGGTAGATTCTCTTTATAGGGGTGGCATGGTCGAACCCTCGAAGTCTCCCCGCCCCTCCTCGGCCAGGGTTCATAACTTGATTCTTGTTTTTTATAAGCCAATTTTGGGTTGATAACTTGATTCTTGTTTCCAACATTTCCTCTCCAGTTTTGTTTAGACATGACATTGATCCTTCAGTTATATGAATATTGGAGATGATTCCAAATGAATTAAAAATAATGAAGCATGAGTTCTAATCATCTGATTTGCTTCTTAGACTTGCATAGTCTCAATTCAATAATAGATTATATAGAGAGACAAATCATTTGCAAAATCTCTGTCATGATGAGTAAATTTTGAAACTCACCACAAGATATAATTAGATACAAATCATCATTCTTTCATTAGTGGATAAGTTTTGAATATGGGTTTCTAAGGTTGGAAAAGCAGAGCAAACAGTGATGGATCCAAACTTTTCCTTGCAACTAGTTGCTTTAAATTCCAAAGTGAAAGGGATGTTCTTATTCTTGTGCCCCTTTTTGACCCCCCACTTTATGCTCCACTGGCATCCATTTGCATATTTTAAATGATCTATAAATTTTCATGTTGTGAAGTTAGGAATACAATCCCCATATTGGGAAAAGAAAAAAAGGGCAAATGAAAAATGACAAATCAATAGAAAGGATGGATATGGTGGCCACAGATAGAGAACAAAGCTGAGTTCTCTTTATATTCTATACCAAATATAAAATCTTCATGTGAGTTTGTACATATAAGTTCTATCTATCTTGCATATAAATCTTTTGAGATTGTTAATCTAATTAATTGCCTAAGAAAACCTCAAATCTTTTGCTCCTTCCCTACCAAGATTTGCATGTCTTCAGAACTCATATACATCAAACACTTTTCCCTGTTGATCAATTATATTAAGTCTGCCTTTTGGCATCTGTGGTCGTTTTTTCCTTCTTCGGAGGTAAAATATCTTTCGGGCCTTCCTCGATTACCTCGTACATTGATAGGATAGAGGGCACCGGGTCGAAAATACGTGGTGTTTCAGCTTCATGATCAGTGTGAAGATGCCATAGCAAGGAACGTGCATTAGAGCCACGGATAAGTACCTTCACATTCATTGAAATCATAAGCAATCAGTGTAATCAAAACATTTTTTTTTATTGTTGGAAGTTTGGATGACAATGTAAAACAGAGATGACAAGAAAACTCTTAAGGGACTTACCAAAGAGGAGCAAATGAAGATGAGAGATCTAGAAATGGATATGGCCACCTGTTTTGCAAGGAAACATCATTGCTCATTGTTGTACGTGTATCAACATGAACAGGACCAAATTGGAAGGAAGAAAAGAAGAGAAAGGACAATGATTTTACCATAGTCTCGCACAAGCATGAACAATCCATTGAAAGATTACATAAACGACTGTCCAGAGGAAGAAATATCCGATCCGAAACCAGGGGAATCGCTGTAAAATCGTAACATATAAGAACTGGAGCTGTGATATAACAAGATACGAAAATATGAAGTTGTTTTTATCACTTACCAAGGAATTCAAAGCAGTGTCTCCTAGCAGGAAAACAGCATTGATGGTGTGCATATTTATTATCAACTGTCAAGAAAAAGAAACACATTAGGTACTTAGAGCAATGGAGTTGAGATTGTTCTAAGCAATTACAAGCCACTTGAAAACCATCTTAAGGATTTTGAAACACGCAAATAGAGGGCGGTTGGTTGATAATTTATCTCAATTCATTAGTTTAAGCTTTTTGGTTGATTGATGATTTAACAATATTCTACATGGTATCATCGTGGGAGATCTTAAGTTTTTTTTTGTTCAAATCTCTGTCGAGTCGTTTCATCTCCAATTAGTATTGATTTTGACTTGATGACCATTCTCAAAATTTTCAATCCCACAAGTGAAAGGAAAGGTTGGTTGATATAATTAAATTTAATCCAACTCATCGACTTAACTTGATTCTATGCATAGCCGTTAATCACTTACAAAATTAAGGTTGTAATCTTTGATGGTGAGAAATGGAACAATTATGAACCAAAAGACACAATCTGTGAGCAAAACAGCACCTGCATTCATCTTTGAATAACAACAGAAGGGGCAGAAAAAAGTTAGCAGAATAGATTCAAATGTTCAAAACTTAGAAAATGGAAAGGATGATACTAAAAAAAATACACCAACCTGGAAGATAATCTGAAAGACATAGCCCCAAAATCCTGCAGGTTGACGCCTGAGATGATGTTCTTCATGAAGAGATTGATTTTTCTCTGTATTTGAAGTAATTGAATTGCCTCCACCTTGTTCTGCATCTCCCTCCACATTATCAACCCTTTCACCACTAACTTTCTTCTGGTATTGGTAGCATCCATTGATGGATAGCACTGATCCAAGCTATGAGCACAAAAATGGAGATAATAAGCAAAAAATGAGAGATGAAGATAGAACATAAATGGAACAATGTCTTCCACGGGCGGCCTCATTGGTAAAGACGTGGGGTCTCCAAGGTATGTTCACTCATAGATCACAGATTCAAAACTCACAAGTAAGCTTAATTGTAAAATCCCTTCGATGACCCGACTATTAAAACAAACATATATGGAACAATGGGTTTTTGAAAATGAACATACCCCAAAATAAATGGTGATTGAGGTAAAAGTCCACCTGTTTTCACACAACAAAAACCAAGAAACAAAGGGCATAAGTCACAACAAGTAACAAAGTTTTGCACTTGAAATCTCACATATTTGAAAATGTACACAAAACTCTCCCATTTCTCTTGAAAACTTACTGAGTATAGAAGAAAAATATGTCACCACCATCAACAACAGCAGTGACAATGAGGAGCACCAAGAGCACAGAGAAAGCCGAAACTCGAAAAGCCAACAGCCAAGCAGGATGTATTCCCTTAAAACAAGGCCGCCATGTTTCATCATCATACAAAGCTCCAGCTTCTTCTTCTTCCTCAGTTTCATCTCCATCACGTCCCTTATTCCTACGGCCCTCAAATTTCCATATCAGAAACAGTGCAAAACTCAATGTAATCAGAACCCATATAATGCAAAGCAGGACCCTCCAGTTTAGCCAGTAATGGGAAGTTGTTGTATCATCTGTCATGATTGGCTGCCAAGATTTTTTGGGGGACCCTGTTAAGAAATTCATTTTGTTACCAGGGTTAGAAAAATGGAGCCTTTTTGGTTAAGGGGTTAGAGAAGGGAAATGTGATTCTCCTTGATTACTCCAACAATGAAGAATGCAAAATGTTAGAACAAAATGAAGAATCTCCTCTTCAATTGAGAGGCTATGTTGGGTAAGAAAGAACAACTTTCTTTTAGTACAATGAGGGATTGGGGGACTCGAACCACAGAGCTCGTAGTTGTTAATCGAAGAAAGAATCACTCAGTTTCAAGGAATGGGAGTAAAAAAATGGCTAAATTGAGAAACATGGAAAGAATATAAACTAAAAAGAATTGACAGTGACCAGTTAGGTTCAGGGAATCTGAGAACCAGAAGGCAAGAAAGGGACAGGATTGAAGGAGACTGGAAAACCCAAGAGAAAGAAATGGCTTTTGAAAACACAAATGATCAAAACCTTCAACAACCCAGAGCAGAAAAAAACTCAAAATAAAAGAAAATATATTGTAAACTAAGAAAAGGGTTGAGAGCAGCAAGAAGCAATAGTGTTATTTTAAGGAAAAAAACACAAACTTTCTGGAAAGCTGATCAGCAGAAGCATGTTCATAATCCATAAATGCAAATCAGAGCCAAAGTGGACAAGCTTAAGAAAGATGAATAAGAAATTCAAAACAAGAACAACCCATTTCCCATTTGACCAAAGAAATGTTGGAAATGAGGGAAGAGTACTGATTCTAAACTTGAGACAAGTTTTTGGAAAGAAATATGAAAACAAAGTGACCAACATTCACAAATAATAATAATAATAATAATAATAATAATAATAATAATAATAATAATAATAATAATAATAATAATAATAATAATAAACAATATAAATGAGAAGCAGCTAAATTCCAAGGCAAGAAAAGAGTTTATACTTGCAATGGAGAAGAAGAAAGTGGGAAGTTTGTGAAGAAGGGAGATGCTTTTCTTGTTTGGCTTGGAGAGAAATTAAATAAAGCAAATAAGTGAGAGAGAGAGAGAGAGAAGAAAAAGGGATATGGAGCTTTGAGTGTAAGCTTCTCTTTTTCCCATTACCTCAACTATAGAATCTTGAAAAATAATAATAGAAAATAGAATCCTTTGCAAAATCCCAAAATTTCCCCATATCTCCATGCAAGTTTTGGTTTGTTTTTTTCTTTTTGATTTTCCAAGGCGCATGATAATTTTTGTCCCCTTTGCTTGGTTTTCATTTTCTATGTGTCAATGAAGAGAGAAAGAGAAAGAGTGAGGGTTCTTTTTGGAATGGATTAAGAGGTACATAAATAAACATATAAAAGTAATTAACATTTTTGGCTCTCTAGTCTCACGGCTTCATTAACCACTCTAATTTTATAATTTATTAAGTGTGAAAGTTTTTTTTTTAAGACGAAAAAATTATCAAGTAAAATTAGCACTTTGGTCTCCATTTTTTTTTATTGTTATTTTTCATTTTAGTTCACACATATATATATATATGGTAAAAACACTAATTTAGAACTTGTTTCTTAACAATATCATTTTTTTTTCTTTCTATAATTTCTTTAAGATGGTTTTAATTTCTTTAATTAAACATTTGAATTATTGGTCAATTTCCAAGAATAAAAAGTATACTTGAAAATTTTTATTAAAAAAAACTCTTTTGTAGATTTCGGAAAATTTTATATAAAAAATGATAATATAATAAAGAAATTCATTTGGCAAGCTTCATTTAACACACACACACACACACACACACACACACACAAAAAAAAAAAAAAAAAAAAAAAAAAAAAAAAAAAAAAAAAAAAACCACCGGACAAATTCCAGCCAAAACTCATTCAGTCC
>JBBMEF010000004.1:8207361-8242753 GCA_037832685.1 Sicyos baderoa
AATGGCATTTAATAGAATTTTGGTTTTATGACCTTTTTGTTTTAGTATTCCTTTTATGACCTTAATACTTTGTAAGAGTAAGATCTTCCCTATAATATATTACACGTGTCAAATGCAGTGTGGCCCTTTTTTCATTGCTAATCTATTTCTAGTTGTGGCACACAAATTAACTTTATAAATCAAAGTATTAAAATGTGTATACATTTTTTTTTGTATTGATGATGTCACATGAGTATACACATTCATGAGTTAGAAAAGTTTTTTTTGTTAGTAACTATTTCGTGTCTCGTTTTAAAATAAAAATAAAATATATTTCTAAATATGCATCAAATTCTAATTTTGCATAATTGCTTTTATAAATTATCACGGAGATGTTCAACGGGTGAAATGAAATCTTGTAGAGTCAGGCACTATATCATCACATATATAAAAAAAAATAAAAAATTGTTTTTATAAATGGACAATTCACATGACTAAATACTATTATTTTTCCAATAAAATGTTAAAATAACGTTTTAATTATTTAACTTTGGAATCGGATTTATTTTGATTCTTCGATTTTTAAAAGTTTAACTTTAATGTGTGAAGTTTGAAGTTTAGTCTATTTCTATTGCTAAACTATTTTACACAAAAAAAAAAAACAAAACTTTAAATTAGTTGTCAATAAAATATTTGTTTATTTAAAAAAAAAATTATATATTTATTAATAAATTTTAAAAATATGTTCACAAATTTTATTGTGTACTATATCACTAATTTTGAATTGGATCTTAATTTTTAATTTTATTGTACCACTTATGAGTTTTAATATCATATTATATAATAACTCATATTTCTTATGTATTGTTATGAGATTTTCATCTCAAAATTAATTGGCAACCAGTAACTCATATCTCTTATATATTGTTATGAGATATTTCGATATAGATTATTAACCGTTAACACATTACTCAAAGTAATTTCTTATACAACAAAATTTTACATATTATATAGAGTTTTTTTTTTTTTTTTTTTGAAGGAAGACAAATACCAATTATTAGAATTGAGTCTATAAAATTCATATTAAACTAATTTATAATTAAACAATGAAAATATTGTGCCATACAATTAGATAACAGCTGGAGAAATTAACACACAAGGAAAAAGTGAAATTGAGAAGAAGAAGATAGCGAGAGAGGAAGGAGAAAAAAGGATTAGACGGAAAAGTCATTTTTATTTTGCAAAGCTTTTATTCTGCAGCCGCCAGTGAGATTGAATTTGGTCCGGTTATAGCCCATCGTACAATATAATTAAAAAAATAAATGAAATATATATTTTTAGTAGGAGACTTTTAATGTATAATTAAAAAACAAAAAACAAAAAAACAAACATTCAAACTGTTTAGAATAATTTCGTACCTAACACAGAATTTAGGATGACATAATAAAAAAGAATGAAAAGCTTATGAAATTGATAACTCCAATAATTATAACAAAATGTGTTAGTGCAAGGTTTCAATCAATATTAGAAACAATAAGTATTATATATAGTTTTATCGCATAATCTTAAATCAAAAGAAAATTAATAATATAATTGTAATGTGCAAAAGAAATTGCCAAATTCTGTTGTGAATTAAATAATTTTTAAAAATGTTATAATTAAAACAAATAACAAAAAAGTTAACACCTAATTTTTTTTTTTTTTTTTTTTTAGTATTTAGATTTGAGATCTATTTTCACTTTGTTTTTTATGTTCATCCGAATAATATTCACTTATAATTTATGAAAAAAATATAATTACTTATCTAAATAATGATTAAAATGATGATTTACTGATTTTAAATTAAAATATATCGATGAAAATTTTCTTTTAATTTTCATGTGAAGTTAATTATAAAATAATAAAAATAAAAGTAAATTGAAAAAATATATAAAATTAGAAATGAAGATTATTGAAATATCAAGATAGAAATATTTAATTTTAAAATATATAAATTAAAATAAAACAAAATCTCAAACTTAAAAATTAAAAAAGTAATTTTTCCAACAAATAAAACAACAATTCTTAATGTATGTCAATAAAATAAGAGGTTCAATTGTTGTTAAATTAAAAAGGAAAAGAAAAAATGATTTTTTATTTTTTTGAAAAGAGAAAAAATGATTTAAAATAATCAAACTGTTATTTGGTTTATTATTTCATGCTTTATAGTAATAGAAAAAAAAGCTACCAAATCAAGAAACCATGAGCTTCGAATGTTATTAAATCATCATTTTAATTACGAAATTCTAACAAATTATTATGATTTATTTTGATGAAAACTAAACAAATTATTTTGTTAATAGGGCAATAAAAAGCTTAAAAATATCCGTCGTTGGATGTTGAATTTGGACTACTTAACCATTCTCTATTGCATTGCGCCACCAAACTACAGCTTCACCAACCTTCCTCCTCGGCGGACGCTCCGAGGCTTTTCTCTTCCGCTTCGTTCTCTTCTCCGATCTCAGATCTCGAGCTCCGCCGTTCGAAATGCAGAGCTCTGCGTTCACTTTCTCGCCGTCTCTTCCTCTTCTCAAGCCTCGGCGGCCTTCCACAGCCTCCTTCAGCTCTGGATGCAACTCAATTCGGCTATCTTCTTCGTCTTCCTCCAATTCCAGAGATCTCGGTCACCTGAGCAGCGTTGGACTCCCTTCCTCTTGGCCTCACCGATCCTGGACTCTTTCTTCCTCCGCCAAGCTCCGGCCATGGACTGGTGTGCCCTTGCTTGCTTCCGACTCCGATTCGAGTCGTTTCAAGGTTCAGGCCACTGCGGTGCCGGATAGCTCCGCGGAGGATGCGAGTTCTGGCGGTAATCTGTCGAAAACGCTGCAGCTCGGGGTGTTGTTTGGTCTCTGGTACATCTTCAACATCTACTTCAACATCTACAACAAGCAGGTTTGGTGTTTTCTTGTTCCTGCTAAATTTGTGCGATTTTTGTGGTGTGATTGTTGGAATTCGTTGTTATATTAATCGATTTGCATGGAATGGTTGTACTGCGAGAAACCGAGGCTTGATAATGATCCCATCGAGAATAGAAAGTTAGTCTTATGCTTATATTATCATCGTAATCGATACAATACGCACGAGGATGGTGTAAGATCTGTTTCTTTTATTATATTCAGTATTTCTCTAGGTCAGTATTCTTGTCTGAGGATTTATCCTGGCGTCTTTCTGAAGTCAAGAAACATTGACGCCAATTTTTCCCTTTCTTTTCCGTTATTATCATATTTCGACGAAGTAGTGAATACGTGATGTAAAGTCTAAATCTCCTAGTAGATCTGTATGAATATAATTTTTGTGTGGAGGCTTCAAAATGGCATAGGAACCATAAGCCATAAGGTATGACTAAGCTCTTGCTAGAGTGTTGATACTTGAGAGTTTTTTCTTCTCTGCAAATGACCGTAAGTAGCTGGTTCTATCGAAATAGATTCTTAGTGTATGATTAAGTGAATTGCTCATTCAATATATTTTGCAACTCTTTTACATGCTTATTTATTTCAACTTGGACTTGATTTACATCAACTAAGATGAATTGAAATTGGTTATATGTTCTTCGGGCGATGAGATTCGAGAATGCTGTTGATATTTGATATCTCTTGTTCACAGGTCCTCAAGGTGTTTCCATACCCTGTAACTGTCACTGCGGTTCAATTTTCTGTAGGCACCGTACTTGTTCTTCTTATGTGGGGACTTAATCTCTACAAAAAGCCAAAGATTAGTGGTGCTCAGGTAATTGTTATTTTTCCCCTTTTAGGTTTTTGGAGCCTTATATACGTGTAACTTGTTTTAAATAATGCATTTCTTAATGAGGTTTCCGTTTACTACTATTTTTTTTTTTTTGTTAAGAGGTATTGACTTCTTTAAACTCAAACAGCTTGCCGCTATTCTTCCGCTGGCATTCGTTCACACATTAGGCAATCTTTTTACAAATATGAGTCTTGGAAAAGTGGCAGTATCATTCACTCACACAATCAAAGCTATGGAGCCATTCTTTTCAGTTATCCTATCAGCAATGTTTCTTGGAGAGGTATGAATTATGTGCGACCATTTATTTACTATGTTGTCAAAATCAGAACATTGTGAATTGAGGTCCAAGCATTACCTTCTTAAATTATGAGAAAAAATCTGGTGTTGTTTCATACCTTCTACCCATTGTTGTTGGTGTTTTAAGTTTGACGTTCGTCTTTTTGTCCTTGAAGCGTCCTACTCCCTGGGTGCTGGCATCTCTTCTTCCAATTGTTGGTGGTGTTGTATTGGCATCTGCCACTGAGGCCTCCTTCAACTGGTAAGACGTGTGTATTGATTTGGAGTGCAATGGTATCTTCTTCCAAAATGGATTATTTTATGTAATTTCTGATATAACATATTTTTTGTAAAAGGGCTGGGTTTTCGAGTGCAATGGCATCCAATGTGACTAATCAATCTCGCAATGTCCTTAGCAAAAAGGTCATGGTGAACAAAGATGTAAGCACTACAGATGTATCTTTCTAATTACCTGCGTTTCTTCTGCTACCAGTTGTATTGATTTGGAACTTATGTTCTAAATTCTAATAGATGAAAAAATATCTTTAGTAGAAAATGCATTAAACTAGTTTTTGTTTACGTTATCATTCCATTAATATTCTTTTTTTTCTTCTCTATGGAGTGGTAAACTAAGCAACATTTTGTTCTTGTGAATCAGGAGTCAATTGACAACATCACCCTCTTTTCAATTATAACAGTCATGTCCTTTTTCTTACTGTCCCCTGTGGCTATCTTCATGGAAGGTGTCAAGTTTACTCCGGCATACCTTCAATCAGCTGTGAGTAGTTCAAGAACCAAAGTTTTGTAGAAATTTTCGTAAATATTTATATTTTATATCTTGCTCTTCAATGTAATTTCTTTCATTACAGGGATTGAACATGAATCAATTATACATTAGGTCTCTTCTTGCTGCACTTTGTTTCCATGCATACCAACAGGTAGGATTTCCAATTTCACGAGTGAGAGATATCTGCAATCTGACTTACTTCTGAACTTGCACTTTTTTTTCTTATAGTTCTTTTAAATCTCTACATCTTTCTTCTAGTTGAAATTCAGCTAAAATGACTTGAAGTTAAAAAACAAATGTGCTGCATTTGTAGAGAAAGTATTTGATATTTTCATAAAAGGAATATATGTTGAAGTTTTGAGAAAATTTGGAGCATGATGCTCAGAACTTTTTGGTGTAGTTCTGATCTAAAGATGCATGATGAGTCAATTGATGACATTGACGCTCTTGTAGTTTTTAAACTTTTGATGTGCTTACTGATCAATTCCCTATCACATTTGAAGGGCTTTCACTGACAGCTATCGGGGTGACTTTTGCAGGTTTCTTACATGATATTGCAAAGAGTATCGCCTGTTACCCACTCAGTCGGCAATTGCGTAAAGCGTGTCGTGGTCATCGTGAGCTCTGTTATCTTCTTCCAAACACCTGTTTCTCCAATCAACACTATTGGTAATATTGGCTGCTTCAGTCTTCTATTTATGACTACGTGTGTCGAACACTTCTTGATGCATCAAAATTCTTGTTCTTGGACTTAATTAATGCAGGCACAGGAATAGCTCTTGCTGGGGTTTTCTTGTATTCTAGGGTTAAGCGCATCAAAGCTAAGCCAAAGACGGCTTAAAATTCCCTTCCATGAAATTTTGCCATAGTAAGCTGGTTTGCTAGACGATGATAAATCCATCAACGATTTGTTTGTAGCTGCTCGATCCATGTCGAAAACAACTGTAAGGTTTTTGTTCTCTTCAGTTTTGTACTACTTCTTTCTGCCCTTTAGGATGACTTTTATTCTTTGTGGATAAACAGCCATCTTCTTTCCTTTAGACAGTTCTGTGTCCATTTCAAATTAGTTGATGACCATGCGATTCGCTTCATTTTCGATATCAGAAATGAACATTTTAAGCACTCGGATTTAAGCAGCAGTCTTGTTATATAGACTTTAGTTGGAAACTTTATTGAATTTGACAGTCACTGTGTGCTTGTCCTCAAATAACAGTGGGATACAGATTCGAAGATAGTTGTGATTAGATGCAAGTTTTGTAATTTCTATTAGAAATTGGATTAATTGGACTAGTGGTAGAAAAGATAATGGAGATTCAAAAGGTTATTTGTTCGATCATGATGATTACTTAGAAAAATATTTTTCAAAGAATTTTTTTACACTAGAATATTGTAGAAGGTTATCCTAACCATTAGCATGCAAATCATGACTACAAATGAACTAAAGTTGTGTGTTAATCTTTCTTGCAATGAAAAACAACTTCCATGAAAATGAATTATGGGTAAGTTATAAAAATAGAATTAATCACATTTTGACGTCAAATTCAAGCACATATGGGTAGGTTAGTCTTGAATAAATTCTCTTTGTAAATCAATTACAATAAAACTATCTTTATATTTCAAACAGTCGAACAAATTAATCACCTTCAACAAGAGCAATTATTCAATAATATTAAAGTATGTATACCTCTGGATCAAGAGATCAGAGGATTGATCCCTTATTCTATTGTTGATTTTTTTTTTTTTTTTTGACTAAAATCCATTATATATATTATTTTTTTCTTTTTTTATTAATTAAAATATCTTTTTTATAAATTTTTTCTTCCTTATGGTCATAACTTTTGAAACTTATTAGTCAAACATGCTACCATTAAAATGTTACTAATCCATTCAATTTCATTAATTTTTCCTAGAGGAAGAAAAGGAATCATTTTCCACTAAGAGTACTTTGGAATTTTTTTATTTAAAAAAGTATTATGCCTAAATCTTAATGTTTTTCATTAAAGGCTAAAAAAAAATTAAGGTTAGATTAGATGTAATTTTTAAAATGTTTGGAAGTTCGAAAGAAAATTGAACGAAAAATTTAACCTTTTTTTCATTCAAAATTTAATGATTAAAGTATTTAAAATGTTTCCAAAAATAAAGGATTTTTGTAAGTCTTTTAAAATTTAAAGTTTCTACTGAAACAAAAAATCATGAATAGTTTCTATAAATTAACCAATTTTGCATCCACTCCCTTGTAAAAGCAGTACAGATACTTTTTATGTGGTGGTGGCCGCGTGCATGGTATTTGAGTTTCTGTGCTTACGAATATTCCTGGACTGTATATTTTGCTGTCTGTATCAAAATAAAAAATATAAAAAAAATTAATTAAAAAAAAGTACTTTGAGGGAGTCCTTTTCATTCACCTTTTTTCCACGTTCTACATTTCTGGATGAATTATTTTACTCGGGGGCGACTGCAACAATCATCGAAAGAGACGGTGATTTGATGATTTAATTGTTTGGTGATAATTCAATAACACTATGGTCAAATGTTCGATCTCGAGAATTAGTACCAGACTCTCATTTATTTTAGAGCAATAGTTTATCTTTGTCGAATTTGTGATCCTCCTCTCCCAACTTCTACTCTAAAAAAAAAAAAAAAAAATCTCTGTTTCATAATTTGAAGAATGAATAAATCACATGAGATGACTAAATGAAAAAAAAAAATAGAAGAAAATAACATCATATCAACTTTTTAAACATTAAATAAACAGATAATTCTGTATGACAAAAGATAAACAGTAAATGTATGTTTTATTTAGGAAAGAAAAAGATAATAGCATACAAACTTAACACTTAGCTGCATCAAAGCAACGTTTAACAAGGCCTCTCGAACACAATTAACAATATAAAAACCCATCAGAATGGATGAGGCTACAGACTTCGAGATATGCTTCCTCAAACGTCTTAATTTGAGACGGTAGGAAAGCACTTAAATTAACTCTAACAGTATCTCGGATTCGGGCATTGGAACACGGTAGAGTACCTCAAAGCTTCGATTTTCCAGTTTCCAAAAAAAAAACCCCCCCCGCAGAATTAACCACTTACAATGTGCTACAAGTAGTAGAAGGTTAATTTCTAGAAGATGGTCCAGTTGCTCCTGCTTCTGCACTAGAACTTGGCTTACATTCAAGTCCTTTTCCAAAACTCCTTTCCCTTCTCAACTCAATAATCTTTGGACTGTAGGCAGGTTTGATGCCCTCTACCGAAGTTGGGGTTGAGCTTGTCACTTTCGAACTCTGCGTACGCCGAAACTCACCACGGCTTCTTGTGATCATCTCCTCGAGTATTTCACCGTCATCGATGTTGGGAGTTCTTCCCATTCGATTCTGAAGCACCAAAGTGGAGGAGAAATATTAAACTGAGTTCAAACATCATCCTACAAAACTGAAATGGAATGGAAAGACTCTGCTTTTACTTCACACCCACCAGTATATAACAGGATGATTATGTGATCCTAGGTTGAGATTTCACATTGGATTATATGCAATTTAATGATAATCTTATTTCATAACCATTTGGTTTTCAAAAATTAAGCTTTAAGCTTATTGCCCTTCAATTTCTTTATCATAGTTTTCATTTTGTCTTCTTTAAAGAAACTTTTGAATTCCTACTCGTCTCAAAACAAAGTTCAGCTTTTAGAAACTCCTATATTTATTTTTCATAACTTGGTTAGATTCTAAAAATATTTATAAGAAAAACTTATTTGCGAAAATAGAATTCATAAGCTTAATTTTCGAAGTCATTCAAATTCAATGAGGGGTGTGGATGCCATCTTAAGCGTTACTTGAAATAAGATGGTTAACAGATTTAACTAAAATGAACAGAGAATTCTGACTGCTTACTTCGAACGACGGATTAAAAGCGATTGCAGGGGTTTCCTCATATTCAGCAGCATCCAAGTCCTGAAGATGAGCACCTTTGAAGAACATGGGGAGCAAATACTGTCGCACGGGCACGAGAAGCATGATCAGCAGCGGAAAAAGAACACCAGCAATTGGAATCCAGGTTAAACCGAAACACATCAACAGATAGACTGTCTGAAACAAGGTGAAGGTTGCAATTGTTTTGAAGGGGACAGTTTCTAGGAAGGTTGCATGATATTCCTCCAGCACCCTGAAGGTAAAATGAATCACTAGTCAATCTTTGTTCAAAAGTCTTATGCAAAAATGTCTCACTTCCAATGAACATAGGCTCATAGCTACAAAAGATATGCAAGTTTTCTTTTTTCCCTTTACATGTCCTGAAAGTGAAATGGACTGTTGTTGTATTGCATTTGTAGGTGTTCTATTTTGTTTTTTTATGTGTTGTGATGACAAGACTAATATTGTGTGTGCTATGCATGTACATGGATGTTAACTAACTTGTATCTTCGGTTCGGAGCGGTGAGAAGCAGTAAAATCCTTTCCCAGAATTGATTCCCGGGCAAGCTCTCGATTGCCATGAAAGCAAAGTAGCCCCAAAGAACCGAAGTTGGGATCTTCTTTAAAAGAGGCATAGCAGCAACACAACCACCAACCATTATTGCCTGAAGCAAATTGCTGAGACGTTGTTCTTTAACTTCCACAGGCAGAAGATCATCAATATCTTTATCTACGTCGAAAACCGTTTCATCAACCGGTGCATCAATGTAGCCAGTTCTTGAAGCTAGTTGAATCGTCGTATCTTTCAACTCCTTCAACCCCTGCTTGAAGCAAAAATGTGTGTGATTAAACAAGTAAAAAAGCAAAAAAACAGAAAGTGTATTCCAAATCCCTTCATTACCGCAGCTGGTGGATTTTGGTAAATTAAGGGAGTCTGCATTTCATTATATGCCTCTTGCATGTTTCGGTATAATTGACTCAAGTTTGAATTATTACGAAAACTTTGACGCGCTACTGCTACCAGCTTGTTCCGCAAAATCTATTTTAGAAGAAATAAAATATAACCAATCTGTTTCAATTTCACGTTAGAAACAAGTTTGTGCTCGTAACTCGACTCTTGTAACTACATGACATTTTACAAGAATGAGTACAGAATATAATGGTGAAATACAGAGAAAAGGAGATGCAGTCAAGAATATTAAAAAAGGAAGATGATAGCCAAACACAAGCTAAGTCACTGCAAAAATGGTCGAAACCGAGATCTTGGTGACAAAAGGGATGGATTAAATTTACGTATACATACACTCAGAGAGAGACAGTTCCAAATGACAACTGGATGTGAAGGTCGACGTACTTCCCAAGTTCAATGGAGAGAAAATAGATATATGCATATAAAATTCAGATACAATGAGAACTGACTGAAGGTGTTACCTGATGTTTTAGGGTAGCTAAGCTTTTCGTGTGCATCGGAGACTGAGGAATTACACCATTGGAAGGTGGTATGCCTATAAGTCCACACAGTATAACCTGCGAATCGAATTGTTTCTATTGAGAAAGAAAACATTTTCCCTATACATCAGACATAGAATTTGATTGGAGGCGAGAACAACTTTATAGAGCTTTACAAGATTTGCAGTAAAAAGGGGAAAGGAGAGGAAATATAATATTTCATGAGACAGCTTACAAGGAAACCTAGGAGAAGAAGATCATAATGATATGAAGCTGGTTTTTTCAAATTAAACTCTTTCTGTTGGGCAAGTTGAGATGCAACACTGTGATCAAAGTAGTAAAGAACTGCTATCATGGTTGCTGGTATTAATGCTCCAACTATATACAATGGAGGCACTCTCAACATTTCCTGCATATGTCAAAAGTGTAAATACTTAGACATGCTTGGAGACACGAAAGTATATAGCTTTGCTTTTATGCAGTTTTTTTCTTTCCTTTTTTTCACTTTCGGATAAGAAACAATTTCATTGATATATGAAATTACAAAAGAAACGGAAAATCCTCGAAAGAGGATTACAAAAGAGATCTACTTTTATGCAAATTTTCACTATCAGCAAAATATGACGAACCTTTACAACCGTCCAATTTGAGTAGGCACCCGGAGACCATGGATTAGGACTGAAAAGCCTTCTCGGTATCCCAAGTGGGACATTGTTAACTGGAATGTAAGATAAGGCTGTCCATACGAGCACCATAAGTGGAACTCCATAATCTGCGATAAAGCCTCGTACACAACCTATATTTTAGATCATATTTCAGTGGAAAAAGGCTAAATCATATTGATACTTGCATGATGATGAAAAGTAGTTAAGAAAAGGTGAGTTCATATCGAAATCATTACAGGAACACAACATATGGCCCAAAACTATCTCTTCTCCAAAAAAATATGGCCCAAAACTATCCTTGAAATTGTATCTATGTGTACTATACGTTTTTTAAATTCTATATGTTAGCATTCAAAAGAAAGCCTGTATTGTTGTACCAGTCCCATAGCGCCATGATCTAGCCTTGCGGCTTTTAAGGGCAGTTAGTAGAAGCCCAAAGGACAGCACTAATGCAAACATTCCATTGCCGAAGCGCCAAGGCGGTTGGAACGCCACCTGATTAGTATTTTTCCTCTGAGGTATGCCAAATTCCTCCACAACACCCTATACAAGGAAATAGTACATTGGACTATGGCAGTTGTTCTGAACAAAATGCAAGACAATCAAACTGTTACGAGACAAATTTTGTAGCTTCCTCGAGAAGCTGAAATTTTGAAATCTAGATCATAAGCAAAATTAAACTTTCAAATTCTTCTAATAAGTTACGAGACCGAGGCACTAAGTATCACAAAGCACACTCACGCGTATCGCTTCCTGCATAAAGAGCACCGCAATTAGAAGACCAAAGAGTTCTCCAGCTAGACGTGTAAACCTATTAATCAGAGAGCATGCACCCAACACAGCCAACAAGAAAAGCAAAATGGCTGTCCATACACACACCCTAAAACAGACAGGGGAAGAAAAAAACAAGATTAACTTTTTGTTCCCACATGTATCTCTTGTATTGTTGCTTATACAGTTGGTAAATTAAACCAATACCATCCCGTCCAGGCTAAGAACAGTTCCTGCCCCAGTTCCTTTCGGTTCTTTGCAAAATCGAACATAAATGTATACATCAAAACAGTTGGTTCAGCGACCCCAAGAATGAGCAAAGGTTGTCCTCCAAAGAGCGAGTGGATGATGCCACAAAGTGCCGTTGATGCTAGAGTTTGTACTGCCGTTAGAGTTCCATCTACAACAAGCACAAAAGAGAGAAAAGAAACATACTTGAGCAGACTATGACAAGTTTATAAACCATAAAATCTTATCAGCAACCAAAAAAGAAGCCATACAAGTACTCCTTTCTAGCTGCTCCCCAAACGATATAACCGGAATCGCTGAAGCAAAGAATATGTATGTTGTTGGGGCCAAGATCCTAAAACAAACAAATATTGCACTTAAATATGCAAGTACTCACTTGGAAATAGAAGTTTTTATAGAAATTTTCTTTTGTCATTAGCAAACAAACCTGACACCGGAGCGAAGTCCGCCAGTCCAATCCTGTTTGTAGCATAGAAGTCTTCCTCTAATATCATTCCTGATCCCACGAAATGGAAAAAATGTTTCCTCCATGTTGAAATGGAATACTTTGTGAACAATAAGGTTTGTGAGCAGATTCCTTTTCCCCCCTCTTCTTTTGAGATATTAAGAGTATGAAAGTGGAAGTAACATTGAAGAGACAAATCAAAGGGGTAACATGTAAGCTAAGCCATAATCAAGTTAACAGGACTCAAGAGGCCAACATGATGGTTATTTCATCACTAATAACTTGGAATGTCCTAAGAACAGAGAAACATACAACTCTAGATTCACATAGATATTGAACAAAAGGTGGGAAAACTGAATGTAATACATTAATTGTTACCTTCAGTAACACTATAAAACTTGAATGAAGCTAACAATACTCTACATGTTTAAGAGTGTTTGTAAAGAATAGAGGGTATATCAATATGAATGCTAGCTACTAATGAACAAATGAACAAATGAATCAATTTGGAGTAAGCCTAATAGCTCTAGACTCCACATCAAACACAAAAAACAAGGGTGGAATTTGCCATTCTAACTAAGAAAATCCGGGCTAACAAACCGTAATCGTTTTAGATTCAAAACG
The DNA here is from genome assembly GCA_037832685.1 of Sicyos baderoa. Classification (NCBI taxonomy): domain Eukaryota; kingdom Viridiplantae; phylum Streptophyta; class Magnoliopsida; order Cucurbitales; family Cucurbitaceae; genus Sicyos; species Sicyos baderoa. The sequence goes on from JBBMEF010000004.1 coordinate 8,220,294, forward strand.
AACCGTCGAATTTGTAATCGTATTCTACTAAGAATCAGTCAACTAATTCCACCCAAAAGAGTACTAAACTAAACCACTTAGAACACTGGATCTTGGTAATGTGGGAAGGATTTACATCCTGAAAAGGACTAAACAAAAAGGCACAACAGAATCAAAAGAGAATCAGCTGCTTCAAAAGCAAGATTTCAAAAATTAACGAAAACCCATAATCCCAAACAGCATTCTAAACGTTTTAGAGCAAGATTAGCGAGAACCCATTACTGAAAACACACGCACGGCTTCAGAACAGAGCTTTTAAGGAAATGAACATGAACCCAGATTACATTATTCAAAAAAGAAGAAACCCAAAAGGCAATAATGAAAATGGTACACAATTACATGACCTGAAACTGAAAATACACAAGAAATACAAGGGGATTGAAGGATTCCAGCACAAAGAACAAGATTAAGCTCAAGAAACAACAAGGATCAAAAAGAGTGAAATCTGCAGAGAAATTGAGGAATGAGGAATTTTTTATTTTTTATTTTTCGCGCGAATGAATGAGGTTATTGTGCGGTGACAACCAAAGCACATAAATAAACTCTCCTCTGCTCAGTGATGAGTGATGAGATTAAGGTTTAATTATAGTATAATTAAAATCTAAATTTCACTCCCAAACTATGTAATTATTGTAAATTTTGATCTTAAATCAACTTTATAGCTTTTGTCAATCTGGATTTTTAGCTCTCAATCTCAACCTTGCCATGTCCACTTTTTTGTTTGAACGCGGCAGACTTGCGCACTTCAAAAAGGGTATATATATATATATATTAAATGTTAATATAATAAATATGTGTCGGGGGTAAATAAGACGTATTTGTTAGAATAAAAATAACTTTACACTTAAAAATGTCAATAATCAATAATCAATAGATTATAAGTTTAGTTGTACTCTACTCATATCATGGGTAATTTAGTAACCAATAAATTATAAGTTTGGAACATTATGGAGTTGTTATCTACCTATTAATTTATTTTTTACAAATTTCATTGACATTTAAATATCGTAGGGTCAGACGATATGTCCTGTAATATTAATTGGGGTGCACAAAAATTGGTTTGGACAGTCACGAATATCAAAAAAAAAAATTATAAATTTGAGCAAATCAACAAAAAAAAAAAAATAAAAAAAATAAACAATTAAGAATGTCAATAAGAACCTATAGCATATTGTATAACCTACTAATTAAAATATCTTTTAGCATTTAACCACCGAAGCTTAAATTATTTGAATTTTCAGTTGAGGGCCTCTCAATTTTGTTATATTAATTGAATACGAGTTATGTTCAACATTGCATTATTTGATATCACTTTTTAAAAATTTATAAAACAAATGATTTTTAAAAATCAATTAAATTTTGGTAAGATATTTGAGAAAGACAATGATATAAAATGTTATAAGAAAAAAAAAAATAGACATGAAGATGCAACAAAGGACAAGTTTAGGTTGTGAAAGGGGTACTTAAGAGACAATGATAGTGATAATTGAAATAATACAAAACACAATAATAATCAAATTAAAACAAAATCATTAAAAAGAACTGAACACACACAAAAAAGCCATTCAACAGAAAGCTCTGGCCCCTACTATACAACCATTTGTTGGAAAGTTTGAACAAAAAAAGCAACTCAAAACCATAAAGCCCCATTTTCTCTTTACTTAATTTTTAAACACTTCTACTATTTTTTTAAGTAATGGAGGCAAATCTAATCAACAATTATTTTAAAAAATAAACTATAACCAACTAATTTGTAGATCTTCTTGAAATACTATTTTTTGTTGCTATATATATATATATATATGTAAAGCAAAAGTAATGGAAAAGAAAATATCATAATAATAATAATAATTTAAAAGAAGTACTTTATAATATAAAATAACAAAACTATAGAATATGAATAATGAAAATACCTAATCTTGTGGGTGGAAAACCCTTTCCATCGAAGAGAGTGGATAGTCATAGAGCCATGGCCCCTCCCCTCCCCACTCCATCTCCATCTCCATCTCCATCTGACCCTTGACCCTTTGACACCTCATTTTTTCACATAAGTTTAATTATTTGTTTTATTTTTTTTTTAAAAAATTATTATTAATATTATATTTGGACTTTTAAATCTCAATCACTAGGAAACGAAAAGATTTGATCATAACAAACTGATAATCGCAACTATTAACAAATTGATTGAAGTTTGTTTTTAGAATTTTTAAGTCGACAATGTTTTCTTTTTATATCAAAAATGAATTAATTTGAAAAACTCATTGAAAGTTATCAGCTGAAAATTGATTGAACGACTATTAGTTGAAACTGATTGAAGGCTATCGCCTAAAATTGATTGAAAACTATCGTCTGTAACTGATTGAAAGCTATCAACTAAAAAATGATAGAAAAGCATTTTGGTCATTTTACTAGGAGCGTCCCATTTTTTTTTGCTATGTATAAAATATTTTAAAAAAAGTGTTATAAATGATATTTTTTTGACTTTTGTTGTTATTCATGTAAAATACCCATTAATAAATTTAGTTAAAAAATAGAAAATAAACCTAAACTTTAATCATTTTAAAAAATAGACATTTGCTTAATGATTAGACATTCTCCTAATTTTACCTTAAGCCGATTACCATAAAATTAGGATATGGCCCAACCAGGCGCATTACGGCCCACCAATGAAAGATTTCAAAACTGGGGAGTTCCAAATAGGCCCATAAAGCCCATTTAGGCCCACGACATACCAGAAAGCCCATCGAATCGTGAGAAGAAAAGGTTCGAAGATATCGCCAAAGAAGGATAAAATTATAATTCATCCCAACCGTCCACGTGTTTACCGGCAACTGATCACCGCCATTGTCGCAAACAGTATATAAAAGCCAAATTTCTTATTATTATTTCTTATCGCGCAGATAAGAAAAAAGCGATTTAAAATCCAGTTTTCCGATCGCAAAAGCGGCGAAAAATGTTGAGGTTCAGTTCGAAGAAGCTTTTAGGGCTTGCGTCTAGGGATTCGCCGTCGCCGGCCGTTCAAATCTTCCCGCGATTTTACCACGAGAGGGTTATTGACCACTACAATAACCCTCGAAACGTTGGATCGTTTGATAAGAACGATCCCACCGTCGGCACGGGCCTCGTCGGCGCGCCCGCCTGTGGCGATGTTATGAAGCTGCAGATCAAGGTTGATGAGAAGACTGGCAAGGTTGTTGATGCTTGCTTCAAGACGTTCGGTTGCGGTTCCGCTATTGCTTCCTCGTCCTTGGGTTCGTTTTTTCTTCCGTTTTTTTTTTTTTTTTTATGTTCCAAGAGAGTTCGAGCCCGATTTTGTTTGTTGATTATTCTACGATTTCGTCATGATTTCTGGAACTAGGGATATAAATGGGCAACGCGTGATATTTATTTAGGGTTAAATGATAAGTTTAGTCTCTATAATTGGAAGAAAATTAGAATTTCTTATGAGTTAAAAAACTAGAATTTAAGTCTTATTGTTTTATAGCTCTTGTCTTAGAAACTACAATACCTATTTTTAAGTTTTAGAAAAAAAGTACTGAATTCTAGTGTTTGAGGGGATGATTGGATTTTGGAGTTGAAAAGAGGAGAGGAGAGGAAGTGCAGGTGAAAGTGATTTTGAGATAGTGTTTCGAATTGATGTTTTGGGAAGGAAATATTGCAAAAGTATTTATTATATATATATATATACACGTGAGTGTCCGGGCGGGCGCACATCTACTAATATCACTGGACATACTACTTGACCCTCATGCCTTTTTCTTTTTTTAATGTTATCATTGTATATTTGTATTAATGGATAAATTTGCAAAATCATAATCTTTGTCTCTCTGTCACCTACCTTCACTATCACTAGGATTAATTAACCATTAGGAGGAAATAAATTAAGCTTTCTAATTTTTCGTTATATGGCCTTGAATGGGTTGATATCTCTGAGTCTCTCAACATTTGCTCTTGTGTATTAGTTTGTTACAAGATTTTGGTACTTTTGCCGAGTTCAGTACATTGTATTTATGTCCTCTGAAAAAGTTTTGGGGGGTTATGTCTTATTCTTTTTGTATCGGTGCTGAAATATGTTTTTTTTTGTCACATTATGTCTTATGTATAGATAAGACTCTTATTAATAAGCGGATTTTGAACTTGCAGCTACAGAAATGGTGAAAGGGAAGCCAATGGAAGAAGCCTTGACCATTAAAAACTCGTTAGTTACATTCATCATGAATTTTTATATCTCATTATTGTTCAACGTATTTTCTTTGTACTGTTCATATGATGTTTGTCTATTAGTATTATCATCTGTTTTTACCTTGTATTTTAACCGGGAAGTTGTAGCTTAGCTCCCCTACTCGGCAGTACCCGCGCCATCCCCAAGGCCGGACCCAAATGGTCCATTTACATGCGTTGGTATTTTCAATTTTGCTTTATTTAGGTTTCAATATTCATTTTTGAACTTTTTTTTTCCTGTTAAACTGCGGTAGTTCAATGATGAGCCGAACGAGCTTGCCAGTTAGATGCTCCTGAGACCTTTTTACAAAACAATAACTAAGTAAATAAAAGATTAACTATCAACTTGGTTTTAAGCAGGCACCTCCCTTGTGTCAATGCACCGGCATCTTTGATTATTGGCGAATTTGTGAATACCCAATTTGATATTTGCATAACTCCGTTTATCTATTAGGCTTCATGGTTTTGACTTAAGAAATAACGTGGGTATATGCTTGTGCTGCAGGGAAATTGCAAAACATCTCTCTCTACCACCTGTTAAGTTGCACTGCAGTATGCTTGCTGAAGATGCTATCAAGGCTGCTGTTAAGGATTATGAAGCGAAGCGTGCTAAAACGGCGGGTGATGCTGAATCTCCCCCCATGGAGAAGGCTTCAAGTGCTTAGCTAACTAATGATTGTAAATGATGTAAAACTGTCATAGTCGGATATCTGCCGTTCAAGGTGTGGATTCTCTGTCCAGTTTTTATTATCGTGTGTCAATCATAATTATCACCTTTGTCCACTTGATTACTAGTTCTTGAAGGCTACGTTTGAACGTCCATCGTAGGCAGTATTTTGATGATTGTAAATTATCTACAGATTCACATGTTGGTTAAAAGAAAATTTGCAAAATAAGAATGAATGTGACCTTTTGATTGGGTAAGTAGTGTTTCTGTTGATTATATTCAAAGCCTTTTAAATTTGAACTGCTTGGTATTTTGACTGTTTTGTTTTTTATTTGACATGTTGTTCATTAGGTAGGTTTTGTGATATGGTTGATAGTGCTTATCTAGTAATCTAGGTACTGGGTAGGTCAGGTGTTTCATGTTTTACTTGAACAATTGAGGGTTCTTCCTTGTACTATAGTGGAAAGTCAGATAGTTTTTGTGGTGGAGTTAAGTTTTGTATGCTTCTCATGATCATTAGCAAATGAGATGATTTGTGATTGTTGAGCTTGCAAGAAAAGAAAAAAAAAGGATTGATTCTTAAGCTTGTTTTGAGTAAAACATTTGATAAGGTGCTGTTCTACCCGTTGAAGGTTTCTGTCCTCGTGTTGCATCTTGTTAGGATTCTTAGGGTTGATTACTTGGTTCCCAACAGCTAAAATTATCCCAGGAGATTTTCTTCCCTACTTTCCTCTCTATAATGGAATGACTCAATTGCTCAAAGAAGACCTTAGGGTGTTTAAGATGATGAGTTTAATCCTTGGTGACCACTTGGAAATTAATTTTGTTTTACATTCAAATGTTGTACGATCAGATGCGTGACAATAGTCGAGGATATATATATATATATATGTGAACCATATCAAAAGAATTCCGGACAACTATATAAACCACACATGAGGAGAGTCTCGCAACATAAATATAGAGTTTGACACATTCTATATGTTGATTTTTTGTCACTAATTGTCATTAATTTGTGAATAATGCGAGCCTCTACATTACTTGTACTTATTCAAGCAATATTTTGGAAAACTTTTACCTAAAGAAAAGTTGTCAATCATCATGGATTTGATCTAGTGGCTTGAAGAACTTTAGAAAACGAATGGTCGTCAGGTCTTGTGACGGTTTTTTTTTTTTTTTTAAAGAAATTTGTGACAATTATTAAGGTGTGCATAAGTTGGTTAAAATAGTTATAGATATCAAAAATAAAAAGTTAACTATTTTTAAGAGAATTGGTCGTGAATTCTTGGAAAATATGAAATCTCATTAACACCTTATTTTTATGCTATCGCGATTATTAGGTGAGAAATATGAAATTTACGATTATTAGGTGAGAAATATGAAATTTAAAATTCTTAGTTCTTCAAAGTTAGTCATTCTATGATAATTTATTTATATATATATATATATATTCAATTTACAGAGTATCATTAATTAAACTACTTACGATATACAAAGTACTAAGTAATTAAACTACTTTCTTTAATTTAAATTTTTTTACTATAACACATTTATATAAAATAAATAAATAATTAAAAGGTGACCTTCCAAACAATATATTTCTAATAAAAAAATTATAAAAAATAAATAAAACAAAAGTTAATGTTGTTTTAATTGATAATTGTTTTTTTTTTTGAATTCTTTGTTACAATGAACTTCCAAATATTATTGACATACTAAAATTTATTCAAATTGGTTTAATCAATTTTTTTTTTTTGAAACATGGTGATTGAATCACCGCCGATCGCCGACTTGACTGTACAATCACCAAAACTTGTATGCACCACTACTTCCATTTCACCCGAGAGTGATTGAATTCCTCGAACCATTCACTGCAAATCGCCGATCCGGCCGTCGGTTGATCGGAATCCCAATTCATTTCTAACTCCACCGTCGTAGCTAATTTTCTGATCCATTCGACTTCCGATTACTTTTGATTGCTTACCGGACTGACCCAATCCGTTTTAGTCAAAGAATCGAAGAGGTCTTCAATTGGCTGCGTCAAAAGGGGCAAGGTAGTTTTCAAAGTGGGCCTTACACGTTTGAAAGCTCGAATTCAACTTTCAGGGTTTGAATCGAGGTTTGTTTTTTCTTCTCCTTATGTACATGGATCGTCATAAATCCATTTCGTTTCTTATTTTTAACGACTAGGTAACTGTAATTGTTAGTTGATTTGTAGGTTTACGACAAGTGGTGTTCATAGTAAAAGTCCAGTTGTTGGGGTTAGGCAGCAGCTTGGTGGTGAAGGGTTTGGTTATTAATGGCGGGTCCTGATGGAAAAACCCTACATTCTGAAATTTGTGATAAAGAGGGTGGCGACAGGGACATGGCTCCGGTAACTGGTAATTCCATTCACAGGTCGGGTTCCCGGCCGCAGCTCGATCTTAGTAAAGCTGCAATTGAGGGCAATTTTGAGGAGAGAGACCCTACAATTCTTTTGCCTAACCAGTCTGATGATTTGTCTCATTTGGCTCTCGACATCGGCGGTATATTCTTTGTGTAATTGGTTTATTCTATCTTTTTGTTTTGTTTTGAATTCAACCACGATTCGGGTGGAGGATTCGATTCCATGACCTTATGGTTCATGGGCAGACACTTACGTGTTGCTATTGTTCTTGTTAGCTTCTTCTTTTTTGTTCTGTTACTTTTGGTTGATTCTTGTTATGAGTTTCTCTGATGGGTGTGAAGGAGAGGTGAGGTTACGTGCTCCACATTTTAATGTGGCATGAAACCAAACCACTAAGATCAAGATGATTTTAGCTGGACAGATTTTCATATGCGTGCTCGGATTTGTTTTTTGTTTTTTGGGTAACATGTAATGTATAGCTTTCTCATTTTTCATATCTTTAAGTGCCCTCATTCTTACATTTAAAAAAAAAAAAAAAAAAATTTCCTTCTTTGAAATTATTCTAGCTTATATTTTCTTTAGTTTTTTCACTGTTCACTTTCAAATCCAAACCTTTTATACTTGTATGGATAAACTTAGCTAATGGTTGGTTTGGAAAGTGACTGCTGAAGATAGTGCGAAATGAACTAATAATTATTGGGTTTTTTTAATTTTGTATATTATTTTCATGGAATCTGATTCCAAACAGTAGAAGGATTGAAAGGTATAATATAGTTTGGAGCGGCTCACAATCAGAAAATGGGCAGAATACTCCTTTCTCTTTTGAATAAAAAGGGTTATTCCCTTTTTCTGGCTGCTTATTTCTCTCCTTCAGGAATTATCTAACTGTGGACAAATATTACACGATGTAACTTTTTTCTTGACTAATCATCATTGAATTTTTTCTTGTACATCATCAATTGTGAAGTGATTAAGATAAGAGGGTGTATACAGTCATAGACATACAGTTATGGACAGATTTTTACAGTTTTGGTTTCTGTAGTAAGTTAATCATAGCACGAATTCGTAATGTGCAGGATCTCTCATCAAATTGGTATACTTTTCAAGGCATGAAGATCAATCGGTTGATGATAAGAGGAAGAGGAGCATGAAGCAGAGGCTGGGGTTTTCAAATGGTAATAGAAGAAGTTATCCAGTTCTTGGAGGGAGGCTTCATTTTGTGAAGTTTGAGACATGCAAGATTAACGAGTGTTTAGACTTCATTCATTCCAAGCAGCTACATCGTGGTGGTATGTATACTGTTATCGTACTTTTAGTTCATTCATAATTTTAGAAATCTGAGTTTCTTGGTCTCTGGCTATGCCTGAACATTTTCAGTTGGCAAAGATTTACCACATTGGCATTCAGATGGCCCAGCAAATGAAAATGCTATCATTAAGGTATATTCTCTTTATGACTGCATATCACTTCAACTTCATATCAGATCTGTTAACTTTGAGAAAAAAGTCAAAACTTTTTTTTTTCTCCTGAATTGATGTATATTTTACATTTCTTTTCTACTCTTCTGTGAATGATGTTTATTAGAACTACAATTCTACAGTAATAACGTTTACTTTCAGCTATTGATATTCTTTCTTGAGACCTCTTTGCATGTATCGGCCTTCTTTAAATCGTCAAATGGAGAAATTTTGTACATTGGGTTGATTCACCCCTTCTCGAGGTGGTCTACCCTTTTGCATCTTTTTTGTGCCTGTGCCTTGTGTGTGTGTTTTCTTCTTTATATGTTCTCAGTTTTTAAGTTTTCATTTATCTCGACGAACCAAAGAAAACAAGTCACAAGTGAAGTCAGAGGCGGGAAAGGGTGTGCTCCATAATTAATCTGATTCGCCTTTTACTTAAAAAATACTTCTTACCTTGTAACAATTGCTGCAAGAAGGCTACAGGTGGGGGGGCATACAAGTTTGCAGACCTTTTTAAAGAAAGACTTGGAGTTAGTTTTGATAAAGAAGATGAAATGGATTGTCTTGTCGCTGGAGCAAACTTTCTGCTTAAGGTGAATTTCATCAGTTCTCTTCTTTTACTACCTACCTGTGTTTTTTATTACCTGAAAGCTTTGAGTTTTATGGTTTTGATCGCACCTTTGTGCCCATAAATCAATTAATTACATCATGCAATCATGCTCGTTGATTCCGATATTGATTCCTTTAATTAAAGATTTTACTTTGTTACATGTTGAATTGCTATCATGTATATTACCTTTGGTATTTCATTGTTGATGACATACTAATTATTCATATGTAGTTCACTTATGGAATAGCAGTCACACGTGAATGCCTAGTTTCCTCTTTGAAGAAGTTGAGTTGTTAAACCCGAAGAATAATTGAAGGTGTAAAAGTGAACCTAGGTCAAACCTATGTAGGAATGTATTTCCTACCGATTTCCATGTCTACCAAATGTTGTAAGGTCAAACGTTTGTCTTGTGAGAATAGTCACATGAGAATAGTGAAGGTGCATGTAAGTTGGCCCGGACACTCACGTGAAAATAGTCGAAGGGTATCTTTTGATGGTCAAATTATGAATCTATTGCTGTCTAATCACATGATTATCCCATTTAGTAGATTTCGAGCCATTGGTTGCTGCTTAAAAAAGTTGCTAAATTCTCCAACAAAAAAAAGAAAGAAGTTGCTAAATTCTATATAGTTCATCTTTAAGTCATATATCTTTTTATGGTGCATTGTTACTCATCCCGTTCTCAGATTAATAGTACACCAAAGGCTACTAATATCAACAATGTTTTAGTAGGCAATACGTCATGAAGCTTTCACTCATATGGAGGGTAAAAAAGAGTTTGTGCAACTTGACCATAACGAAATGTTTCCTTATCTGCTTGTGAACATTGGATCGGGTGTCAGCATGATAAAGGTATGCTATAAATCTCTACCTTTTGTTTTTCCCTCATTTCATTTTCTTGCTCTTCATCTTAAGAATGACTAAAGCTTACTATTATATGCTTTACATTTTTAAGGTTGATGGTGATGGGAAATTTCAAAGGGTTAGTGGGACAAATGTTGGAGGTGGTACTTACTGGGGCTTAGGAAGGCTGTTAACAAAATGTAATAGGTAATTATGCTGTGATAATTGAGCATATCTTCTCTCTCAATATTTGCAAGTTGACATTTATTTTTCCTGCTCTAGTTTTGATGAGTTGTTAGAGCTTAGTCAAAAGGGGGATAATAGCACAATTGACATGCTTGTTGGGGACATATATGGTGGCATGGATTACTCTAAGGTGCGTTAAATACATTCAAATTTCTTGTGTTTTTGTGCTTCTTTCCAAATTTGTGTCTTTGCTTCAACAAGGTCCTTAAATTTACAGATTGTGGTTCTTTCGTTTACTTTTTCTTATTATTTTCCCATGTCTCTCCCATAATATGTTAATTATCGAGGGATGATTTCTCTTTATGGTAACAATTCAAAGGATCTCTTATTTATTTTGTTTTTTCTCTTTTACTGTTCTAGATTGGTCTTTCTGCGTCAACAATTGCATCTAGTTTTGGCAAGACCATCTCAGAGAACAAGGAGCTTAAGGACTACAGGCCAGAAGATATCTCATTGTCTCTCTTGCGTATGATCTCATATAATATTGGACAGGTCAGTGCTGCAATGGAAAAATACTTCAAATTCCTTAGATCTGTCCTCTCTACAAGGTTGAATTATCTTAATTGAATTGATTGTTGGAGGCCACATTTTCTCTAAATTAGCCATTTGATATCATCTATTGGAAAAACTTATTAGATAAGCAGTATAAATAGCACTTCTTACTACGAGATCTAATTTGAATTTTTTATTGGTAGATATCTTACTTGAATGCTCTACGGTTTGGACTTAAGAGAATTTTTTTCGGAGGATTCTTTATAAGGGGACATGCATATACCATGGATACAATTTCCTTTGCGGTTCAATTTTGGTAATTTGTGTTGGCAGTTTTTCTGTATCTCATTATCATTATTAATTACATTTTTTTTACCTTTTACTTCCTTAATACAGAGTATTGTACTGTACATTTTGTTTAGGTCAAAAGGAGAAGCACAAGCAATGTTTTTGCGTCATGAAGGATTCTTAGGAGCCTTAGGTGCATTCATGAGCTATGAAAAGCATGGTCTCGATGATCTATTGGCCCATCATTTAGTTGAAAGGTTTCCTATGGGTGCACCATATATAGGAGGGAAGGTTCATGGGCCTCCACTTGGTGATCTGAATGAGAAGGTAAGCACAGTTGGCACTAGAAAATCTTCGATTTAAAGTTCACTTTGATATTGTGTTAGATTATGTGAGTATCTTCTTCTGTCATCAAGCTTGGGCAATTGTAAAGTTCATTTGGGTGTTTGTTGTTTTCTATTTCCTATTTACATAGCTCAAACTTTTCTATGATTACAGAGCCAGGTTGAGAATTATCATCCGAGTCTAAGAATTATCATCCGAATCTAATCTTTAATAGAAAAGATTCTGGATGATATTTAAAATCTTAGGTATGTACGATCATGGGGGTTGGACGTACTGATAATACTATTAACCAAACAATTGGTTTCTAGCATAGCATCATGACTTACGCTTTGGGTTTATATGTTAGCTTGCTTTTATCTATACCAGATTTGGATTAATCAATAATTCTTGTCATCTGCGTATATATTTCGTGGGACAAAAAATGCACCAAGGTTTTCACCTCCTGACTTTCACCTCCGTCCAATACAGTACAAAATCTGCCTTTTACTTGGAATTGGGATCGAGTACCCTCAAATGAGTTATCTCCTTGAATTCACTAAGGTTTTGGACACTGGAGGGTTGAACTATCGAAATAGTTATCTCCTTGAATTCACTAAGGTTTTGGACACTGGAGGGTTGAACTATCGAAATAGTTATCTCTAATTGTCTACTTATCACTGTTGTTGGAAGCATACAAATTTAGTTTTGGAGGTAGTCTTTTTGGATGTTTTGATCCAATATTCTTGAGCTACTATTTACCCTATGGTTTTGGAAAGGCACAAGAGGTGCTACATTTCATAACCTTGGTAACTATAATCCTAACACTAAAGCTTGGAACTCAAAAAATCTTTGAGAAGAATCGTCGTTTTTTTCTAGCCTCTCTGCTTCCCTTGTATGGGCCTCTCTTTAGAGATTGTTTTATGGGCCTCAACTTTTATTGAATCTTGGATGACTAGTTTTGTGCCTCTTACGTTGTTCCCTTTGTCGTCATCATAGTTATACTCATCTGTCTGTTTCACCTTGATGTATATTTCTTTTAATACTAGTTTCAATTGGCACTATGTAACTTGCCCCGATTCCCGGTTATAAAAAAAATAGACTGCCTACTTGAATTAACATGCTCTACAATTTTGATATTTGCCAAATGATATAAGAGAAATTAGGTCAATCATCAATGAATTCCTCGCCCTTCAAGTGTTTTCTCTATGTAAAGCCTGAAATAGCACTTTTGCCACTAAAGAGAGTAGCCACCTTAAAAAGACCGAGATAATGATCTTTAAAAGGAGAAGCCTCTAACCAGCATAATATTAAAGAGAATATTCTCTTACAAAAATCCAAAAAGCACCATTAGTGGCCCATGTTTAAAGCTGAAGCTTTGGAATTTTATATTATTGACCATAATAACCTTTTTGGTGAAAAGAGCAACTTCAAGCTCACTGACCAACGTGGTGTATTCGAGTGAATTCCGCACACAATTCTTACGTGGTCGGTTTGTGAAAACCATAGTTTCATTATTGATGTGATGAATGATTGGGTACCTAAATACTGGATAAGAAACAATTTCATTATATATGAAAATACAAAGAGAAGGTCAATTGCAGTTTGGAAAATAGATCTCCAGTTGTTCACAAGAATATCATAGCTATTATTGTGAAATAGGGGAATTGTTTGCACCAAGAAATCACTACAATAGTAAGATTTTCGATGAAGTCTATGTAGGAGGATTCGTTATCTTGGAATGTTCGGTTGTTTCTTTCCCTCCATAGACCATATATTCTAGTAGAAAGCTCTCACAAAATTTTCCCACAAGATTTTTTTTCTTTAAAAGGATGCCCGATGAGAGTAAGTTGGAGGAGGGAGTGTGTATCACTGGGAGGACCATAGTCCATGAGAAACTGTCCCGCGTTTGATCCCAAAATCTTTTGGCAAAGAAGCATGAGATGAATAAGTGCTGTTGTGTTTCTGTGTCCTAAGTACTGGTAGGCCTGTATGTTCTTTTTCTAGATTCAAGTACGTCTCTTATGCAATGCAAAATATCCTATCATTTCTTCTTTTATGTTCCTACTGAAGGCAAGCCATGGTAGGTTTGTGAATCCATCTTTTATACTGGAATTAGATTTTATGGGTTTACCATAATTTGGCATGTACAAAAAATACAGATTTCTTGGATGGAGAAATTTTTGCAGAAGGGAACTGAAATAACTGCACCTGTCCCTATGACTCCCCCTGGTACAACTGGACTTGGAGGCTTTGAAGTCCCTTTATCCAAAGGAGAGACCCTGCGATCTGATGCAAGTGCCTTAAATGTCGGCGTTCTTCACCTAGTACCCACTTTGGAGGTGTTCCCTCTGTTGGCTGATCCAAAAACGTATGTTATACAGATTCTACTTCCTTTATAATAGGTTCTATCTACTACAAAACTTGTCACTTCCTTCTACAAATTACGACTGTCATGCAATAGGTGTGTAGAATATTTTTGATGAATTAGCTATGTGAACAGAAACCACATCAAAGAAGGCGGTAGCCTAATGTTTTCAAATTCATTTACTTACTCTGCTTGAATGAAGAAATTGCATGAAGTGCTCAATTAAAAATTGCTCTTCTTGATTACATTATACATTTTTGTAGTTTTCTTATACTTTTGTATTTTGCAGATATGAACCTAACACTATTGATCTCTCTGATCACAGTGAGTTGGAGTAAGTATATGAATAAAGCTCATTTCAATATTCCTAAGAATGTATATGGGCTAATAATATTTTATTTGGACATTTATTAAGAGTGGCTACTAGAAACTATCTCATATTTATCCATCTGCAGGTACTGGTTCACCGTGCTCTCGGAGAATTTGGCAGATCTTGTTGATAAGGCAAGGGCTAACACTTAGTCCTAAGTGCTCTCTCTCTCTCTCTCTCACACACACACACAGTTCCTCATAATCAATATCTACCTCATTTCGTACAAAACAAGGACCTTAGTTATTTCATAATGATTTTCATTTTTAACCAAATTAGAAAATATTGTCTTTTTGAAAAGGAGGGTACTATACTGCTATATGATTGATAGTTCTTGGGGAATGTAAAAGAGACAAAACACTGTTAATTTTATTATATTCTTCCAGCATTAGAAGCTCCTTAGCTTTGACTCATGTGAAGTCCCTGTTGGCTCGTAAAGAGTCGAAGTTCTCCTTCATTTCTTTAGTAATATGATATATCAAGAAATTTATGCGTTTTCTTAGGACTCTAATGATCCATGTTGATTACAGATGTCAGTGCATTGATTTTCTGTTATCATAAGAAACAGTCCATCTATTCCGACTTTTTCATGAGTGATATTGGTTGTTAATTATAGATTTGTTTTAACGTCTCTTAATTTTTTTTTTCTTACTGATTGAGATTTTTTGTATTGGAAATATGTAAGGCTGTTGCAAGCGAAGGTGGAACCGATGATGCCAAGAGAAGGGGTGATGCATTTGCTCGGGCATTTTCTGCTCACTTGAGGAGGTAAATCCATTAACTTAAGATCGATGTACGTGATGCATGGATTTTTTTTCCCCTAATAATAGATTGTATGGGGTTTCAAAACATAAAAGTTGAAACTTAATGCCTCATTCTATTTTGGAAAATATACAATTTCCGTGTGCTGAATTTGATAAAATTCTTAGTTTGGCTTTTAAATTTTAGAATGGACCATTGTTTGGAAAGAAGGTTCAAATTCATCTGTAGTATCGTTGTATTGTTAATTATGTTATTCAAAAGATGACTACACCAGTTAGATTGATAATATCATGGTGATGGTGACAAGGTCGGTTTTAGATGATGTGATAAGTTTTATTACTATTCTCCCATCGTTCTTATCATTCCCAAGCCCTGAGTTTTTTTTTTTTTTTTTCCTATAAATTTTGCATTGGGTTCATTAAGTTGTTGCTCAATCTCATGGGTCAATCGATAATCCTCAACCCAATCTTGCTGTCTTTATTAATTGAAGAGATTCTTAGAACCATACCATGTTGCAATTCTTCTTATAGGCCTTGTTTGGTTTGCGGGTTGGGATCCAGATTCCCCAGAATCCAGTACCGTAATCAAATTCCCCGGAATTTTGATTACGGTGTTTGGTTTGTTGTATAGATAACCTAAAATACAAAGAATATTGTTTCGAATCCCCGGAATCAAATTCTCCGGAATCCTTACATTTACCAAACAACTGATTCTATACCCTCGGATTCCAAATCCAATCTCTGGATTCCAAACAGCAAACCAAACACAACCATAGTCTTTTTACTGACTGTAAATGCTCAGCTACTTTTCATAGTAAAAATTCACTCTCGGTTATTTGATGGATCTACCTGTCTGTCAGACTGTCACCATTGCCACTTACCTATTAGTTATTACTGTCATCGGGTCAGGTTCAAATGACTGTTGTGACCTGTGATATCATAATAACCTAGGAGAATGGGAAACTTTCTCATGAGTTATCTTTAAAATAAAAGATATTCTAAATTGTTTTACAAGATTGATTCAAGCCATCTAACCAGTCAACTGAAAAAAAAACGATTACATTAAATAGTTATCAATAGTGAGTAAATATCATCGACTTAAAAAGCTTACATCATCAAGCTTTAGGCGTTGCCAACCTGAGTTGAATTTTTATCCTAAAGGTGAGATTTTCAATAATCCCCACATTATTGAACTTAATTCTATACACCTCTTACTATTATGTTGTATTCTTGTTCTTCGCTCAAAATTTTCTATCCAACTAAATTCTAACTCTAAATAGGTTGATGGAGGAACCTACAGCTTATGGAAAATTGGGTTTAGCTAATCTACTAGAACTGAGGGAAGAGTGCTTGAGGGAGTTCCAATTTTTTGATGCCTACAGAAGCATAAAACAGAGGTAAGTGTATTTCTCTATACCATTCTTCCTGCTTTCTACCCCACCCCCAACACGCATGCAAAAAATAAGGGAAATGAATCTGTTGAATTATGTTAAACCACGAAACAACCCAAAAGCTTAAGCTGATGAGTTGGAGTAAATTTAATTATATCAACCAACAGAATCTTCTACTTCCTAAATTTATTTTGAAGTGCTTTAATGATATCTTTATTGAAAGCTGTTTGGAGTCTTAATTCCCCCTCCCTTCTTTCACGTACTTTCCTTTCTCGGTTGGACAGGGAGAACGAGGCCTCACTTGCTGTTTTACCTGACCTGTTGTTGGAACTTGATAGCATGAATGAGGTATCTACAAAGTCTTTTCACTGTACCATGTAGGCTTGTACATGGTGTAATTAAAGTCCAGGAGTTATCAATCAATAACTTAAATATTATAACATATCTAATATATCTGCTTTATGGTTTACAATGCACTTTTACATTTTTCTTGCTGAACAACTTTTTGGTCATCAAACTTAGCACTTAGCCTAGGGAATTCTATTACATCGAAAAAAAATTGCTTGTTAATTTGCAGGAAGCAAGACTGCTGACCTTAATTGAAGGTGTTCTTGCTGCAAACATATTTGATTGGGGCTCTCGTGCCTGTGTTGCTCTCTATCACAAGGGAACAATAATTGAGATTTACAGAATGAGTCGCAATAAGATGCAGAGGCCATGGCGGGTAATCAAACTTAACTTTAGAAGTTCATGTAGTGAATAACCTCAACTTTCTTTAACTGCTAAATCCATATCAGAACTGATTCAACTGCTTTTTTCTAATGATTATTTTTCTCGTGATTTAGGTTGATGATTTTGATGTCTTCAGAGAAAGAATGTTAGGATCTGGGGATAAGAAACCCCTTCCACATAAAAGAGCTCTTCTCTTTGTGGACAACTCTGGTGCTGATGTTGTTCTAGGGATGCTTCCCCTGGCGAGGGAACTCCTCCGACGTGGAACCGAAGTAAGTGTACCTCGTTACGACGCGGAATGAAAAATTAATTCTGTTGGTTGGAGGAGTCCTACCTAAGTTGATAATGTTTGTTGTCTTTCCTGAGGAAAATTTTAAAGGCATCTCGAGAATATGTCTAGTCTCTTCCATGAAACATTTTGTTCTCCATACTAATTCTCAATTAAAGTACACCCTCAGTAGTGATCTGGAGTATTTATTCCAGGTTGTTTTAGTTGCAAACTCTCTTCCTGCTATCAATGACGTTACCGCAATGGAGCTTCCTGATATCGTAGCTGAGGCTGCCAAGGTACTTTTCTTCCATGTGCATCAGGACTTAGAATTCAGCATGTTCAACCTGTATGCATGAGTATTTAATCACCTTGTCCATTCTCAATTTTCTTCCAACTTTTTGTTATATAGCTTCTTACTCCTAGGTTTTTTCTGTCGTGTCAGTGTGTCAGCAAACATTATGGACTCTGAAATACCCCAAAGAAGGATTAAAAGAAATATTTCAATTTAATGGGGCAAAATTCTATATCTGGGTCAAATCTCAGGTTGCGAGTCAATTAATTTAGAACTCAAGATTCAAGAACACAGGTGTTCTAACATATATGTTGGCGAATATAGTTATTTTTATTCCAACTCATCAATTTCAGGTTTTGAGTTAATGGGTGATTTAACCTGATGCAATATGGTATGGTATCAAAACATGAGCTTATGTGTTTAAATTCATCGTTTCCTCTCTGATTAGTATTAATTTCTTCTTGTTAGTCATTTTTCAATTTTCTAAGGCCCATGAGTGACGGGATGTTGGTTTTTATAATTAAATTTACTCTAATCTATCCGCTTAAGTTTTCGCCGGTTGAGATTGACCGATCTTGTTCAAGTAATTAGGCCATACTGTAAAATTAATTTAACCAATAAACTTCTGTTTGCAGCACTGTGACATACTACGTAGAGCTGCTGAAGCTGGGGGATTGATTGTGGATGCCATGATTAACCCTGCAGATGGTTCTAAAGAGAGTTCATCATCTGTTCCCTTAATGGTTGTTGAAAATGGCTGTGGTAGTCCATGTATAGATCTTAGGCAGGTCAGCTCAGAGCTGTCTGCTGCAGCTAAAGATGCTGATTTGGTAATATATTCTTTCATTTCAAAAGTTAATAGTACCAAAACTATTAGAAAATAGGGGTAATGGCGGGGATGGACACGTCACCACCTGTAAACCTAGGGGACAGTGAGGGTAACACAACACTACTGTTCTAAACCCGAATTTGGGGTTAACAATGATGGTTGGCGTGGTCAAAAAGGGTTTTATGGATCCAAGAGGGTTATGAATTCAATCTATGGTGGTGACGGATAATAATTTCCTACAAGTTCTTTGACATCAAAATGATGTAGAGTTTGGTAGTATGACCTTTGAAAATAGTGTCGTAACACGTAAATTGGTTCCGACACTCACGGATATGAGTTATCCGTTTGTTTTGATGCAGGTTATTTTGGAAGGAATGGGGAGGGCCCTTCATACCAACTTCAATGCCCAGTTTAAATGTGATGCTTTGAAGGTGATGTGTTCACTTGGCTAATTAGTTTCTCATCATCTAGAATTTAAACTTACAAGAAAAGAAAGGAAACTTTAGAATAATTGAAGTATATATGGTCTGGAATGCATTACTTGGAAGAATATTTTTCTTCTAAATTTCATGAAAATATATTTACTTTTGCAGCTTGCTATGGTAAAAAATCAGAGGCTGGCAGAAAAATTAATCAAAGGAAACATATATGACTGTGTCTGCAGATATGAGCCATCACACTGAAGGACTGTCCTCTTCCAATTCTCAAGTTGTCACTCTCAGTTTCATCAGAATTTTAGAAATATTCTTCACCAATTTTCTATGCCAATATTATACATCAAACTCCTAGGTTTAGGACCTCATATATTTGCTTTAGTGTGAATTTGATGGAAATATCGTGATAAACAAATATTTTAAAAAAATATTCCATAGGTATAAATTTTCTTATATTAATATTTTATTGATATTTTAGTTTCTTTTGTTGATTTTTCTATGATAACAGGTAGGTTTCATAAAAATCTTTTGGAAGTGTCATGTCGATTTGTTGTCTAATTTTAGTCGTATAATACAAAATAATTAAGACTTATTTCGATAATCATTTAATTTTTTATTTTTATTTTTGAAATTTAAATTTATTTTTACTCAAGTTGTGTTTCACTATTCTAATAATATATTTATCAGTTCTTAAGAAAGTAGGTGAATACTCACTAACATTTTAAAACAAAAATAAATTTTTAAAAGTTATTTTTTTATTATTTATTTTTTTTCAAATTTTGGTTTGGGTTTTACAGACAGTGATAGGTAAACATGTAAGTAAAAATATATGGTAAAATAGTTGTCATAAGTTTAAATTTCATAAATCAAAAATAAAATTGTTTCTAAAAAAAAGAAACCAAAAATAAAACTTAAACCTTTCCCCTCATCCTTCCTCCAACTATTTAAAATTGACTAAGTTCTCTCTAATCTCCATATAAAATTGTATGAATTCATTAACTAATCTGGATAGTCAAGCAATTATATCTCTGATATTAAAAATATTTACACGTGCTCCTTTCAAAGAAAAATATTTAAGACGTTATTATTGTATAATTAAATATGTAATTATATTGCAAATTGCAACGATGTTTGGGGAAAAAAACATTATTTTTTTTAATGGTAGGTGTGTTTGTATTTTATTTATTTTAGTAAAATAGGAGTGAGGAAATTTAAACCACATATCTAGTAATGATTAATATATCAAGATGTCATGTTTTTCGTGAAGTTATTTGATGTATATTTTGTTTAATTATTTAATGAAGTTCTTTGATTTCAAAAAAAAAAATATATCATGATGCCCAACCCTCTAATATCTTATAAATAGACCATTCTTTCTATCTTAAAAAAAAAAAAAATTGACCATTCTTTCTCTATAACAAACAAAATAAATACATAAACATGTTCATAAAAAAGAAAAATAAAATCATTGTCGGGTGGTTTCATTATTTTTTTTTTTTTGTGGTAAACGAATTCAATACTATGGCCATGGGTTGGATCTCGATAATTAGTATTTTAATTGAGAAATTGAAATATCACTCTCCTATACCTCAGCACCACTACTCGTCCCTAAACTAATCCGTCTATTATTTCAAAAGTTGCAATATCACTCCTAACCTAATTTATTTATTCAATTTAAATACATCCTTTTATGGTTGATATCTGAAGTTTGTGTTGTAGAATTGGAAAAAGAAATACAATTATGAAAAGTTAGGTTGGATAACAACTTTTAAAACATAGATAAAATAAATAAACTAGATGAAGAAAGAAACCATTTTTTAATAGATGAAGGGAAAAAATTGATTTAAAAGGAGAAAATTGATTTAAGAAAAAGAAAAACAATGGATTTGTAGTCACCGCTGAAACTGAAAGCGAAGAAGAAGGTAAGTGTTCGAAAAATAATTAGTTGTTCATGTGTTTGGAATCCGACTGCAAATTGTTGCTCTCTTCTTCTTCTCACTTTTTTTTAATAATAATTATGTAAATCATCTCAGTCTTGGAATCACTCCACTGGTGAGTTTGATGATCTCTGTGAATCCCGATTTCAAATCGCATATTTCGGTTTCGTTTTCTACTCTAATTTCTGCTGATTTTGTTGTATAAACCTTTTATTTGTTCATCTTCTTTGATTTTGTTGCATAAACGTTTTCTTTACTGCTAGGGTTTGATTCTTGTTTTTGTTTTTGTTTTTGTTTTTGTTTTTGTTGTTTTTGTTGTTCTTGTCTACTTGCTCAGCTTCGTTGATGTGAAGCTGTGCTTTTGATGATCTGGGGGAGACGTGTTTAGGGTTTACAATGGAAGATCCCAACACCCCACTAACCCTAAACGCCCAAAGCCCTGCCAATGACATTAGCGACGAAATTTCTGGCTTTTCTGGCCTGCTTGACTTGAGCGGCGGCTTCCTTGATTTAACGGAGGACGTTCCGGTTCCTGCGAATAATGCCACTAACAAAGCTGAAATTAGTAATGTTGATTCGGGGACACAAGTGTTGGATGCTCATGCTGAAGTAGACGGTGGTAACGCTGCTGTGGCTGACGATGAACAGAACAAAGCCAACGCCATGGAAATAGATGGTGCTTCTACGGTGGACAACATTGAAGTTTCTGGTATATCGCATACCGTAGACGTCTCGAATGAAATGCTGAAAGAAGCTGGAGATGGAAAGCAGGTGATTGAAAATGGTCAAGGCCATAGTTTCTCGGTTGGTGATGTGATATGGGTCAAGACCAAAAGTCAGACATGGTGGCCAGGAAAGATATATCCCTCAAATGCAGCAGAAAGTGACGAAGCTACACGGAGTGATAGTCTATTAGTTGGCTATTTTGGGAGCAGTCATGTGACATGGTGTTCTTCGTCTCAGTTGATACCCTTCGCTGAAAACTTCGAGCAGATGTCTGGGGAAAGCAAGTCTCGAAGCTTCCTTGGAGCTGTAGAGCAAGCTGTGGATGAGTTTGGTAGGTGTGTGAAGTTTGAAATGGCATGTCCGTGTATTCCAGAAGGAAACCGCGGATTAGAAGGTGGTGATGGATCAAATGATGCAACTTCTCTGCGTAGGTGCAAGTCTGGTTTCCTTGCTAAATATTCTGTCGATGGGTATGAACCCAAAACATTCCTAGTACGTGTTAAGGATCTTGCACAGATTGTTTCCCCATGTAGAGCACTAGAGATGAGTATCCTGTACAATCAACTAGCAGCGTTTCAAAGCTCGAAAGGGCACTTGCAGTTACCTTTGCATCAACTGGTGGAAACTCACAATGCTGAAGATAATGTGGTGGGTAGATCAGTGAGAAAAAGCAAAGCTCGTGGTACAGTGAAAAATGATGAAAATGGCGAACATGGCTCATCATTAGAGACACTATCCATAGGATCAAATATTCTAAACGAAAACACGGAAGGAAA
>JBBMEF010000004.1:8242853-8290417 GCA_037832685.1 Sicyos baderoa
TTGAAAATAATTGTACATATACCAAAATTTTGAGTGATAGAACTCAATCAATAGCTAGTGACTGAACTCAATCAGTTGAGCTCAATCATTTAGGCCCCGTTTGATAACCATTTGTTTCTTGTTTTTTGTTTTACAAATTTAAGCCTATTTTCTCTCAAATTTCCTACAATTTGTTTCATCCTTTGTACGATGTATACATTTTTCCTTAAGAAAGTAGGGGAAGACCAACCAACTTAAAAAAAAAAAAAAAATAGCTTCTTAAAGTTTGTTTTTGTTTTTAAAAGTTGGTTAGTATTCTATTACTTTCTTAAAGAAAGATGGATAAATGGTAGAAATGATGGAGCAGATTGTGGGAGATTTGAGAGAGAATAGACTTAAATTTGAAAAACAAAAAACAAGAAAGCAAATGGTTATCAAACGGGGCCTTAACAAACTGATTGAGTTCAACCACTAATTATTGATTGAGTTCGATTGAGTTAAATCACTCAGAATTTTGGTATAAACTATTTTTTGATAAAAATGTGCTATAATTCGAATAGATGGCCCTAAAGTTGATATACATAACAAATTTCCATACTTATAATAACCATTTTTAGATTAACCGAGGGTCAATGACGCAGTTAAGTTTAGTTATCCATGAAAAATTTCACGGTCCACGAGTTTAAGTCCAAAAATCGATATTTAACTTTTATATTATTATGCAGCTGTGTTATCTATGTAGGGTTTGTTGATCCACTCCTCATCATTTATACTAAAAAAACCATTTTTAGATTAAAAGTTTGATCATTATCCACATAATGGTCATAAAGAAGGGAAAAAAATAACGAATCTAACAATCTTCAAAAAAAAAAAAAAAAAAAAAAAACTTTAAAATATCCGCCATTGGGTGTTGAATTTTGACTACTTAAATTCCCCAAATGTAAGCGTCTTTCCCAATTGCTTGCAATTTGCATTGCGCCACCAACTACTGCTCCACCAAACTTTCTCCTCGGCGGAGGCTCCGAGGCCATTTTCCTTTCCTTCGTCCTCTTCTCCGATCTCAGATCTCGCCGTCAAAATGCAGAGCTCCGCGTTTACGTTATCGCCTTGTCTTCCTCTTCTCAAGCCTCGAAGGCCTTCGGCTCAATCCTTCACTTCTCGATGTAACTCGATTCGGCTATCTTCTTCGTCTTCCTCGAATTCCAGAGATCTCGGAGACCTCAACAACGTCGCTGTACCTTCCTCTTGGCCCCGGCGATCTTGGACTCTGTCTTCGTCTCCTTTTTCCTCCGCCAAACTCCGGCCGTGGACTGGTGTGCCATCGCTTGCTTCGGATTCCGATGCGAGTCCTTTCAAGGTTCAGGCAACTGCGGTTCCGGATAGCGCAGGGGAGGCCGCCAGTGATGGCGGTAATCTGAAGAAAACGTTGGAGCTCGGGTTGTTGTTTGGCCTCTGGTATCTTTTCAACATCTACTTTAACATCTACAACAAACAGGTTCGTCTTATGCTCAAATTTTACGGTGTCTGTGCATTTTGTGTGGGACGATTGTTAGAATTCGTTGTTATTTTGTTCGATTTGCATGAAATGCTGTACGGCGAGAATCCGAGGCTTGATAATGTTCTGTGTGTGAATCCTATCGAAAAATTAAAGTTAGTCTTATGCTAAAATTATCTTCATAATCAATAAAATACGCAGGAGGACGATGTAAGTTGTGTTTTAATTATTACATTAAGTATTTCTCTAGGTTAGTATTCTTGTCCGAAGAAGATTTATCTAGGAGTCTTTCTTAAGAAATATTGACGCCAGCTTTTCCTTCTCACTTCCGACATTATCATTTTTTGATCACGTACGAGACGAGAACTTATGTAAAATTTAAATCTCCTAGTAGATCCGTGCGAATACATTTTCTTGTGTGAAGGCCTTGATGATGGCAAATGAACTATGAGGCATGAATAATCTCTTACTGGTATGTTGATGCTTGAAAGTAGTATAATCTTTAGAGTTTTTTCTTCTTTGCAGTTGATTGTACGTATCAGATTCTATCGAATTAGATGCTTAGTGTCTGATTAAGTTGATTGCTCGTTCAATATTTCGAAACTCTTCTTACCTGCTAATTTCATTTGAACTTTCAACTCGACTTGCTCCTAATAAGATGAATTGGATTGGTGGTGATAGCTTATTTGGGAGATGTGAATGCTTATGATATTTGATACCACTTGTTCACAGGTACTCAAGGTGTTTCCATTCCCTGTAACTGTCACCATGGTTCAATTTTCTGTAGGCACCGTACTTGTTCTTCTTATGTGGGGACTTAATCTCTACAAAAAACCAAAGATTAGTGGTGCTCAGGTAATTGTTATTTTCTCCCTTTTAGGTTCTTGGAGCCTTGTGTATATGTAACCTGTTTTAATAATGAATTTTTTATGTCCCCGAGGGGTGGCACAAGTGGTTGAAAACTTGAGCTTTGAAGGTGTGCTCCCCTCAAGGTCCTAGCTTCGATACTCACCTATGACATTAATTTGTAGACCCCTTCCGTGTTTCCATTCCTTCGATGTCTCATAGTGCCTGACCTAGGGACGGGCGTGGTTAACCCGGATATAATGGAGCGAAGCTCCGATTTTCCAGTTTCAAAAAATAAATAATGAATTTTGTTATGAGGTTTTGACTTCATTAAACTTAAACAGCTTGTTGCTATTCTGCCGCTGGCATTTGTTCACACATTGGGAAATCTTTTTACAAATATGAGTCTCGGGAAAGTGTCAGTATCGTTCACTCACACTATCAAAGCTATGGAGCCGTTCTTTTCAGTTATCCTGTCAGCAATGTTTCTTGGAGAGGTATGAATTTAAGTGTGACCACTTGTTAATTATTTTGTCAAAATCAGAACATTGTCGGTCCAGAGTTTCAGCAATTGATGTTTCATTACTTTTTGTGCTTGAGGTCCAAGCATTGACCTGTTAAAGTTATGAGAAAATGCTGCTTTTGTTGCATCCCCTTTTGCACATTGTTGGGAAATTGGGGGTGTTTTAACTCTGACATTCGTCTTTCTGTCCTTGAAGACTCCTACTCCCTGGGTACTTGCATCTCTTCTGCCAATTGTTGGTGGTGTTGCATTGGCATCTGCCACTGAGGCCTCTTTCAACTGGTAAGACAAGGTTTTAGTATGTCTACTCTTGTAAGTAGATGACTAGAAAATGGATTAATTATGCAATTTCTGATATATCACATTTCTTGTAAAAGGTCTGGATTTACAAGTGCGATGGCATCCAATTTGACTAATCAATCTCGTAATGTCCTTAGCAAAAAGGTCATGGTGAAAAAGGAGGTAAGCATTACAGATGCATCTTTCTGCTTCTGTTACCAGTTGTAGTAATCTGGAACTTTTGTATCGAATAGATGAGAAATTATTTTAGTAGCAAGTGCGTCCAACTCGTTTTTGTATTCATTCACTTTCACATCTTACTATTCCATTTATATTTTTGCTCGTTGGACTGGTAAAGTATAACAATATTTTGTTCTCGTGAAACAGGAGTCAATTGACAACATCACCCTCTTTTCAATAATAACAGTCATGTCCTTTTTCTTGTTGTCCCCTGTGGCTATCTTCATGGAAGGTGTCAAGTTTACTCCTGCATACCTTCAATCAGCTGTGCGTAATTCAAGAACCAAAGTTTCTGTAGAAATTTCCTTTAGTTTTATATCTTGCTCTTCAATGTTAATTTCTTTCATTACAGGGATTGAACATGAAACAAATGTACATTAGGTCTCTTCTTGCTGCCCTTAGTTTCCATGCATACCAACAGGTAAATATTTCAATATCACGAGTGAGATATAAAACATTTTTTTTTTTTTTTTTTTATAAAAAAGGGAATATATGTTGTAGCTCTCTGCAATACTAAGAAAATTCAGATAATGGTAATGAGAACTTTTGGTGTAGTTCTGGTCTAAAGATGCACGACGACATTGACATTCGTATAGTTCTTAAACGTCTGCAGTGCCTACCGATCATTTCCCATTTGCATAGACGGGCTCCCACTGACATCTTCTATTGGGGTGTGAATATTTGCAGGTTTCTTACATGATATTGCAAAGAGTATCACCTGTTACACACTCAGTAGGCAATTGCGTAAAGCGTGTTGTGGTCATCGTGAGCTCCGTTATCTTCTTCCAAACACCTGTATCTCCAATTAACTCTATTGGTAATATTGGTTGGCTGCTTCAATCTTCGATTTATAATACGTGTGTCAAACACTTCTCGATACATTAAAACACTTCTTGTTCTTGCTTAATGCAGGCACTGGAATAGCTCTTGCTGGGGTTTTCCTGTATTCAAGGGTCAAGCGCATCAAAGCGAAGCCGAAGGCAGCTTAAAAGCCTCCCATGAAATTTTGCCTTGGTAAGTTTGTATGTTAGATAAAATCTATTGTTTTGTAGGTGTTGCCATGTAGAAACACTGGAAAGATTTTCCTGCACTTTTATTCTTTGTGGACAAATAATAGCCATCTTCTCCCCCCTCTGGACAGGCCCTATTTCCATATCAAATTTACTTGCATGTGACCACACGATTTGGTTGGTTTGAGCACCCGCAAAATGCTAGTGAACATCTAAGGCCCTGTTTGATAATTATTTCTTTTTTAAGGTCTTGTTTTATAATCATTTGATATTTTGTTTTTTGTTTTTGAATTTGTAGGTTATTTTTACTCTAATTTCTTATAATGATTAATGTGTTTTATCTTTCTTACAATGTGTGCATCTCTCCTTAAGAAAGTATGTGAATTCTAATTAAATTTCAAAAATAAAAGCAAGTTTTTGGAAATTACATTTTTTTTGTTTTTAAATTTTGGTTTGATTTTTAAAAATATAGGTAAGATGTAGGCTTCTAATTAAGAAAAAAACATGATAAATTAGTTGTTATAGGCTTAAATTTAAAAAATCAAAAACTAGCCAACATGAGTAGTTGTTCAGCGACATTAGTATATACCCAATGACCAAGAGGTCTGGGTTCGAATCCCCCTATCTTCAATTGTTGTAATCTAAAAAAAATTAAAAATTAAAAACAAAATAATTATCAGACGAGGGCTAAGCTCTCTAATTTAAACCCGGTCTTTTTGTCACTTATTGTATACTTGCTTTATTTCTCAGCTTTTCAATGTTTCCGAGTGTATAACGTTAGTCTTTAGTTGGAAATGATATTGAATTTGGCTTTAACACTACTCGCCTGATCCACAAAACCTGTGGGGGATTTGTTTTATTTCGGTGTTGTACTTGAAATTGGCCGCTCTGATATGGTTAATTTTTAGCTTTTCTTAACTTAATTTTTATTTGTTTTTTCTCTATAAATTTTAGAATTATGTTCATATTTAACATTTATTGTTTAAAATTATTAGGTAGAAGACCATTAACAATTATATTCCTAAATTATTAATTTAACCAATGAATATAAAGTGTTGTATTCCCTAAATTAAATTTGAGGGCCGATAAAAGCAGTATATTTTTATGACTAAGATGTCATAGGTTTGATTCTTCATTCCATACCCATAATTGTAGTGGAATTGAAAGAAAAAAAATAAACAAATCGGAGAATGATAAAATTATCGTTTTGGGAAGAAAAAAGAAGCGTTTCTTCATTTGCTTGTAACGTAAAAAAATTTCTTAAAAAATTATTAATCTTAGAAAATGCCGCCATTGGGAGTCGAAGTTTGGCATTTAAAACTAAAGAGTGGAGCGTGAAGCGTGAACCATTTTGGCTTTAGATGATTTGTCCATTTCTGGGTTGGTAAGATTGGAATCCAACGCAACCTTGATACGCATTAACTATTTAAGATTTCATTTCAAGAATGTCTTTTACTCATGAGCATAATTTATAGAATCTGATTTAATGTTTGATTCCCTCCATAATTGTATAATAATATATTAAAAATCATCTAAATATTTGTTTTGAAATTAATATATTTACAACCATCATACAGTAGCTCAAGTGGTCGAAGAGGGTTTTGGGTGCTTACGATAATGAGTTCAATCCATTATAACTACATACCTAGAAATTAATTTTTTATGAATTTCGGACAACATCCATATATAAAAAAAACTAATATACGTCACTGAGTATTTATAAAAATAATTATCATTTTCTTCTCAATTATATGATAATAGGCTAAACCCAACCCAAAATGAACTGAATTCTTACATAGCAATTATGGACCTGGCCGAAGACTTAAAAGTTTCATTATATCAAATTAAAAAATTTTAATAAAAAGAAATGTTTGAAGAGTTCTGCGTGTGGATTCAAACTGGAGCTAATACTTTTGCGAGCTTAAACTAATTATGTTTAAATTGAGAACCAAATATTTCATTTCCAAATATTTCGTTGTCATCATCATTTATGACATTATTTACAAAATCATTAGTGGACGTCAATTTACCTGAACAAAGTGGTAAATTATATCACCACATCAAATTTCATTCATCCTTTAATGAAAAAGCTCTTCAAAGGATATTTGAATAATTGAACTCATGATCATATAACATTCACTTCATCATAGATTCAAAAAGAAATAACATAAGAAAATAATAATGGAAGCAAATATGATCAGATAATTCTATATGACAAAGCCTACATAAACAGTATATGTATGTTTTTTCCGTTGGATTTATTTCAAAAAAGAAAAAGAAAAATATATAATAGGCATAAAAACTAACACTTAGCTGCACCAAAGCAACGTTAAAAGGCCTCTCGAACACAATTAACACAATATATCTAATTTCTAAAAGATGGTCCTGGTTCTGGTTCTGGTTCTGAACTTGGACTTGCCTTAAAGTCAACTCCTTTTCCAGGAGATAGAGAACTTCTTTCTCTTCTCAGCTCATTGACCCTTGGACTGTACAGTTTCTGTGGAATTTGTGGGCTGTATGTAGGTTTGATGCCCTCTAGACAAGTTGGGGTCGAGCTTGTCACTTTCGAACTCTGCGTACGCCGTATCTCGCCACGGCTTCTCGTGATCATCTCGTCGAGTATTTCACCGTCGTCAATGTTGGGAGTTCTTCCCATTCGATCCTGAAAAAGTACCCAAGCGGATGAGAAACATTATACGGTGTTCAAACATCCTCCCACAAAACTGAAAATGGAATGCAATGACTCTGCCTTTGCATCACACACACCATTATTTAAAGAGGATGAGATTATGTGCTCCTATGTCAACTTTCACATTGCATCAGATGAAAATAAAGAATATCTCATTTGATAATCATTTTCAAAGTTGAACTTTTTTCCTTACCATTTTTTTTTAATATTCGTGACTGTCCGAGCCATCGAAAAATGTCACGAGACATACCACCTAACCCTGCAACATTTGGATGCCAAGGAAACCCGTAGGAAATCAATTCCTAGGTAGGTGGTCATCATAGATGGAACTCATCACCTTATGTACCTCAAGGCCCTCCATAACCAATTGAGCCACTCCCTTACCATTTCTTTCTAATGGTTTCTTTTTATCTCTTTAGGAACTCATTTGAATTCTTACTTCAATTCTAAAACAAACAAGTATTTACAAACTACTTTGTTTTGTTCTCAAAACTCACTTGGATTATAAAACATTTAATTAAACCAAGTTATAGGATTAGGTGGGAGTAGTGTTTATAAGCTTAATTTTCCAAACCCAGAAAACAAATGGAATTCTAGGATTTATCCTTGCGTTTTCAGATTCCAGATGGTTATCAAGCATGACCAAAATTATTCAAATTCAATGAAGGATGTGTATGACATCTTAGCTCCTACATAACTAAGATGTGGCCAACAGATTTAACAAAAATGAACAGAGATTACTGACTGCTTACTTCGAACGACGGATTATAAGTGATCGCAGGGGCTTCCTCGTATTCAGCAGCATCCAAGTCCTGAAGATGAGCACCTTTGAAGAACTTGGGGAGCAAATATTGCCGCACAGGGACAAGAAGCATGATCAACAGCGGAAAAAGAACACCAGCAATTGGAATCCATGTTAAACCAAAACACATCAACAGATATACTGTTTGAAACAAGGTGAAGGTGGCAATTGTCTTGAATGGGACAGATTCTAGGAAGGTTGCATGATATTCCTCCAGCACCCTGAAAGTGAAATGAATCATCATTGGATCTTTGTTCAACACTATGAAAAATTCAGTGGCCACTTTCAAAGATTATAGCTACAATAGTTTCCAAGTTTTCCTCCATTAAATGTGATGTTTGTTTAAACCTACCTTGAGTTTTATCAAAGCATTGTTGTTGTGTTGCATTTGCAGTTTTTTTTTTTTTTTTTGGTAACATGATATTTTCTGGGGTGAGGGTGATTGGAAATGTTGCCAGGACAAGAGACTAATATAACTTGTGTGTGTGCATGTATATGAATGTTAACTAACTTGTATCTTCGGTTCGGAGCAGTGAAAAGCAGTAAAATCCTTTCCCAGAATTGATTTCCGGGCAAGCTCTCGATTGCCATGAAAGCGAAGTAGCCCCAAAGAACCGAAGTAGGGATCCTCTTTAAAAGAGGCATAGCAGCAACACAACCACCAACCATTATTGCTTGAAGCAAATTGCTGAGGCGTTGTTCTTTGACTTCCACAGGGAGAAGATCATCAATATCTTTATCCACATCGAAAATAGTTTCATCAACAGGTGCATCAATGTAGCCAGTTCTTGAAGCCAGTTGGATCGTGGTATCTTTCAACTCCTTCAGCCCCTGCTTTGAAGCCAAGACATGTGAGAAAAACAAGTAAAAATGAGAAAAGCAGAAAGTGGAATCCAAATGATCCTTGCTACCGTAGCGGGTGGATTTTGGTAAATTAAAGGCGTTTGCATCTCATTGTATGCCTCTTGCATATTCCGGTAAAATTGACTCAAGTTTGAGTTTTTACGGAAACTTTGACGCGCTGCTACTACCAGCTTGTTCCGCAAAAGCTGTTTCAGAAGAAATAAAAACACATAAGATTTTCTGCTGTAACCACATGACATTTTAAGAGAGTGAGAACAATCATATATATAAATTGCACAAGTTGATTGATGAAACACAGAGAAAAATAGATGCAGTCAAGAACACTCGAAAAGAAAGTCGATTGGCAAACACGATCTAACACCCCGTGAGCCAAAAAAATGGCTGAAGCCGAGATCTTGGTGATAAAAGGGATGGATATGCATACATACATTCAGAGAGAGAGTAAGGAGGTTCGTAATGAACGCTGGATGTAAGGTTTTGTAATTACAAAGTTCAATGCGGAGAAAATAGATATATGCATATAAAATTCAGATATATTGAGGACTGAGTGAAGGTATAACCTGATGTTTTAGGGTAGCTAAGCTTTTCGTGTGCATCGGAGACTGAGGAATCACACCATTGGAAGGTGGTATGCCTATAAGCCCACACAGTATAACCTGAGAAGAAAAACATTTTCCCTATACATCATCCAATTGGAGGCCAATGCTCCTTTACAGGGCTACTAGATTTGTAGTAAAAGGGGGTAAGAAGAGGAAATATAGTATTTCCATAAGATAGCTTACAAGGAAACCTAGGAGAAGAAGATCATAATGATATGAAGCTGGTTTTTTCAAATTAAACTCTTTCTGTTGAGCAAGTTGAGATGCAACACTGTGATCAAAGTAGTAAAGAACTGCTATCATGGTTGCTGGTATGAATGCTCCAACTATATACAATGGAGGCACTTTCAACATTTCCTGCATACGTATACGTCACAAGTGTAAATACCTAGACATGCCCTGGAGACGAGGAAGTGTATGGCTTTGCTTTTAAGCAGATTTTTCTCGCTATGAAACTATTAGAAACTTGAATATTGGCAAAATATAACGAACCTTTACAACTGTCCAATTTGAATAGGCACCCTGAGACCATGGATTGGGACTGAAAAGCCTTCTTGGGATCCCATGTGGGACATTGTTAACTGGAATGTAAGATACAGCTGTCCATACAAGCACCATAACTGGAACTCCATAATCCGCGATAAATCCCCGTAGGCAACCTATATTTTAGATCATATTTCAGGGGAAAAAGCTAAATCAAATCAATATTTGCATGATGATGTACAGTAAATAAGAAATGGTACGTTCATATTTAAATCATTACAGGAACATAACATATCGTCCAAAACTAACCTTGAAATTGTATCCATATGTACTATACGTTTTTAAAAAAAAAATCATTTCAGAATTCAAAAGAAAAGCATGTATGGTTGTACCAGTCCCATAGCGCCATGATCTAGCCTTACGGCTTTTAAGCGCAGTTAGTAGAAGCCCGAAGGACAGCACTAATGCAAACATTCCATTGCCAAATCGCCAAGGAGGTTGAAGCGCCACCTGATTAGTATCTTCCCTCTCAGGTATGCCAAATTCCTCCACAACACCCTATACAAGGAAACAGTACATTGGACTATGTCAGTTGTTCTGAACAGAGTGGAAGACAATCAAATTGTTAAGACAAATTTTGTAGCTTCCTCAAGAAGCTGGAATTTCAAATCAAGATCATAAGAAAATTCAACTTTCCAATTCTTCTAATTAGTCATGAGACCGAGACGCATACATTTCAACTAAGTATCACAAAGCATACTCACACGTATCGCCTGCTGCATAAAGAGCATGGCAATTAGCAGACCAAACAGTTCTCCAGCAAGACGTGTAAACCTATTGATCAGGGAGCATGCACCCAGCACAGCCAGCAAGAAAAGCAAAATGGCTGTCCATACACAGACCCTAGAACAGGCCAAGAAAAGAAAAATACAAGGTTAATTTTTTGTTGCCACCACCAGACATGTACCTGTCATACTATTATCATTCATATAGTCAGTAAATTTATAGATACCATCCCGTCCAGGCTAAGAATAGTTCCTGCCCCAGTTCCTTTCGGTCCTTTGCAAAGTCGAACATAAATGTATACATCAAAACAGTTGGTTCAGCGACCCCAAGAATGAGCAGAGGTTGTCCCCCAAAGATCGAGTGTATGATGCCGCATATCGCCGTTGATGCTAGAGTTTGTACGGCAGTAAGAGTCCCGTCTACAACAAACACAAAAGAGAGAAACATATCTGAGCCAACTACAACAAGTTCATAAATCATAAAAATCTTATCAGCAACTGAAAAGGTAGTCATACATGTATTCCTTTCTAGCTGCTCCCCAAATGATATAACTGGAATTGCTGAAGCAAAGAATATGTATGTTGTTGGGGCCAAGATCCTGAAACAAACAAACCTTACACATAAATATACAGTTCTAACTTGGTATATAGAGATTGTTTTATGTCATAAGCAAACAAACCTGATACCAGAGCGAAGTCCACCAGTCCAATCCTGTTTGTAGCATAAAAGTCTTCCTCTAATATCATTCTTAATCCCACGAAATGGGAAAAATGTTTCTTCCATGTCGAGTGGAATAGTTTGCGAACAAGAAGATTTGTGAACAATTTCTTTTCTCCTTTTCTTTTGAGATATCAAGTGTATGAGAGTGGAAGTAACATTGAAGAGACAAATGAAAGAGGTAAACTAAACCATAATCAAGTTAACAGAACTCGAGAGGCCGACATGATGGTTAAGATTTCATAACTAATAACTTGTGATGTCCTATGGAAAGGGAAACAAACATCTCTAGATTCTCATGGATATTGAACAAAAGGTGAGAAAATTGAATGTAATACATTTAGTGTTACCTATAGAGTTGAATTAAGTTAAGAGAACTTTACATCTTTGGGAGTGTTGGTAAAGAATGATGGGTATATGAATGCTAGCTACAAATGAACAAATGAATCAATTGGGATTTACATCTAAGAACAGTGGATCTTGGTAATGTAGGAAGGGATTTACATCCTAGAAAAGGCAAAAATCGATACAAAATCAAAATATAGCAGCAAGAAAAGCAAGGCTTAAAAAATTAACGAAAACCCATAATCCCAAACATCATTCTTCACGTTTTAGAGCAAGAAAAAGCAAATGGGCATGAACAAAAACAGTCACAGCGGGCAGGAACAGCAAGATTAGCGAGAACCCATTATTGAAAACAGGCACACGGCTTCAGAACAGAAGCTTCAAGGAAACGAACATGAACTAAAACAAAAACAAGAAAGCTTAAATCCCCAGATTACATTATTCAGAGAAGAAGAAACCCAAGAGAATGAAAAGGGTTCACAATATTACATGACCTGAAACAGAAATGCAAGGGGTTGAAGGATTTAGATGAACAGAAAACAAGCAACTACAAAGCAAGAAGCAGAGAAATGTGCAGAGAAATGGGGAATGAAATGTTGGGTGACAACCAGAGCACATAAATAAACTCTTTCTCCTCTGCTAGCTGATGATGACACAGACGCACATTTCTAACAAATTACTGTTTAAACTTACAATTAAAATCCAATTTTCACTTCCACAAACTCGTGTTACTTCATTTAACTCTACTATTATAAGTTCGAGTCTACAAATAATATTTGAGAGATTCAAATTTAAGATTTCTTGATCATTAAATATACATCAATATTATTAAACTATTCTTTTTTTTAACCGTTAATTATATAAATTTTGTATTTGATCTTAAAACTAATTTTAATTAATTATTGATTTTTATAAAAAAATAATAATAATTAGGGAATTTGCGCTGTATAGCAATTTTTCTACTCTGCAGAATTATAGCAACTTTTTAAAAATATTGCAAATATAGCAACTTTTTTTTGATAGATTCTATCCAACACTATTGATGGAGTCTATCAGACATTATTGATAGAGTCTATCAGATATTATTGATGGAGTACATTATTGATGGAGTCTATCAGTCACTATTGATGGAGTCTATCAGACACTATTGATGGAGTCTATCAATCTGATTTTGATAGATTTATAAATATTTTCAAAAAATTACTATTTACCCAATTTTTTTATCTTATTGTGATATACATGTAAATTCCCCAAAAATAAAATTATGATAGCCAAATTTTGTATCCTTTGCAATGTCAGCTTTTTTGTTTGAACGCCGCATGCTTGCGCATTTGTAAAAGAATGTTTATCTAAATTGTTTATATATGTAACAAATCAGAACTCAAAAGCTGTATATCATAAAGTCCAATAAAATAAATGCCAACTAATATAGTTAGGCAAAAAATAATAATAATTAAAAAAAAACATCAACTTTATACTTCAAATCTCTCTCGTTTGTTGTAATGAAAAAACAACTAAAAGTAAATGTTTCAATCAGTAACATCAAAATTTCCCAAACTTATAAAAATTAACCTATTTTATGTTTAATTAGTATAATCCATCTATATTCAAGTACAAAAAATAAAAATTTATTTATATATATCATTTTAGGTTAATAACATAGAGATGTGAATATATTTAACCTCGTAATA
This sequence comes from Sicyos baderoa, assembly GCA_037832685.1. NCBI lineage: Eukaryota > Viridiplantae > Streptophyta > Magnoliopsida > Cucurbitales > Cucurbitaceae > Sicyos > Sicyos baderoa. The sequence continues at coordinate 8,256,202 of JBBMEF010000004.1, forward strand.
TATCAAAATTATATCTTAATCAGCTAAGCTATGATAACTTGGTAAAAGTAGTGATAATTTAGAAAATTAATTCAAATTTGGTAGGGTATTTGAAAGGGATAAATGATATAAAATGTGAAACAAAATTTCTTTTTGCTATCAATGTTGTTTGTTTTATTATAAAGAAAAAAGAATTGGCATGTACATGCAATAAAGGAAGAGTTTAGGTTGGGATTGGGAAAGAGATATTTCAAGACACTGATGGTGATAAGTGATAATAATTGATAATAATGACATTAATAATCAAATTATAAATAATGATAATTTAAAAATAATAATAATAACATTAGAAAACAAATGAACACACAGAAAGAGCCATTCAACAAAAACCTTTCTGTTCTGCCCCTACTACTACTAGTTGTTGGAAAGTAAGATTGAAAAAAAAAGCCACTGAAAAACCATAAAGTCATTTTCTCTCTACTTTTTTTTAGTACTGGTGGTGGCAAACCTCCTCAAATATTATTAAATTACTTTTTCTTTAACACATACAATAAAAACTATGTTTTTTTAGGGGAATTTGCATGTATATTATAATAAGTCAAAAAAATGACATAAATAACAATTTTTTGAAAATATTTACAAATATAGCAAAATCAGATTTATAGACTCCATCAATAGTAGTCTATCAATAGTGTCAGATATACTTCATCAATAGTGTTTGATAGAGTCTATCAAAAAAAAGTTACTATATTTACAATATTTTTAAAAAGTTGTTATAATTTTAATGTAGAGTAGAAAATTTGCTATACAGTACAAATTCCTTTTTTTTTTATTCTATTTTAATTTTAAAGTTTTACTTTCAAAAAGCATAAAATTAGTTTTTATCGAAAATTTAATATTAAGATTAATAATAACAATGGTAGTATAAAATTTACTCTCATCAACACATTTACCTCTTACATTATAAATATATTTATAGTATAATTTTAAAAATATTTAATTTATAATATATAATTTTTTATATAAGTCGATAAAATGAATCTATAGCTTATTGAATTATATAAGTAAAAAAATCCACCTAATAATAAAATTCAATTTAAATTTAGTGTTATAAATGAAGTAGTTTTGATTTCGTGTTATAAATGAAATATATATATATTTTTTTATCATGCATACAAAAATCTCCTTATATAAGATGAACATATTTCTAAAATTTATGAAAGAAGAAAATAATCATATAAAAAAAACTTCACAATAACCGATTTTAAATTTTTAATATATATATATATATATTAAAATTGATCATTTGAATGCTCACCAAAAACGATAAATACAAGCTTTAAAAAATGATTTTTTTTTTTTTTTTTGTAGACTATTACAGTTTATTTTCTATATATCTTAGGACTATATTATATTGGGAAATTTGCATGTATATTATAATAAGGTAAAAAAAATTGAATAAATAGTAATTTTTTGAAAATATTTACAAATATAGCAAAATTAGATTGATAGACTACATCAATAGTGTCTTGTGGAGTCTATCTGACACTATTGATGGACTCCATCAATAGTGTTTGATAAACTCCATCAATAGTATTTGATAGAGTCTATCACAAAAAAGTTACTATATTTGTAATATTTTTAAAAAGTTGCAATAATTGTAATGCAGAGTAGGAAATTTGCCACAAATTCCCTATTTTATATATATATATATATATATATCGATTTTTTCTTAACAATATTGAATATGCCCGTCATCTTAATACAAGTTGAAATTAATGTATGTAACTTATACAATAATTTAACGTGCATTTCATACAAATCTCAAGTTGATCAAAAGTTCATTCATCTATAATTATGTACCGTGTAATTTATAAATATTTATAAATTTGAATTATAGGGAGGGGGAGGGGGAGGGGGCGAGATAAATAATTAAAATATTGTTGATTTTCTTAGTTGATGATGCATTACGTAATAAGTAGGCTTTGTTAAATAACAACCTTTATGGCGTTATCTACTTTCACACAAAAAATCCCTTATGTTATTTATCGTTATTTGTTTTGTTCATTGGTCACAAACACACGTAAGTATTCAATAGATTGGTGACATATTAACTTAGTTAATTAATTATAATTCATTTTAATTTTATGTTCACACATTTAATTTTAAAATTAATATTTAACTTTCATCATATTCAAAAGCTAACAACCTAATAAAAGCTCTTAATTTCGGGCGATTAGAAGGAGAATTTTTTTTTTGTAATTTCGGTTTCTAATTGTTAAGATAAAAGTTCGATTTGATTGGACAGACCCAATAATCGGATTTTGGAGGCTTGTGTAGATTAGTTAGAAGAAAATTGTGAATTCATTCAAATAATATTATTGAACCCAACTGGTTTTATTTTGGATATATATATATATATATAGCAAACAAAAATATCATTCATTCAATTTTTTGTTCATAATTTTTACTTTTAATTTATTTGCAACAAAAATAGTAATGGAAATGACATAAGTTTTTTTCTTTTTAAAAAAAAACACGAAATCAGAGGTTCACTCTTCTATACCTAAGATACCAATAACCCGTCCTTAAATTGTGGTACATGATACTTAGAATAATATTATAGTTTAAACATTTTTTAGGAAAATCTAACAAAGTAAGACTTATAATTAAAATGTCATATAATTTGAATCTCTTAAAATATAATAGAATAAAATTAATTTAAATAACATGTATTTTTTGAATACCCTAAATTAAGATAATAGTTAATCGACATAAATGGGTGTTTTATAATTTAAAGAGCATGGGTTAAAATCATTTCATTCCAATTATTTATTGATATTGAGTGTTTTTTTTTTCTGGACGAAATTGTGTTTCAAATAGTACTAAGCCTTGAGACGAGGAATAAGTGTATTGTCATTTTCATAAATAAATTGTACGAAGTTGTCGTTTTGAGTTTGGTCTTGAGAAAAAATAAAAATAGACTTCATCATGCGTTTGGTGATGAATAATTTATCAATAATTGTCATTTATTTATCACTTTTTTCCATTATTTTAAATCTCATAATTTCTTTGTTGTTTGGATTCACCAAATTTTCTGCTAACTGTTCTTATACTACTTTTGTGTTTTGAAATTTAGTTAATATTCACAAACTTTTTAAAGAAAAAACAAATATATTACAAGGAAGATGAAATACATGATAACAAATTTAAATAAATATAATAAAAAACAAAGAACTAAATGGTTATTAAATGAGATTTAAAAAAAAAAAAAAATTATAAAATGATACCTTAACTATTCATAGAATCTAGATCATTTAGGCCCGTTTGATAACTATTTGATTTTTGTTTTTGATTTTTGAAATTTAAGCATATTTTCATCAAATTTTCTACTTCCACCTCTCCTATCATATATTTAATTATCTCAAACTTTTGGAAGTTATTTTTTTTTCTTTTTTTAAAGTTGGTTAGTGTTCTCCTATTGAAAATAAGAATATATTGTAGATAGAGTGAAACATATTATAAAAATTTTGAGTAAGAATAGACTTAAATTTCAAAAAACAAAAAACAAAAAACCAAATAATTATTGAACGGGGCTTAAGAATCCAAATTTCAAATAATTATAAGTTAAGGTTAAATCATTTCCCATTCGAAAACAAGGCCTTCGTGTTTAACCTATTGTTGATCATTCATGTCAACATATTTTAGTTGGCACATGGCCCAAAATAATTTGTACTCTTAATTATGTATGTTGGCAGACATTATGCATCCTCCCTTGTTATGTCCCTTTTTTATTTGTTTGGCCAATTTTATTATTTTTTTAATTTAATTATGATTAGTATAGAAGATTTGAATTCATTCATTTTTTTTAATTATGTAAATATATTTATAATTCAACGACAATTAATATTACAGACTTTAAATTTGTAACTTTTTAGTTTTATATATATATTTTAGATTTTTTTTAACACATTTATTTATATTTATATTTATATTGGTTGATCTCCACTACATTATTTGTTCACTTAATCTTAAAATCATATTACTTTGACTTAAAAAGGCGCATCACCCAAAGGACACTCGACAGTCGTTTGAAGTTAACTAAAAAAAATAGATTTAGAGAAGGTGAATTACAAATACTGATTCTTCAAGGGTTCGTATCTGTGACATTGATGTTGAACTAGTTTACAATCAGACAATGAAACCATTGCACTATCAACCCTTTCGTATTTGAATATTAATTATAAAAGAAGCATTAATATATTAAATAATTTATTTTGGTATTATTCCCCAAAAATGTGAATCCTCTTTCTTTCTTTTTTAATGTAAAATCTTAAAATAGTTAAGAGTGATTTATTGGAAATGATTGAATTTTTTATGATCGAATTGTTTTTTTTTTCTTCAAAATTGTTCTTTCTATTAGTAATAAAATATTAAATGTTCAGTCAAATTATTATTACAAAGCAAAATATAAAATTGACTTAGATTTTAAAATGGGTAGAAAGTAGACGCAAACCAAATATACTTATAAATGTATGTAAGTCGTGGTAATTATTTACTACTTTTCAAAAACTACCACAATGATAAGAGTTGGTATAATGTGTCCGTTTAATTATTTGATTGGTGAACTAATTTAATTTTACTGTCTTAATTATATAAAATGTCACTAAAAAGTTACATATGTAATTACTTGTAATTCTATTTACATGTAAAATAAACTTGTCTATTTGCATAATTCAACTTAATAAGGTGTATTGTCAGTGTTTATATATTATTAAACAATAATATTATAACACGCACTTCTTTTTTTTAGTTGATAAGCGTCTTAATTACGATTAATATAGGAAGACCTAATTGAGGAGTGTAATATATTAGAAGTAAAATTGAAAAGGAGAAAGATTTGGGTGCACTCAGTAGCATCCTCGCCATGATATAATATATTTGATGTCATACATCTCATTTTTCATTTTTTACTTTATATTTATTATAAAAAATGTTAAAAAAAAAAAAGAATGCGTGATTCTAAATGAAGGATATCACGGTGGAGGTGCTATCGGTGGTGCACCTAAATTATCTTCATTGAAAATTTTAAAAGATTAAATATAATTGAGAATTGCCTAAAATAATAGAGATCATTTACTTGAAAATTTCAAGTTTGATATAAATTTATGTAGGTTTTTTTTTTTTTTTATTGGTGTTCTTTTTTTATTTTTTGAAAAGATTATTATTAGAGAATATGGAGTTCCACCTCAAAACCAATTGGCAATGAAGGGAGTATTCCATATCTCTTGTAAATGAGTAGGAGAATCCTCACCTTTCCAATGTGGGACAATTGCCACAAGGTGAGTATCTCCAATAATTATGTAGGTGTTCCTAGCCACCATGCTTCTACTCTATTATATATATATATATATTATTGTTTTTGAAGAAATCTACTCTATCTTATATAATTCATAACCAAGTACATGAATGCGCTAACCTAATCTTAATATAAATTTAACTATGAAAATATGTTGTGAAATATATTTTGAAATGAAGTTTAATTAAACTTAACTTACGCATAGTGGAGACCATAAAGCTATGATTGAGCTAATTGGATAAGAAGATATAAAGGTGTGTATGTGTATTCTTTTTATTAATTATCATTCTTTTTAGTGGTTGCATATATATGTATATTATTTATTTGTAAGAACCAAAGTCAAAATAGTACCTAAACAGAAGGATAATGTAATTATTTTTTTTTTCAAAAATCAAATAAATATGGTTGCTATTATCAGTAAAAATCGTACCAATAGACGTTATCTAATATATAATTAATTTATTTTTTGAAAAAAAGTATAAATAATTAATTTACTTTTCAACAAATTATAAATGATATATGGTAAATAATTGACTTAACCATTTTTAGTAATCCAAAATCTATTGATCTTTGAGTGTGATTTAATAATAATATTATTATTTTATTAATTTATTGTAATATTTTCAAACAATGATTGATTGTTAAAAACTGACAATGGCGTGTATTTTGATCATGTCAATTAACCTAAAATTTTGAAATATATTTTAGCTAAGAAATATTTAGATAACGGTCATAAGTATTTTAAAAATATTTAAACCACATATTTTTATTTTTAAATATTGGCTTTAATTGATGGAAAGAAAAATATAAAAAAAAGTAATGTGTGGCTCTAATCGTGTGTAAGTATCTCCAAAATATTACATACTCTTACCTAAGTATTATTTATCATAACTAAATTATTTGTATGTCTAACATTAATGTTAATATATATATATATATATATATATATATATATATATAAATAAATAATTGGTGGTCTAGTGATTCATTACTCACTGACTATCTAAACCATTACTACGAGTTCTATCTTAAAAATCACTTTCAAATAATTTAATCCTAAAAATTATTATTTATCTAATTCTTTAAAACAGTGGAGTGAAAATGTCAAATTTTGAATTTCAACAAAGTTATTTTATTTTATTATTTTAAAGTTGTTAATTTTTATTTTATTATTTTAAAGTTATTAATTTTTATTTTACTTTATTAAGCTATTTAAAGAAAGCAAGGAGGAGGCATCAATGGGTGGCTGGTATTGGACAAAAGCTAGTTGTTTTTATAGTGAGACAGGGATAGATGAGAATATTATTGTTAAAATATGGTAATATATAGTATGGTAAAGTTTAGGTCAAAGGTTAGGTTACAATTAATGGCAACCCCATTTGCAATGTTTTATAACTTCTAAATTAATCTTAAATATTGGTTTGATGTCTAAGTAACATCGATTGATTAAAGTCTATTCATTAAAAATAATAATTTTTAATTAATCACAGTATAATATAATAAAAATTATTTGACAAATTTTGCTTTATTTTTAATATTTTATTAAAAAATGGTTATTATTATTTCTTTTTTAGAAACAAAAAATTGTTATATTTAATATATATATATATATATATACTGGTTATAATTTTTTTTAAAACAGAATGAGGAAGAATGACAAGTAAATATATTCAATAGTTTATTGATTAGTATAGATTGAAGTATGGTTTAAGAAGAATTTTAACGAATAAAAGAACTACATGTTTCATCATAATAATCATCATTTAATAATAATAATAATAATTATTTATTTTATTAACCATCAAATATGATGATATTAGATAAATTAGCCTAAAAAAAAGTTTAGTGATATAGTTCAAATACTCACAAATATTAAAATGGAAAATGAAAAAGAGACCAAATAATCTATTGATAAAAAAGTCAAGACCATGAGTTATTTATTGGAGTGGGCTTTAAATTCTATTTCCATCTTAATGAAAAAGACAAAAGCAAACCTAAAAGATAGTTAGCATTAGCAATGCAAGAGGGCCATTCTACAAAAAAACAATTTTTTTTAAAAAAAAAGGAAAAAAAAAAGAAAAAGAAAAAGAAAAAAGCAAGGGCCAATGATGTGTGATGTGATTTGTTCATCATCAAAATAATGCATATTTGAGTTGAAGATAGCTAACATTTTTTCATAACTTCTTTTCTTAACCCAAATTTTGGTCTTTTGTGTTTTAAAGCATTAATCAAATATGCTTTTTCTATATATTATGTTGATTCATTTTGTAGCCATACATTTTTCTTTTTGCGTAAGATTTTGAGCTGACCGTCTCTCCTAATTCCTTGTGGGATATAGCTTTTTCTTAAAAAAAAAAAGTAAAAAAGAAAAAAAGATAAAGAATTAATTATTGACATTTTTTTTAGAGAATTTATAAAGTATGAAAAAGATATGCATAGTTAGGTCAATAATAAAACAATGAATTTGAAAAAGGTTGGGAGAAAAACAAGAGATGAGTGAGATTATTAGACTATTTAACAAGTTTAAGAACTAGCGACATGACTTTGAGAAAGCTTTGAAGACAATTAGAAAATAATTTTGACACGTATTTTATGATCCTTTCAACTATTTAAAACTTTAATTTGGATAGCACACGAAATTCTCTGGCTTAGAATATTAAGCACATATTATTAAATGATATTTTGTTTTCTTTCAATTCAGTGGAAATATATTGAAGTACTACCCTTCTTAAATAAACAATGCAATTGGTTGTGTCAAACCACCCTACAACATAGTTTATTATTATTGACATTGAATTTCTTTTGAGAGATTTGTGTGGACAAATTTACTTTTTGACCCAAACAAAAGGTGGCGACAGACAGAGGAAAAAAAAAAAAAAAAAAAAAAAACAATAGTGTGACATTTGAAATATATATAAAAAATATTTTGGTTATATATATTTTTAAATTGAATATTTTTCTCTGACATTTTGCTGATTATCACTTTAATTCCTAAGATGACAAAATTTACTAATTTTAAATTTTAATATATTATTGAATTAATTATTTTAATTTTTACGAGAATTTATTTAAAAAAAAAGTAAACTAAAAAGTAAAATATATAAAAATAAAAAATAAATATTATTGATATTAAAAATGTTAATTATGGAACATATAATTTTTCAAAATATTTTGATTCCATATATTTTTTTTTAGACAAGCAATCAATTTGATTTTTACAAGTTGTAATTTTTTTAGTACTATCATGAAAGAACTTTAGAACTCTTCTAATATAATTTTCATATTAACTAACTAGTTTTTATCCATTTTTGTTTTTTGATTACTCAGAAATTTTTTAACTTTATTCTTTAAATTCAAAATAGCACTTACATTTTCTTAAATTCTGGCACTAAGATATATCAACTAATTAATTTTTATTTATTAAGTGATCGAAAGCAATTTTATCATATAAAGCACTTTTAGAAATTGGTCAAAAAGAGCGGAGCATCGTTGACAACATGTATAATTGAGTCACTATAAAGTTATAAGTTTGAATCTTTTCACCGAAAAAAGTAAACAACTTTTAAAAATTGAAAACGGATAGAGGATGTTTTTGGAGTACTCTATATACTTTAGGGAATGGGTATAACATGTATAAACTTTAATAATTGCATTAAAAGTGAAGGCTTTCAAATCAATGGACAACAAAGAGGACTCCTCCAAACTTGATGATTTTTCCTTTTTATCTTTTCTTTTAGTAGGAAGGCTTTTGTTAGCATGTTCATGGTCTCCACCTTTTGCAGGTGTTGCGCATTTCCCAAACTTGAATTCACAAACACTATATCAAAGACCCCATAAAAGTCATTCAATTCAATGATAAATGTATGTGTACACAAATTTTATATAAAGGGTATTACTATCGTCAATTATCGATTTTCAGGATGGAACCCAAGGTATAATTGAATTATTTAATGATACTCATTTTCAATACCCGTAAATAAATCATTATTATAAAGTTGGAGCATTATTATAAAGATAGAGTATTTTGTTAAATGAATAATTGACCTCCAATGAGCATCTCTCATATTTATGTATACATTTTTCGGTCAAAGTTCATAAGTTAAACAAGTTTAGGTTTGAAGTGAAGCCTCATACTTAGATGTCGTTTTGACTAAATTGAGGGAAATGAAATTACAAATACTAGGGATCGAACCCGTGATCGTGAAGTGGAAATTGATTAACACCATACTAAATAAGTAATCGCACCACACATCCATTCGATAAAATAAAAATAGTTATCAAACAAGATATCTTAATTGGATTTTCTTTTATTGAACAAAAAGAAAAGATACATAAATACTTGGACTAATTTTTTTGAATTGAACTAACTTCAGTGAGGCAAGACAGCATATATGTTTAATCAGGCCCACAATGGCCCATATAAGCTGGGCAGTTCCAAACGAGCCCACAATTCTCATTTAGGCCCATAAAGATTTCGAAGCTAGGCTCAATCATCTAGCCCACGAGATATATAACAAGAAAAGATATTTTAACCCAATCCAGTCAAATCGTAACGAGAGATTCGGTATATCGCGAAAGAGGCAAAAAATTCCAGTTCATCTGGACCGTCCACGTGTTTATCAGATAACAAATCACCGTCATCATCGCACGGGGTAATAAAACTCAAATTTCTTATTAAGCTCTGTAATCGTCCAGATAAAAAGGCAGTCTCCAGAACTTCAGGAGAGCGAAATCGGTGAATATGTTGAGATTCAGTTCGAAAAGGCTTTTAGGGTTTGCGTCCAGGGAATCGCCGTCGCCGGCCGTTCAGATCCTCCGGCGATTTTACCATGAGAGGGTTATTGATCACTATGATAACCCTAGAAATGTTGGATCGTTTGATAAGAACGATCCGACGGTCGGCACTGGCCTCGTCGGCGCGCCCGCCTGCGGCGATGTCATGAAGCTTCAGATTAAGGTTGATGAGAAGACTGGTAAGGTTGTTGATGCTCGCTTCAAGACCTTCGGCTGCGGTTCTGCTATTGCTTCCTCGTCCTTGGGTTCGTTTTTCCTTCATCTTTTGTTTATAGAGAAATTGAGCGTAGTTATAATTGTTGTTTCTCCTGCGATTTTTTTATGATTTCTGGAACTTGGGGATAAAATTGTGATGAATTTTATGATGTGAATATGTATCTCTTGAATTCGTTAGCCTTTTAACATCATGTCTATATCTGGGTTCCATTGGTTATTTGGACTAATTTATCGCCAGGGGCATCTATTCTATTCAAGTTACAGGTTTTAGAATGTATGTAGATGATGGGATTTGGAATTTTTGTAGTCTGGTTTTCGGATAAATTGTTCATGAATTTCATTGGACGGACAGTTTTTTTGGATGACACGGGAGCTTTGCTCCTCTAAACCCAGGGCACCATTGTCCCTTTCTAGACTGTATACATCCTAGGACCGGAAGCCAAATTGGGGTTGCCTAGAAAATTAATCCCTACAGAGCCACAGTCTATGGCCGCCTCAAACCTTTGACCTCAAGGGGGCTCACCATCTAACTGCCCCGCCCCTAGGGGACTATTGAAGCTAGCGTGACAAATGTCACCATTGTGAGTCCCATTGGTTGCCACTCTACATGGACGTTGGAAGTCTTGTCTTGGTTGTGGCTCTCCTAAGGCCAGCGGGAGTGACAATCTCTCTCTTTACTGTTTAGAACTAGCAAATTCTCTCTCTCTCTCTCTCTCTCTCTCTCTCTCTCTCTCTCTCCCTCTTTGTCTCTTGCCTTTATTTGGACTAGGAGTATATTAAGTATTTGAGTATGTCTTAAATTCTACTTATGGTGTAGATCGGGTTTATTTCTCTCCGCATTATGCTTCTGTGTGCTTGTTTTCTTACAAAGAGTTTAGAGGTGTTATGTTCTTCTCTTTTTGCGCCGGAAGGATTGTAAATTTTTTGGTCACATTAGGTCTTATGTGTAGAGAGAGTAGAGACATTATTAATGGGTGGATTCTGAACTTGCAGCTACAGAAATGGTTAAAGGGAAGCATATGGAAGAAGCCTTAACAATTAAGAATTCGTAAGTTGCTTTATCATGAACTTGTTTTCCTTATATGGTTCATTTGACGATTATCGATTAGTTATATCATCTTTTTTTTTTTATCTCTTGTATTTTATCCTTCTTTTTTTGTCAGTTTCCATATATTAACTTTTTTAGCATTGAAATTGGCAGTTGGTGCCAATGTGCCGTAGTCAAATTGTATGCCAGTTCTTTCTCCCTTCTGATCGTGTACATATCTGAAGGATTCTGGGAAGAGATAGAGGGGTGGTTAATATCATTTCATAAGTTGGTATCAAGTGTGTTGAGCTATTTCTATTGAAGTGAAAACCATCAAACTTGGTATAAAATGGCCGTAAATGTTTTCTTAGAGATACTGTCAAACTTTTTAAAACTATTTTTGTGAAGCTCTTAATTAGGGTTTTCATTTCTTTTCTTTTTTGTACATGTAAGCATTATTAAAAAATCATTTTCAATGAATGTTCTCATGGATGTCCATCCTTTTTGTGAAGTTTTTAAACATCAATAAATTTCAATGCATGTTCTCTGCAAGCATCATCTACAAATAAATAATAATAATAATAATAATAATAATAATGAATATGACCTCCTATAGGTTCCAAGTTTGAGTACATAGGATCACTGCCAACCATCTTAAAAGTTTCAGAGTTCTACACTTAATAGCATATGACATCTAAAATTTGGATCTATTTCTGTTGGTCAAACTACAAACCTAATAAATGTCTTTGTTTCTTTGTAAATTGAATGATTCATGTACTTCAGTTCAGTTCAGTTATCAACTTGGTGATAAGCAGCCAGCCCACCTTCCTTCTGTCATCTGTACCACCCTCTTTTTGGACAGTGAATTTGTTAATACCCAATTAGATGATGATTGCATTATTGCATTTACCATTTACGGTCCAGCTTTGAGGTTTTGACTTTGAAATAATGTGCTGTATACTCGATGCTGCAGGGAAATTGCAAAACATCTCTCCCTACCGCCTGTTAAGTTGCACTGTAGCATGCTTGCGGAAGACGCTATCAAGGCTGCTGTTAAAAATTACGAAGAGAAGCGTGCTAAATTGGCGGGGGATGCTGAATCTACCCCCGTGGCGAAGGCTTCGAGCGCTAACTAATGATTGTAAGGGCATGTTTGGCTAGGGTGGGTGGGAAGGGAAAGGGAAAGGAAAAAGGAAGGAAAGTGAAGTGAGAGGATATGAAAGGAAGGGATGATAAATTTGTGGGGAAGGAAGGGATGTAGCTTTTTAAGGAAAAAAAATTAGATATTTATTATAATAGTCAAAAGTTTACCCAACAAAATAAACCAAATCATGAAATGCTAAATCCTCATATTAAGTAAGGTTTAGCAGTTGATATCTGTTGTTCTCTGTACTTCATTATGCATTATTGAGAAATAGTTGTTGTGGACGTTACTTCAGATGTTTTTTCTTCCAGATTTCCAAAGCTGTGCGCTTTGTTAATGTTAAGAACTCATGTTATTTATACCCTTTGGAATCACTAAATCCCCAAGACAAGCCATAACAAACAAGGCATCTGCTTTTGAAGTACATCACCAGTAAATCCACATAACGGTATTAATCCTGGTAGGACTTGTAGATATTTTTAACACTGAGAAGAGTTCTTTAGACAAAGATGAAGAAATAATAAGTTTTCTAGAAAGAAAATGCCCCAAGTATCAATGGACTGCCTTCTTGAATTTTCTGTTTTTTTTTGCCCAACTTTGTTGTAGATTAGCATTGCCTCAAAACTCAAAAGTAGCAAGGTCACTTTGCTACAAACAATCTAGGCCTGTTTAGTTGGTAAAGTTGGTTGGATTAAATCCGTGAGTATTAGCCTCAAGGTAGGTATGGACAACTCGATGTTAAGAAGTTAAGTTTACGTTTGATATGCTCACCTAATCAATTTCTATAAGCTTCTCTAGCATTGTGACCGTGAGGGCTCTGTTAGTTCACCTAATCTGTAGGGTCATATAGCATGTCAGCTGCACTATGCTCTTGTTCGTGTTGAGCTACACGTGGGAAAACTTGCACATCTTTTCTCGATGTATTTCAATCATTGATCCTACTTGCCATTGGTGCACCCTCGTAAACCTAGATTATAACTTCACTATGTTTCATAAATTATATTAGTATGTTCTCAAGGGATGTGTGGTGGTCGAAAACTTGAGTTTTGAAGGTGTATCCCTCTCAAAGTCTCAGGTTTTACACTTACTTGTGACATTAATTTGTAGGTGTCTCTTAGTGTCTGATCTAGGAACGGGCGTGGTTATCCTGGATTATTGGAGCTCTAGTTTAAAAAAGAAAAGAAAAGAAAAGATTGTATTAGTTTGGATAAGACCCTCAAACACGAACCATTTAAGTTCGAGCGTATCCTGTTTCATACTAACATGTCAAGTCTAAATCAGACATGTTCAAATTGATCAAACCACTGAAAAATCTGATAAATCCACCAAGCAGTGGATGAGCAATCAAGCTTCCCTCGAGCTTTTATGGTTCCAACAACACAATTCGAATACTCTAAAGGTTCAACCTCAATTTCTTCACAGATCCCAGTAGTCAAGTTTCAATCCATTAAACCTCAACAGAGGAGTACACGAATTCACATTGAAATTTCTGGTGAGCAATTTCACAAACAGGTTGCAAGCCAAGATCTGGAAACAATTATAATAGTTTTTGATGAATGGAAAGTTTTTATCTTTAATCCTAACAGGTTTACTGGACAAACGTTTACAACAACCCTTGGCATAGTAGAAAAAGTGGACAACTACTCAAATTAAAATGGTAAGTTTTTTTTTTATTACACTGCATTCATTCTCTTTTAGACTAACAGCCCCACTTTGAGTAAGAATTAAAATAAACATATAAAAGTATAAAAAATTAGCTCAAGATCCATCTTTGAGTTCAGTTGAAGTGATAGAATAAGAGCGAAACTCTTCTACACATGCAAAATATAGAGTCCCCTACGCATGTAAGTGTAGGAGAGTATTACTCATAGAATAAAAAAAGGTGGTAAGGTGATCAGTTTTGTGGTGGATGAATCTTTCTACTTTAGTTGAAATTGTAATAGGGTTGCTAAAAAAACTATTGTAGTCAAGGTATTATGGATTATTTTTTATGTAGGCTCTATCCAGAGAATGTTTTTTTTTTTTTTTTGATACTATAATATTTGAGGAGGGGCAATTCGAACCTATAATCTCATGGTTACTAGGTCGTACAATATATCGATAGAACTATGCTCTTGTTGACCTCTTAGAGAGCGATTGTATTGATTTAATTGGTTTTTTTAATGCATTTTTTCATTTTTTTTTAAAAAAGTTCTTGAACTGAAACTTGCCTTTTGCATTTGAAAATTAAAATAGTAATAAAAAGAAAAAAAAATTTAGACTTAGAAATAAATGATTTATTGTTTTTCTTATTCTAGAAATAAAGTATTGTACTGCAATCTACAGCAATTATTTTCGTTAGAAAGGAAAAAGATGAACTATTTTTAATCATTTCCTCATTATTTATTTTTCAAAATATAACTTTATTATTGCCTCCACCCCACGCAATTTAGCAACAAAATAAAAAAAAAACCCACGAATTCAGCCGTAACAAATTTAGAATTTGTTATTTATCCCTTCAATTATTTTTAGAAAAGCTATCTTTTATTTTTAATATTATATATTTTTGCCAAGCTCTAGTAATATCTTATATATTTTGATCCTTCAAACATGTCAAATAATCATATATTAATTGCTGCGGAATTAAGCTTATTATAACTTTTTATTGGAGAGGGTTGAAAATTAAGATTTGTTTTCAGTCTTTCGTATCAAAATTCCTTCAAAAATGTATTCTAGCACTAATTGTCCAAAAGTCATTTGGTTTTTGTGTATTCTTATAATCTTTTTTCAAATGTAATTTATTCTTATATTCTTATATTCTTACAAGCAAATGTCTCATATTTTACGGCCAAAAAACATGCATGAAGCTTTCACAATACGATGAAGAGGAATATTTTATGCATGTGCGTTTATTTTTTTTCTTCTTTTTTCAGGTCGACAATTGTAGGTTGAGATTAAATCGTAGTTAAACTAAACTTAAAAAATCTAATGAATAGAGTATTATTCTAACAAAAAAAACTTACGTCAAACTTTAAAATATTTACATTCGTGCTCAATAATATGTTTCAATAGGATATTATTAATATTTATTAATACAATATTATAATTTATTGTTGATATTCTATCATTTATTATTACAGTATTATTATTAATATTTATGATAATAATTGTTAAATATTTTTTAAAAAAATGATCATATTTATAATTATTTTTGTATTTGTTCGATCGGTTAATTTTTGTATTAAACTGAAAATTCCGCATTATATCTCTGTGGTACATTGAACTATTCAACTTTATTATAACTAAAGAATTGAAATTTCATCTCATTCAAAATATTCACTTTTTAAATTGATAATCAAAGTCTTATCTACTAAGGTATATTTGGATTGACTATTTTTTAGTTCAAAATAGAAAATTAAGCCATATCAACTTCTAATATGATAGAAAATGCTTTATCCATAGATTGACTTGATGAATGTAGTTTTTTTTTTTTAAATTTTTAATTTATATATATTTTTAGAATCATGTAGTTTTTATTTGGTGGAGATAATTTGAAAAATGAACTCCGCTTCATAACCATTTGATTTTTTGTTTTTCAAATTTAAATTTATTTTTACTTAGAATTCTTAAATGTGTTTCACCCCTCCTACAATGTATTCATTCTTCCTTAAATAAAGTAGGTGGATTTTAACCAACTTTATAAAATAAAAACAAGCTACTTTTTTTTTCTTCTAAATTTTCGTTTGGTTTATTCAAATATAAGTAAGATGTAGATATATAAGTAGCAAATTAAAAACATGTGGTAAATTAGTTGTTGTAGACTTAGAATTCAAAAACCAAAATTAAAAAATCAAATAGTTACCAAACCGACCAATATATATATATATATTTGGAAATTTGTTATGTATACCAATTTTAGGTTCATGTATTAAAATTATAGCACATTTTTATCAAAAATTCGTTTATACCAAAATTGTGAGTGATTGAACACAATCAATAACTAGTGATTGAACTCAATCAGTTTGTTAAGTGATTGAGCTCAACTGATTGAGTTCAATCACTAATTATTGATTATATTCGATTGAGTTCAATCCCTAATAATTCTGGTATATGTGCAATTATTTTCAATTTTGTTATAGATGCAATTTTTTAGCCAATTTTAGTTATACATGAAAAATCTCAATTTTTTTTTTAGAGTAAAAAACGTCTAATTATATGATAATCACGTACCAAATCCCACTAGTTTTTTAATAAATACAAAAGCACTCCCTAGAGAGAGGCTTGGATTTGGCGACACAATAATCCCAAAGCCACACTCGAAATTAGAGAAAAGATTTCGAATTAAACAAAAATCAGAGACACTTTTTTAAGAAACAGAACAAAAAAACTAATTGAAAACGGGAATGTTACTAAACACTAATCGGAAATAGTTGTTGATTTGAGAGGCGCGCCCATTTGATTTCCCCTTTTCAAATTCTACACCAATGGGTTCATCGTCGATGATCCATATCCATTCATCATCCCATTCCAAGACGACCCAATTCCGTTTATATATCCGTACGACTCTACTTTCTCCGAGCATCCCTGATCTTGCCATTCCAAGGCTAAGAGCTTCGTATTCGGCTTCACATCCATTGTGTTTTGATCCCCATTTGGGTCATGTTCGTAAGGAATCATCAGCCCTTGTGCGGCGGCGTTCCCGTCGAGTGAGAGTCCGTAAGGGGAGCAAACGCCGTGGAAACTCGGCAACAGGGCATGCCCAGCGGCGGCGGCGATTTGATCTCCGGCGAACCCACCCACCATGGCCAAATGGTTGGGGTTTGAGGCGTTGTAGTGGCCATTTCCGACGAGGGTGTCCATTTTGGTGTCCATGAAATCAATGGGGCGAGTGTTGTGGTGGTGAGTTTCTAGCATTCCAATTGTTGATATGAAATTAGGGGTTCCAATTAGGGGATTGAAATGATGATGATGGGTAGGGAACTGTATTTGGTCTGGAAATGAGAGATGTAGATCAGTAGGATTGTGATGAGAAGTAGAAGAAGAGCCTGGATGATTATGATGATGATTATGATGGATTTGAGAAATGGGATGATGTTGGCTTTGATTTTGATGAATTGGGTCATTAGATTTCTTATTACCATTGGCAACTTTTTTGTTCTTTCTGCAGCCACCACCAACCGGGATGTTGCGGAGAGTGCCGCCTTTGGTCCAGTACCGGCGGCACGCCTTGCAAAAGTAGCGAGGCTGAGTGAGGCTGTAGTTGTTGTAGTAGCAGAATTTGGTGTGAGTTGAGTCACATCTTGGACATTTGAGTGCTACATCTTGCTGTGGCCTTAGCCTCCTCTCTGTCAATGGCCTTGAACATGACAGTATGTCACCTGATAAAGATGAAGAATCCATGCCAGACTCCTCGTTTACAGTCCCCTGAACCAAACACACAACAAAATGGTAAGTTTCTCTGTCAATCTCTCACAATGTGCTTTTCTGTTCGGTTTGGTTTTGTTCTGTTCTGTTTTGATAATTGATGTTAAGATGTTTAGTTTTAGAGTTGTTGCTCAACTGACATTCCTCATTTATGTGATATGAACTAGAAGAGATCAAAAACCAATGCAGAGTTTGATCGAACATATATATGTATATATAGAATGTGTTGAATTATGCTAAATCGCTAATTAAACCCCAAAAGCTTTAAGTAAATGAATTGAGTTCAATTTAATCATATCAGCTAACGCTGCCCTTCCACTTGTGGGCTTGGAAATGTGAAAATGCTTATCAAGTAGTATTAATTGGGGATCAATCGTGTTAAATCAACAATCAACTTAAAAGTTTAAGTCGATGGATTGAGGTAAATTTAATTATATCAACTAATATAATGATATATATATATATACCTGTAGCCAATCAGAAGAGTCCATGCAGACTTGAAGAGAGGTAAGACCCATGAATGAACTGAGCAAGCAAAAAAAATAAAACTTCCCAAAAGAAGGAAACAAAGAATGAGAGAAAAAAAGAAGAGAGGATGATGTTTAAAGTCAGCCAAACGAACAAACAAACAAAGACTTCACTTCACATTCACTCCATTTCTCTCTTTCAATTGCTCTCTACTTATAAGATGGACAACAACAACAGGAACCCCTTCATTATAATCCTAAGAAGATTAGAAACAAAGAAACAAAGAGAGAGAGAGATGATATTTCTTGATGGTTTGAGAGAAGAAGAGGAGAATGGGATGTGAATAATCCTAAGAATGGGATGTGAATAAGAAGGAAGAAGAAAAGGTATATTTGAAGACATGAGAAGGGGGAGGGGGTATGGCTGCCACTCTGTTAGCAACTGAGAGAGAGAGGGAGAGAGAGAGAGAGGTTAAGGCCAAAAACATTTCAAGTGGGACCTATACTGTCTGTAGGGTACCCCACAAGGAAGACTAAAGAGGCCAAAAGAGAAGCCTAGGTGGCAAAATGGAGGGCTGTAATTGGATGAGTTTAAGTGAGGAGGGACCTTAAAATGAATCTGATGTGGAAGTAGAATATGAAGTAGCAGAGTGTGGTGAGAATTTTTGGGTCCTCGTTAAAGAAAGCATCCCCAAAGAGCACTCCACTTGGGGGCCCAAAAAATGGGGGTAGGACCCTCCATTCCTCCCCCTCCTACAAGCAAAGGATAGATTCTTCTCTCTAAATATTAAATTTTCATAATGTAAGTCACGTGCCTCCTAATCTTATGACACTAATTCCTTCATCCAAATCTTTCTTTAACACCATTTCTTCTGCCTTCTTCTTTTTGTTGGGGGGGCACTGCCAGTTTTGTTTTATGTATGTGTTTGTGAGAGTGTGTGTTTTATGCTTTTTATGACACAAGTTTTCAGAAACCTTCTAGATCAACTTTAGAACCAAGCAAAGTGATTGACATATGATAACACAAATATGCAATGAATAATTTAATGCTCCTTTGGCTGTATGTGGATAAGTATTGCATACTAAATCCACCATGTTTTAAAGTTAATTAAGTTTGACTTAGTGGGAAATATAGAGATGTAAAGTGTAATTTTAAATGTCTTTTGATGGATTCAATCAAGGGAGAAAGTAGTCGATGAGTTTCCTGTCAAAATGTAGTTAATAGTTTTGTACTGTTGGATACTTGCATATTCTTATCTGGTGATTATAGGGTATGTAAATTATCAAATACATCCAAGGTTGTTATCAAAAGGACAAGCAACAACAACAACCATTCATTGAATTGTTTTTCCAATCAAATGGGTCAAAATGAAATGAAGTGAAATTAGTGGCTGATTTTTTTTTTATATCCGTGATTGTTTGAGCTAGCTTGCACTCACCTTGACTATTGTTACGGGATATATTGTCTGATGCTACACCATTTGGATATCAAGGAAATCGATAGAAAATTAATTCCTAGGTAGGTCGTTTCCATGGATTGAACTCCTCATCTCTTAGTTCCTCAATGCCTGACCACTAGATCATTCTATGATAATTGATAATGACGGATAGTTTTGCATTGTTGGATGTAGCGGTGTTATTTTATAATTTTTGTGATTGAAGTGACATGGTATGAAATTAGAGAAAAGATGGTAAGATATATAAATGCAAAGTGGGAAAAACTGAGGTGCATGTGAGAAAAAACAGCTTGAGAAACACACTTAAGGGGCCAAAGAGAAGAGGGGGAAAAGGGGCCAAAGAGAAGTCACTGTCAAACTTGAAAAACAAAAGTGGAGTCTGCGCCCCCACGTTGGTGCCCTATCTCATTCATTCATTTTGTACTGTTTACAAATTTATTCTTCTTTTCTTTCTTTACTTTCTTTTCCTCTTATTCTTAATGTGTCACTCTAACTTCTAATTCATCATTATTTTCAAGCTTTTGTTGGTATATATGAAGCAATTATCAGCCAATCATAAGACTTCTCTCTCGAAACTTGTTTTTACTTCTTGCAGGGAGATTCAATCTTACGACCTCAAGAAAACGAAGTGATATTTAGCTCCTCGTATTGACCTTTCTTTCCCTCGAAACCTTACACTATAAGCATTTGCTTTCCTATGAAACTAATTGACATGATGATTGTGTTTAACCATCAAATATTTCGTTTTTTGTTTTGAGTATCTTTATTTCTTAAATTGAAGCATTTAGTTTTTTGAACCATTATTTGGTTCACTTGATTTGAACATAATGCTTGCATCTTCTTTGATATTGAAAAATCAGCTGAATCTCTATGAGAAGATATTTAGTGTTGTTTTTTTGGTGAAAAAAAAAATCTTTTTGTGAAGTATGATGCTTCCTCTATATTGCTTAATTGGAGAGCCTTTTTTTCTATCTGTCATTTTGTCTTTTTTGTTTTTTTTTTTCATATAAATTGAGGGAAGGGATTAACACCAAACCAAATAATCAATCGTGTCACCGACTCATTCGATTCTATTTGTCATTTGTGATTGTATGTGTCTTACATACTTTTTACATCAATGAAATTATCTTAAAAAAAGGAAAAAGAAAAAACAAGAACAAAAACCATTCCTGGTCTGTTTATTATAAGCTCTACGAGAAGGAAAGAGTAAAATAATATCTATTTTTCCCTCATTATTTATTGTTCTATAACTTCAAGTAGTTGATTACAAATAATTTGGAAGCAATAATGTTAAGGAATATTATCAATTTTTATTTTTTGGCTTCAATATAAATTAACTCTTTGTATTATGCCTGTGAATAACCTAATACTTTCCTTGTTATCTATGTGTAATCAATTTTTATCAATTTTTATTTTTTGGCTTCAACTTAAAACGTTTTCTCAATCATTAAAATTTCGAGTATATCAAATCTAAAATTCCCTAAAATTTTAAAATATTTCTACATATACATGATAGGTTGATAGCAGTGACATCATCATTTCAAAATCACTTTGATCCAACTTTGTTTTTTCTGTCAATGGAAATAAAATAAGATTAAAATTATTCAAAATCTTGAGTTTCAAGCAACCTCCAAGATGCTGGCATCTTCGATATCTCTTTGGTTATGAACTTTAGTTTGCATTTTTAACCCTCCACTTTCTTTCTTTTCAATTTTCCTGCCCTTTTACCTCTCAATTTCAAAAACTTCATTCATTTTATATTTTTTTATGAAAAAAATCACTAATAAAAAAACAAAAGTAAAGAAAGCT
Source organism: Sicyos baderoa (assembly GCA_037832685.1). Lineage (NCBI taxonomy): Eukaryota > Viridiplantae > Streptophyta > Magnoliopsida > Cucurbitales > Cucurbitaceae > Sicyos > Sicyos baderoa. The sequence continues at coordinate 8,277,857 of JBBMEF010000004.1, forward strand.
TCTTAAAGGCCAATAAATAATCGACGCATTCAAAAGTTGAAATTTCTATATTCTTTTTTAAAAAATTAAAAAAAAAAAATTGATTTTCAAAATGTTAAATTTTGTGCTTTCTTTTTCAATTTTGCAAGATGGGTGGCGATCATATTTTTTTCACCTCCTAACCGGCGCCGACGGCGGTGCCGGCAGTAACTTTAAAGTCTTCACTTTTGGTCTACAACAATATTCTTAATTAAATGAATAAATTGATAATAAAAAAGAGATTATTATTAAAATGGTGTAGATGAGAATTATAATTTGGAGAAGAAAGGGGTTAAGGGATGTAAATCAAACGGTGTAGATTACATCATGAAGATGAGATTTAAAAAATGTGGTCCTGATTTTCATACGATGTTGGTCAAACTTCGTAACCTCGTAATGGCTGCAGTCAACGGGGCTTTATTTTTCCCCCATAGCCTCACTCAATATTGTATGCTATTATATTTAAATTTTCAACTATGCTTTTTGTCCCTAATTTTTCTTTTCCTTTTTTATGCTAAGGCAATTATATTCTTCTCTAGATCTAAGTTGTCAATTTTAATATAATTCAACTATGATTACTTTTTTTAAAAAAAAAAAAAAACTATGATTACTTAAAAGATTAGTGAGATCCGCTATTGTATGTGGTTATCATTTTTCTTACTTATAATCAATATGATATTGTGAATATGAACATAATTCAATGGCTTTTATTTGTTGTAAAATGGGTAGATTTGAATCTCTTATTATCACGTGATGCAATATTCTTTTAAAGAAAAAGAAGTTGATGTTGTATTCTTATATATTTATTCAATTATATAACATATTCTTTTTTATTAGTTCATATTCTCTCTGTAGTTGATATAATGTTAACTAATTATGAGATAAAAATTATAATCTATCAACTCTAATATATTGTTGAACTCAAAAATAAGGAAAGCCGTGATAGGCAATGGATTAGTCAAAAACTTCAATGAAATGTCTCGTTTTCTAAGCTTGATATTATTTCGCTTTTAAACTCTATCAAGAAAAAGTCTCGAAGGAGTGGTGTAGTGACAAAAATTTGAACTTTGAAGGTATGCTCTCTTCACATGTGACATTATTCTTCTGATGTCTCCTGTACCTGGCCTAGAGATAAGCATGGTTACCTTGTTTCAAAAAAAAAAAACTCTATCATGAAAAAACTTATATATTTAAAGATAAATGTTCTTCTTATGAAAATTTTTGGACACCATTATTTTGGTCCTTGAACTATCGTGCGAATTTCATTATGGCCACTGGACTTTCAAAAGTTCAATTTTAGTCCCTTAAATATTGTTTTTGTTTCGTTTTGGTCCTTGAACTTTTAAAAGTCTAATTTTGATTATTGAATTTTCTAAGAAGTTTAAAAGTGCTCATTGGATTAGGAAAAAAAAATCTCAACCTCGATTAAAAGTGATGAGGTGTCCAGATATTAATAAAAAAATAAATTTATTATCATTTTCTTTTCTTTCTCAACTCTTTCTACCCCTCAATTTCTCTGTAATTGATGAGGTACCATGCAAGCATATGATGTTTAGCAACAGAGATAGCCTGCAGTGGTGGGATTTAAACAATCCCACGGGCCACATTAATTTCTTGTTTGACGTAAATTCTCATTCTCCACTTTTTGTCGTCAATCCACCATTCAAGATTTATTTAAATGGACTTATATATATCACTCTATTCTCTATCAAATGCCTAATATATTTTTTACTTTTAAATTTACAATATTTAGCTTTTCTTTGGTTGGCGAGGGTTTAAAATCCTATTAAATATAAAATACAATTTTACAAAGGATTTGAAGTTAATATTTCTTTTTCTAACTCAATGACTACTTTTAAACTTTTTACAAAGTTCAAGGATCAAAATCCGACTTTTAAAAGTTTAGGGACCAAAACGGAACAAAAACAATAGTTCATGGACTAAAATTGGACTTTTGAAAGTTCAGGGACCAAAATAAAACTTGCATGATAGTTTAGGGACCAAAATGGTATTTTACCCCATTATTTTTCATGATATATCTTGGTGAAACTTAATTCGTTATTTTGTTCTTATAGTTTTGAAACACTACTTAATTATTGGAGATCGTTTATTTGTACCTCAATAATCTATATCTCTATATTGCAATTTCATGAATCAATACAATGATTTCTTATCCAAAAAAGAAAAATCTTTTGTATTGTATGTATTTACAAATCTTTTGATAATATATGTGTTTATATGTTCAAATAACAAGCGAATCATATGGGGCAATAGATTTGACGCAATCCATCAAAAGGTCTCATGACAACATTCAAATTACTTTATGAGTACGATGTATCAAACAACTACACCCAAAACAACAAATATATATATATATATATATATATATATATATTTTCCAATTCTTTACAATTCTATTACCATTTTTTGGAATATATATATATATGGGGCATGCGCGACACAAGCAAACGGAGACAGCGGCGCAGAAGGAAGGTAGAGTCTTACAAAATCTTGGTGGGTCGCTACCACAATAATAATAATCTTCCCCTTCTTTCTTTATTCTTCTTTTTTTAAAAAATAAATAAATAAAAATTAGTGATTCAAGATTTGGGTCTTAATTTTAGTTATGTTGAATTGATGAACCTGAGAAACAAGTTGGTTGTTTTGTTTATAGTACCAATTGAGGAAAGTGGAACTAATAAACCCTACATAGAGAACATATTATTGCTCTCAAACAATATAAAAGCGAAATATCGATTTTCAGATTATAACTCGTGATCGTGGAGTTAAAATGAATTATAATACCAAACAAGATAATTAATAAGGATAAACAAGCTGGTTGTTGGTTTGATTTAATTAGTTTGGAATGAGACATGAAAGTAAAGAGATTTTGAGGGAAATTGACGAGTTCCAACTTTGTAGTGGTTTTAGGATATTGGAAATATTTGTTTAAAGAAATATATTAATCACGGTGAACTTGTCAACCAAAAAATGGTTGGTGGCATATTAATTTCATTGTTTGGTGATATTTCAATTCAACACCGTGATCATAGATTATGAGTTTAATTTTAAAAATTGGTATTTGACTTACATTCATTTTAGAGCAGTATTATCTTTTATATAGGATTTGTGGTCTCCTCTACCTTATACTATTAAACGCAGGAAGTAGTGGGAGGGAGCAGACCCTTACACTAACAAAAACTATCATGAACATCAAAATGTCACTTCAATATCCAATTTAAAGGTGGCTGAATAGTGTGTCACTCGTTTACAAAAGTTACTCTTAAATTAAAACGAGTTAATGCACAATTTAGTAGATATCAATAATAATAATGTTGTTAAATTTAACCTTATTATTCATTACTGATTTTAATGACATATGAGAAATCTGATTCGATTAGGATTGGGTGAAATAGAAGTCTCACTCCCTCTAACATGATGGTTTGAATTCGATTGAATTTGGCTTAAGAGGTCAAACTCATGTTTACCAAGTTGAGTTTATCCAAGCTTGTAGATAATAACATCTCCAAACTTATTTTCCTTGATAATTTTCTCTCACACAGTTTTCTTAAATTCAGTTTTATTAAGCTCTCCTACATAACATGCAAGGAAAGTTTAGGATTGTATTTTGGATTTTTTTTTTTTTTTGATGTCTGTGCTGTCCAGGCCAGCTTGTATTTTAGACATAAACTTCAAATTAATATTTAATAGATCAATTAGTTAAAAAAAATCAAATACATACGGTTCAAAAAAAATAAAATAATAACAATCAAATACATTATAGACTCCTTGAATATAAAATTGAAAGTCAGAGGACCTATTAAACATATTTAAAGTTCATGGGATTCTTAGATACTAAATTATATGTATATTATGTCTGTGTGTTTATTAATTTATTTAGTACTCATGAAAAATGTCTTTTAAGTTATATATGTGATTTATAAGTTAACCTTAACACTTAGGGGGGTGTTCGCGATTTAATAATAATAAAAAGTTATAGATTTTAATCTCCTTGCCTTTAATTATTGTTGAATCAAAAAACGAAATTTGTTAGAGTTTTGCAACATCATCTAATTAAAATTCAAATCAAAATTAAACCTTCCAATAAGGCTATATTCTATAAAAAAAAAAAAGGAAAAAAAAAAAATAATGTTTAAGTTTTTTTTTTTTGGATTAAAAGAGTTAGTAATGGGTTAGTTCTCTTGTTTGATGATAATTTAATTCAACATCACAGTCACGAGTTCGATCGTAAAAATCGGTATTTAACACATCTCTAAAAAAAACATTGGGTTAGAATATTCGGCTTTTAATCGTTGCAAACAAATGTATGCTCATGTATACGAGCATTTACGTTCATATAAGTGCTAAAATAATATTTGATTACCACCCTGGACATATATTTTTTATATTCGGTATATATGTGTGTACAATTTAGTCGACATGTCGGACTGCAGTCGAGGAGCTTGAATTAGGCAATGCCGTGTTTTGAGGTTCCATTGGATTTTGAGTTTTGATAAATGGAAAAGTTTTTATCTTTAATCCTAACAGCTTTTTTGGACAACGTTGTTAGGATTTGATTACCACCCTCGACATAGTAGAAAAACTGGACAACTACTCGAATTAAAATGGAATGTCTTTTTTTTTTGGGCTAAATTACTGCATACATTTCACACACTTTAAAATTAAATTTGTTTTTTACCAATTTTCTTTTCTGTAATTTTTGTTTTCCTACATAAAATATTTAAATTCCTAACCAATTTTCAAATTGGTTAACTCTTGAGTAACTCAAGTTGACCTCTCTCTCTCAAGAAAATGAAGTGATATTTAACTCTCGAGCTAGACCCGTGTTGACCCCTCTCTCTCTCTCGATCTCTCTATCGAAACCTTTTCCTATGAGACTAATTGAATTGTTGATTATGTTCAATGTTTTAAAAGTCTTGGCCAGGTGCGCAATTAGACACATCCCTAAATTATTCAAAGTGCCTGAAGGTTAATAGTTAAATATTACATATGTATGTTTTTATACATTATTTTTTATTAAAACTTCATTTATATCTATAAAAAGTGTTTTTATTGGGTAAACACACATGTATAAAAGTTTTTTATATTTCGTTTTTGATCCGCCTTGCATCTCAAGCTCCACAGACTCATTGCGCCTTAGTGCGCCTTAGGCTTTTTAAAAACAATGATTATACTTAACAATCAAATATTTCGTATTGTTTGGAGCATCTTTATTTCCTAAATTGAAACATTTGATTTTTTTGAGCCATACTAGGTTCACTTGATTGGAACATAATGCTCGCATCTTCTCCGATAATAAAAAATCGGTTGAATCTCTTTGAGAAGATATTGTAGGGTGAAATAAAATTTATTTCTGCCTCATTATTTTTTGTTCTATAACTTCAAGTTGATTACATATGAACATAATTAAGTGGTTGAAGAAATATGTTTGTCTTTTTTAATGTATCTAAAAAAACCTTCCACATAATTTGGAAGCAATAATTTTGTAGGAATATTATCAAATTTTTGGCATCAATATAAATGAGCTCTTTTTTTTTTTTTTTTTTTTATGAGTACCGTAAATGAGCTCTTTGTAGTAGGCCTGTGAATAACATAATATTTTCCTTGTCATGTATGTTCTCTGAGAAACTATTATCAATTAAAAACTTAATTATCTACAACTTAAAACATATTCTCATCATTAAAATTTGAAGTATATCAAATCTAAAATTTTAAAATATTTCTACCATATATACATGCATGATAGGTTGTTAGCATTGACATCATCATTTCAAAATCACTTTGATCCAACTTTTTTTTTTCTGTCAATAAAAATAAAATAAGATTAAACATATTCAAAATCTTGAGTTAATCTCAACACTTTGTGTCCAAAAAAGCAGAGCTCATCAGGTAAGACTTAAAAATAAAAAAAGTAAAAAGAAAAATTTTAGACTTTGCAACCATCATCTAATTAAAATTTAAATCAAAATTAAACCTTCCAATAAGGCTATATTCTTGAAGTAAAAAAGGATGCATGTTTAAGTGTTTATTTTTTTTAAGTTAAAAGAGTGAGTGATGTTATTTCATTATTAAGTGATAATTCAGTTCAACATCACAATCACGAGTTCACTCTTAAAAATCGATATTTCACTCTCTAAAAAAAAAGGTATGGGTTAGAGTCTTAGAATTATAATGGTAGCAACTTTTCAGGGCTGGGAAAGTAGTTTTAGTAGTGGCCCAACTAGGCTAAAATAAGTAATGGGCTTTTTGAATTGAGTGGGCCGAAAAGGCTTTTGAAGCATATTGGGCTATGTAATTGAAGCCCATATGAAAATTTTAAAGATTTTGAAATGGGAACACCCACTATTTGACTACTTTTGGCAAACTATTGTAGGTGGTGTCTAAAGGTAAAAATATTTAAGTGTCATGTCTAGAATGGGGTTTTAGTGGGAAGAGAGAAATTAAACATCTCATTTGTACCATTCTCCTATTTATACATTTATTAAATTAAATTCACTATTCACTCCACCATTTAAAGGATTGAGATTTATACGTGTTTTTTAATTAAATAAATTTTTGCTCCACCATTTGAGGGAGTAGGTTTAATTGCCAAAATATTATATTTTGATTTATACGTGTTTTTTAATTGAATATAATTTTTGCTCAATTATTTGAGGAGTAGGTTTAAAGAATAATAATAATGACGTGTTAAACAAATTCACCCTCACTTTTAGGGTTATTAGGTGGCCAAATTTAGGCACGTCAGTTTGCATTATTCAAATTAACAAATTAATTCATTTTTTAGCATTTAATTAATATTTTAACGATTAAAGTCATTCTTTTACAAGTTTGCTGGGTTCACCATTTGTTTTCACCATTTTTACTCTATCGCCCCTCAATCTTCCACAACATTATCTCGTTTTTACCATTTTCGCATTTAAGGATGGCAACTACATCAGTTTTTGTGTTTTTAAATGGTAAATGGGGCGAGGACGAGATTTACATCGATTACACAACTGGCGTTGTTGATATCATATGCAACATGCCCTTATCTTTTCTAATATCGTCTATTGAGGAAAAGTTGGCTTTGGACGAGGACTCCAAAATCGTGTGCATATCACTATACAAGGAAGGCGCGCAAATACAAATGTTGAACACACTGAAGGATGACAGGGACGTCCAGTGGATGTACAAGGGATTCACAGAGGGCATGGACAACGACTGCTGTCTTTTGGCAGACATTGTTCAAACACGTACCGAGATGTACATCACAGACTTAATCGGAGGGAGACAACCGTTTTGAGGGCAGGCGCAATATTTTCGACGGAGGTACGGTGGAAGTTCAATGGAGGGAGTCGGTCGAAGATCGGCGATTTTGCTTCTTGTGTCGGGGGAGGGATTGCGTGTTCGGGAGTCTTGGATGACTCTTCGGCTCCCACAGTATAGGTGGCAAGCGCATTAATTGTCGCAACGACTAAAATGCACGAGCGTGACCTTCTGTACGTTTCCGATAGGTTTTTCAGACGGTAATGCGGTGGTCCTCACTCGTATTTTGGACGTACACCTTTGGTATATGCTAAACGATTTTAATTCAATTATTTTAAAAAATAACAAACTTAATTCTTAGTTGCATTTTTTAAATTTGAATTTTACATTTTTTTTATTATTTAAATTTAGGTACTTCAAAAAAAAAATCATTTAAATTTAGGAGTTTGTTATATAGGGTGTTTCTGTCTCATGTTAGTTAAAGAAATATGTTTAATTTAAAAAAAAAATGGAAAATAAGTAATGAAATTAGAGGAGTATTGTAGATTTTTGCATTTAAATTTAAATTTACAAAAATTACATTTAAACATGCATTTTAAAAATTTTAATTTTAGACACCGACCTAAATATTTTAAGAAATGTAGCAATTTCTCTAGTTTGTCTTTTTGAAATTGTGAAAATTAGTCAATTTCAGCACACTCATGTAGTCATGAGGGCAATTTGTCCACTTCTCCAATATTTGAGGATACATTCAAGAAGTGGGGCTTCTTGATCCACATGCAAAAAAGAGAAGGCTAGAAAGAGATAGAAGAAAGAAGAATTCAGTTTTTCATATTTTCTCTAAAAATTCATGCACAATAATTAATATAAAAAAATAAAAGATATTTACTCACCTAAAATTTTATAAGCATTTAATTTTTCGGTTTATTATCTACTTAATGCATGTGTCTTCAAAAAAATCAAACGAATAGTTTAGATTTTATTTAAAAAATACAAATTATTTTTCAAAAACATGTTTTTATTTTAAAATTTAGTTAGGGTTCAAATGGTTTAGGTAGGGAGATAAAATTGTGATAAATAAATTTAAAATTTTTAAAAAACGAAATAATTATGAAGGGAACGTTGATTGTTACATTTTTTTTTGTTAAATTTCTATTCAGTCTAATATTTTTATTTTTAAATTTTGATGATAGGCTTAAGTATTTGAGACAATAAATTTTAAGTGGTCTTTTCTTAGGATAAATTGTTAGTGATTTAAATTAATATTTTTAGGCCAATTTGAACTCTAGTAGCATATTGTACGACTTAATAATCATGAGACTACGGGATCGATGTTCCCTACCCTCAATGTATTGAATAAAAAAAAACCTAATAATAATTAAGACTACGACTCATTTCATAATCGATTTTAATAAATGGATAATGTAACAATTTTCTTTCCTACACTATACTTTGTTTATTTGGATGGGAGAGTTTTGAATACAAATATTGTATATAACTACAAACATGGATGCACTAAAAAAAACCACAAACATGGATAGTAAGATTTTTTTTTTTTTTAATGCTATTTTTAGAGTCAATTAATTATTTCTTAAAAAGATTTACAAATAAATAAATAAAAACACACACAATTGACCAAACAATAATGAAAAAACATAAGTAACAAGAGATCGCTGTTCGATTGTCCATTTTGATGGTTTTTTTTGAGATTACAACAATTAGGGGTGGGGAGACTCGAACCCAAGACCTCTTGATCATTAGGTGAGTATTGATGCCGGTTGAGCTATTACTCTGTTGGCCCATTTTGATGGTTAATATCAGAAAAGAAATAGTAGAAAAATAATATTCATTTTCTTAATTATGAAGTACTCGGTATTAGATATCATTTTGAAACAGCTAAAAACAAATAATTTTAAAAAATAAAAAGGAGAATTTCAATTAAATAATTAAAAAGATAGGCATAAAAACAATCATTTGAGGTACACTTTATTGTTATTATTTTTTTTTTGGTAGATTATAATCTCTTATTATTGTAAAAAGATGATAACTAAATTCAATTATCACCACAACTTTTCCAATCAACACAACTTAAAAGAAAAAAAAGCTTAGAAAATTAATGCAATATACTTTGATGAGTCAGAATTGAACTAAAATTATGTATTTTCTTTACCTTTTTTCTTTTTAGCTCAATTCTCCATTGAATAATAAACTTTATTGTTTTTTTATACATAAAAATAATAAAAGTTTATTGTTGATTAGCCAACAAAATATCTTTTTTGAATGAAATTTATTACATTATGCTTTAGATGCTTATTTTTCTTACTAACGAAGTTTACTCGATCTTGATCTTGTGATATAACGAAGCTAAGTTCAATTCTATCCTAAATATTCTTTTCTTTACCAATCCAAGCTACCATTGGATTTATATTTCAAAGAGAACAAAAAAAAAATATGGAATCTACATCACTGGCAAACATTTAACAGAGTCATGAGATTCCAAAGAATCATTTGACAAGAAAACTTAAGGGATATTCATAATAGAATATTTCAAAAACTTACAATTTCTTGATTACTATCAAAATTAAGAAAATATATATAGATATAAATTGATTTTCTGTTTTAATTACTTTATTTTCTTCCTTTCGTTTTTATTACTAAAAAAAAATCTGGATTCCATATTACCAAGTGGAAATTGAGTCATCACCAAAAACTTTTTTTTATTTATGAATTCTTGTAAGTGGTGTGAAACTTTTTTAAAAAATATTTTCTTTCATATAACGTGTTTGTATAGTTGGGCGACGCTAGGAAGAGCGGTAGCAACCAATATCACTATACATCTAATAATTAGAAGGTCATGGGTTGACATTTATTTATTCATAATTATTGTAAATTTAAGAAAGAAAAAAAATGACTATACTTGTATATACATTTTATACTAACTTCATTCTTTATTATTGAAAAAGATGATAACGTGATGATTTTATTGTTTGGTAGAAATTCAATTGAATATTATAGTCATGGATTCAATATTAAGAATCAATATTTGACTCTCATTTATTTGTGATCTCTCCCAACTCATACTAAAAAAAACCTAGAATGAGAGGATATTCACAAAAAAAAAAAAAAATCATTCTTTATTTGATGTTATTAAATATCCCTTGATGTAAACAATAAACTTTTTTTTTTTAGTACTTGGGGGAAGAAATTACAAATATTAATTCTTTCAGGGTTCGAATTTGTGACGTTGATGTTGAATTGGTTTATAACCAAACAATAATAAACTTTTTCTTACTCGAAGAGTGAAGATTCGAACTATATACGGTTTGTTCATAAGTTTATACACTTATATATTGAGCTAGTGCTTATATTGATGCTTTTGTTAACAAATACATGATAAACTAAATAATAAACTGAATACATTATCTATACATTTTTAATGGGTGGCTCATGCAACGTTAATTTAAAATAACACAGTAATTTATATATATGTAATATTTATTCTTCGTCTCCAATGCATTAGAAGCAGAATAAAAAGTTTTTTTATATGCATAAAAGTTTAGGTTAACAAAAATAATAGTTCATCACCATTAATATATATATATATATATTAGTCAAAAATCATGATCTCGATTTCAATTCTAATTACTTTTTAGCTAAAAAAAAAGTATATAAAAGTTAGAATCTAAATTAAAAAGAAATAATGAACCTTTTATTTTTAAAGATGACCCAGGAGAGTAATGAAATAATGAAGAGTTTTTAAAGATTACTTTTTAACACTAGCTTTTCAACGTGAAATAATTTTAGATAACCTAGACCGAAGTAATGAAATAATGAAGAGAAATATTTAGTCATGGTTTAAATATTAATGTCCATATATATTATAATATGAGTCATAATTTTTTTTTTTTTTTTTTTTTTTGAGCTTAGCATAGATAAAATATGACTTATTAATGGATATTATTATTTAGGTCGGCACCTAAACATTTCTTATAATGAAGAGAGTTAAATGAGCTTTTGTTCGTATTTAAATTTTTTTCTAAAATCTTGATATCTATATCTTTTTTCCCATAAAAATCCCCATAGGTAATTTACTATATGTCAGAAGAAGGATACCAATTTAATCAAAATATAAAGTATTCAATTTAATCATACTACTTTAAAGTGGGGTTTGGAAAAAATTATTTATGGACCATTTTACCACTCTAAATTAGATACTTTATAATTTATTTTTAAATTACTTGCATTTATTTACTTTTCCGTAAATCAGATAACCAACCGCGCCGCCGACCCATTTGATTAATTATAATTAAGATTGATATATACAAATCATTCATAAAAGTTATCTTAACAAAATAACTTCAACATGTTGAATATACTTGAAGCTTTTTTTTAAAATTTTAGAAAAAAATGATCTAAAATTTGATTCTAACAGATGATTATAAAATTAATTTGTATTGGGTGTGGTTGTATATTATTTTATGTTTAAATTTAATTACTTAATTAAATTGAAATTATGTAGTCTTAATAATCTCATAATCTTAAACTTTTTCAGGAGTGTTATGACTCTTTTCGTTTTTTAGTTAAAATAAATTCATTATATCATTTGAAAGACAAAAAAATTTAAAAAATTATATAATATATAAATTAAGATATATATTGTACTATTTTTTTTAATTTGAATATATATATATATATATATATATATATTCACATTTAGAAAAATGGGGTAGACATTAACAATATTTGAGTGTTATCAAAATTTGAACATGTAATCTGAATGTTAATTATAATTAGGTTAATTGTGTTTTGGCAAGTTTACAAATATGTAAGTCATAATCATTATAATTATTTGTTTAGATTTTATATCAAATTTATCCCTCACATTTTTTTTTATATTAATATGTATACTTTTTGCACTTTTTTTAATACACATACAAATTCTGTCCATTTTTTTAAAAAAATAGTTTTTTCAAAATTATTATATAATATTGACATGTTACAGACGAGGACAAATAATTTGCAAAATGAAACACCTGCAAGGGGTATAAAGGTAGTTTCATCATAGACCTCAGAAAACAGAGAAAAACAGGGGAAGAAGGCTACTGGGTTGCGAAGTTACCGCCTTGTGGGCACGGCCTTTGAAAGAAACAATAAAAATATCAAATTGGATTGGATGAATTAGGAAAATAGCTACTTTTACAGAAAATAACTATCAAATGTCTGGCTTGTGGGAGGATTTAAATTATTGTCTAAATCTAAAAATTTATAATTTATTAA